>CAWVNO010000478.1:0-98313 GCA_963930645.1 Salticus scenicus
ACCATTTGGCCAGGAGAGCCCTTTTATGCAGACTTTGCCCGATTTCGATACCCAAAATTTTTGCGATTTTCACAGAATTTTTTTCAAAAGCCGATTCCAAAGCAACTAATAGAGCTTTGCGATCGCAATCACTTCCAGAATCTGCCCCACGAAGTCTACTTTCATAACAGAACAGCAGGGACCTGCCAAAGTTAAACCATTTGGCCAGGAGAGCCCTTTTATGAAGGCATGTGCTCGATATCGTCGCCAAATTTTTTGGGCGAATTTTACGCCCTCTCATTTTCAAAAGTCGATTCCAAAGCAACTAATAGAGCTTTGCGATCGCAATCACTTCCAGAATCTGCAAAAGATATTCTAGTTTCATAACAGAACAGCAGGGACCTGCCAAAGTTAAACCATTTGGCCAGGAGAGCCCTTTTATGCAGACTTTGCCCGATTTCGATACCCAAAATTTTTGCGATTTTCACAGAATTTTTTTCAAAAGCCGATTCCAAAGCAACTAATAGAGCTTTGCGATCGCAATCACTTCCAGAATCTGCCCCACGAAGTCTACTTTCATAACAGAACAGCAGGGACCTGCCAAAGTTAAACCATTTGGCCAGGAGAGCCCTTTTATGAAGGCATGTGCTCGATATCGTCGCCAAATTTTTTGGGCGAATTTTACGCCCTCTCATTTTCAAAAGTCGATTCCAAAGCAACTAATAGAGCTTTGCGATCGCAATCACTTCCAGAATCTGCAAAAGATATTCTAGTTTCATAACAGAACAGCAGGGACCTGCCAAAGTTAAACCATTTGGCCAGGAGAGCCCTTTTATGCAGACTTTGCCCGATTTCGATACCCAAAATTTTTGCGATTTTCACAGAATTTTTTTCAAAAGCCGATTCCAAAGCAACTAATAGAGCTTTGCGATCGCAATCACTTCCAGAATCTGCCCCACGAAGTCTACTTTCATAACAGAACAGCAGGGACCTGCCAAAGTTAAACCATTTGGCCAGGAGAGCCCTTTTATGAAGGCATGTGCTCGATATCGTCGCCAAATTTTTTGGGCGAATTTTACGCCCTCTCATTTTCAAAAGTCGATTCCAAAGCAACTAATAGAGCTTTGCGATCGCAATCACTTCCAGAATCTGCAAAAGATATTCTAGTTTCATAACAGAACAGCAGGGACCTGCCAAAGTTAAACCATTTGGCCAGGAGAGCCCTTTTATGCAGACTTTGCCCGATTTCGATACCCAAAATTTTTGCGATTTTCACAGAATTTTTTTCAAAAGCCGATTCCAAAGCAACTAATAGAGCTTTGCGATCGCAATCACTTCCAGAATCTGCCCCACGAAGTCTACTTTCATAACAGAACAGCAGGGACCTGCCAAAGTTAAACCATTTGGCCAGGAGAGCCCTTTTATGAAGGCATGTGCTCGATATCGTCGCCAAATTTTTTGGGCGAATTTTACGCCCTCTCATTTTCAAAAGTCGATTCCAAAGCAACTAATAGAGCTTTGCGATCGCAATCACTTCCAGAATCTGCAAAAGATATTCTAGTTTCATAACAGAACAGCAGGGACCTGCCAAAGTTAAACCATTTGGCCAGGAGAGCCCTTTTATGCAGACTTTGCCCGATTTCGATACCCAAAATTTTTGCGATTTTCACAGAATTTTTTTCAAAAGCCGATTCCAAAGCAACCAATAGAGCTTTGCGATCGCAATCACTTCCAGAATCTGCCCCACGAAGTCTACTTTCATAACAGAACAGCAGGGACCTGCCAAAGTTAAACCATTTGGCCAGGAGAGCCCTTTTATGAAGGCATGTGCTCGATATCGTCGCCAAATTTTTTGGGCGAATTTTACGCCCTCTCATTTTCAAAAGTCGATTCCAAAGCAACTAATAGAGCTTTGCGATCGCAATCACTTCCAGAATCTGCAAAAGATATTCTAGTTTCATAACAGAACAGCAGGGACCTGCCAAAGTTAAACCATTTGGCCAGGAGAGCCCTTTTATGCAGACTTTGCCCGATTTCGATACCCAAAATTTTTGCGATTTTCACAGAATTTTTTTCAAAAGCCGATTCCAAAGCAACTAATAGAGCTTTGCGATCGCAATCACTTCCAGAATCTGCCCCACGAAGTCTACTTTCATAACAGAACAGCAGGGACCTGCCAAAGTTAAACCATTTGGCCAGGAGAGCCCTTTTATGAAGGCATGTGCTCGATATCGTCGCCAAATTTTTTGGGCGAATTTTACGCCCTCTCATTTTCAAAAGTCGATTCCAAAGCAACTAATAGAGCTTTGCGATCGCAATCACTTCCAGAATCTGCAAAAGATATTCTAGTTTCATAACAGAACAGCAGGGACCTGCCAAAGTTAAACCATTTGGCCAGGTGAGCCCTTTTATGCAGACTTTGCCCGATTTCGATACCCAAAATTTTTGCGATTTTCACAGAATTTTTTTCAAAAGCCGATTCCAAAGCAACTAATAGAGCTTTGCGATCGCAATCACTTCCAGAATCTGCCCCACGAAGTCTACTTTCATAACAGAACAGCAGGGACCTGCCAAAGTTAAACCATTTGGCCAGGAGAGCCCTTTTATGAAGGCATGTGCTCGATATCGTCGCCAAATTTTTTGGGCGAATTTTACGCCCTCTCATTTTCAAAAGTCGATTCCAAAGCAACTAATAGAGCTTTGCGATCGCAATCACTTCCAGAATCTGCAAAAGATATTCTAGTTTCATAACAGAACAGCAGGGACCTGCCAAAGTTAAACCATTTGGCCAGGAGAGCCCTTTTATGCAGACTTTGCCCGATTTCGATACCCAAAATTTTTGCGATTTTCACAGAATTTTTTTCAAAAGCCGATTCCAAAGCAACTAATAGAGCTTTGCGATCGCAATCACTTCCAGAATCTGCCCCACGAAGTCTACTTTCATAACAGAACAGCAGGGACCTGCCAAAGTTAAACCATTTGGCCAGGAGAGCCCTTTTATGAAGGCATGTGCTCGATATCGTCGCCAAATTTTTTGGGCGAATTTTACGCCCTCTCATTTTCAAAAGTCGATTCCAAAGCAACTAATAGAGCTTTGCGATCGCAATCACTTCCAGAATCTGCAAAAGATATTCTAGTTTCATAACAGAACAGCAGGGACCTGCCAAAGTTAAACCATTTGGCCAGGAGAGCCGTTTTATGCAGACTTTGCCCGATTTCGATACCCAAAATTTTTGCGATTTTCACAGAATTTTTTTCAAAAGCCGATTCCAAAGCAACTAATAGAGCTTTGCGATCGCAATCACTTCCAGAATCTGCCCCACGAAGTCTACTTTCATAACAGAACAGCAGGGACCTGCCAAAGTTAAACCATTTGGCCAGGAGAGCCCTTTTATGAAGGCATGTGCTCGATATCGTCGCCAAATTTTTTGGGCGAATTTTACGCCCTCTCATTTTCAAAAGTCGATTCCAAAGCAACTAATAGAGCTTTGCGATCGCAATCACTTCCAGAATCTGCAAAAGATATTCTAGTTTCATAACAGAACAGCAGGGACCTGCCAAAGTTAAACCATTTGGCCAGGAGAGCCCTTTTATGCAGACTTTGCCCGATTTCGATACCCAAAATTTTTGCGATTTTCACAGAATTTTTTTCAAAAGCCGATTCCAAAGCAACTAATAGAGCTTTGCGATCGCAATCACTTCCAGAATCTGCCCCACGAAGTCTACTTTCATAACAGAACAGCAGGGACCTGCCAAAGTTAAACCATTTGGCCAGGAGAGCCCTTTTATGAAGGCATGTGCTCGATATCGTCACCAAATTTTTTGGGCGAATTTTACGCCCTCTCATTTTCAAAAGTCGATTCCAAAGCAACTAATAGAGCTTTGCGATCGCAATCACTTCCAGAATCTGCAAAAGATATTCTAGTTTCATAACAGAACAGCAGGGACCTGCCAAAGTTAAACCATTTGGCCAGGAGAGCCCTTTTATGCAGACTTTGCCCGATTTCGATACCCAAAATTTTTGCGATTTTCACAGAATTTTTTTCAAAAGCCGATTCCAAAGCAACTAATAGAGCTTTGCGATCGCAATCACTTCCAGAATCTGCCCCACGAAGTCTACTTTCATAACCGAACAGCAGGGACCTGCCAAAGTTAAACCATTTGGCCAGGAGAGCCCTTTTATGAAGGCATGTGCTCGATATCGTCGCCAAATTTTTTGGGCGAATTTTACGCCCTCTCATTTTCAAAAGTCGATTCCAAAGCAACTAATAGAGCTTTGCGATCGCAATCACTTCCAGAATCTGCAAAAGATATTCTAGTTTCATAACAGAACAGCAGGGACCTGCCAAAGTTAAACCATTTGGCCAGGAGAGCCGTTTTATGCAGACTTTGCCCGATTTCGATACCCAAAATTTTTGCGATTTTCACAGAATTTTTTTCAAAAGCCGATTCCAAAGCAACTAATAGAGCTTTGCGATCGCAATCACTTCCAGAATCTGCCCCACGAAGTCTACTTTCATAACAGAACAGCAGGGACCTGCCAAAGTTAAACCATTTGGCCAGGAGAGCCCTTTTATGAAGGCATGTGCTCGATATCGTCGCCAAATTTTTTGGGCGAATTTTACGCCCTCTCATTTTTAAAAGTCGATTCCAAAGCAACTAATAGAGCTTTGCGATCGCAATCACTTCCAGAATCTGCAAAAGATATTCTAGTTTCATAACAGAACAGCAGGGACCTGCCAAAGTTAAACCATTTGGCCAGGAGAGCCCTTTTATGCAGACTTTGCCCGATTTCGATACCCAAAATTTTTGCGATTTTCACAGAATTTTTTTCAAAAGCCGATTCCAAAGCAACTAATAGAGCTTTGCGATCGCAATCACTTCCAGAATCTGCCCCACGAAGTCTACTTTCATAACAGAACAGCAGGGACCTGCCAAAGTTAAACCATTTGGCCAGGAGAGCCCTTTTATGAAGGCATGTGCTCGATATCGTCGCCAAACTTTTTGGGCGAATTTTACGCCCTCTCATTTTCAAAAGTCGATTCCAAAGCAACTAATAGAGCTTTGCGATCGCAATCACTTCCAGAATCTGCAAAAGATATTCTAGTTTCATAACAGAACAGCAGGGACCTGCCAAAGTTAAACCATTTGGCCAGGAGAGCCCTTTTATGCAGACTTTGCCCGATTTCGATACCCAAAATTTTTGCGATTTTCACAGAATTTTTTTCAAAAGCCGATTCCAAAGCAACTAATAGAGCTTTGCGATCGCAATCACTTCCAGAATCTGCCCCACGAAGTCTACTTTCATAACAGAACAGCAGGGACCTGCCAAAGTTAAACCATTTGGCCAGGAGAGCCCTTTTATGAAGGCATGTGCTCGATATCGTCGCCAAATTTTTTGGGCGAATTTTACGCCCTCTCATTTTCAAAAGTCGATTCCAAAGCAACTAATAGAGCTTTGCGATCGCAATCACTTCCAGAATCTGCAAAAGATATTCTAGTTTCATAACAGAACAGCAGGGACCTGCCAAAGTTAAACCATTTGGCCAGGTGAGCCCTTTTATGCAGACTTTGCCCGATTTCGATACCCAAAATTTTTGCGATTTTCACAGAATTTTTTTCAAAAGCCGATTCCAAAGAAACTAATAGAGCTTTGCGATCGCAATCACTTCCAGAATCTGCCCCACGAAGTCTACTTTCATAACAGAACAGCAGGGACCTGCCAAAGTTAAACCATTTGGCCAGGAGAGCCCTTTTATGAAGGCATGTGCTCGATATCGTCGCCAAATTTTTTGGGCGAATTTTACGCCCTCTCATTTTCAAAAGTCGATTCCAAAGCAACTAATAGAGCTTTGCGATCGCAATCACTTCCAGAATCTGCAAAAGATATTCTAGTTTCATAACAGAACAGCAGGGACCTGCCAAAGATAAACCATTTGGCCAGGAGAGCCCTTTTATGCAGACTTTGCCCGATTTCGATACCCAAAATTTTTGCGATTTTCACAGAATTTTTTTCAAAAGCCGATTCCAAAGCAACTAATAGAGCTTTGCGATCGCAATCACTTCCAGAATCTGCCCCACGAAGTCTACTTTCATAACAGAACAGCAGGGACCTGCCAAAGTTAAACCATTTGGCCAGGAGAGCCCTTTTATGAAGGCATGTGCTCGATATCGTCGCCAAATTTTTTGGGCGAATTTTACGCCCTCTCATTTTCAAAAGTCGATTCCAATGCAACTAATAGAGCTTTGCGATCGCAATCACTTCCAGAATCTGCAAAAGATATTCTAGATTCATAACAGAACAGCAGGGACCTGCCAAAGTTAAACCATTTGGCCAGGAGAGCCCTTTTATGCAGACTTTGCCCGATTTCGATACCCAAAATTTTTGCGATTTTCACAGAATTTTTTTCAAAAGCCGATTCCAAAGCAACTAATAGAGCTTTGCGATCGCAATCACTTCCAGAATCTGCCCCACGAAGTCTACTTTCATAACAGAACAGCAGGGACCTGCCAAAGTTATACCATTTGGCCAGGAGAGCCCTTTTATGAAGGCATGTGCTCGATATCCTCGCCAAATTTTTTGGGCGAATTTTACGCCCTCTCATTTTCAAAAGTCGATTCCAAAGCAACTAATAGAGCTTTGCGATCGCAATCACTTCCAGAATCTGCAAAAGATATTCTAGTTTCATAACAGAACAGCAGGGACCTGCCAAAGTTAAACCATTTGGCCAGGAGAGCCCTTTTATGCAGACCTTGCCCGATTTCGATACCCAAAATTTTTGCGATTTTCACAGAATTTTTTTCAAAAGCCGATTCCAAAGCAACTAATAGAGCTTTGCGATCGCAATCACTTCCAGAATCTGCCCCACGAAGTCTACTTTCATAACAGAACAGCAGGGACCTGCCAAAGTTAAACCATTTGGCCAGGAGAGCCCTTTTATGAAGGCATGTGCTCGATATCGTCGCCAAATTTTTTGGGCGAATTTTACGCCCTCTCATTTTCAAAAGTCGTATCCAAAGCAACTAATAGAGCTTTGCGATCGCAATCACTTCCAGAATCTGCAAAAGATATTCTAGTTTCGTAACAGAACAGCAGGGACCTGCCAAAGTTAAACCATTTGGCCAGGAGAGCCCTTTTATGCAGACTTTGCCCGATTTCGATACCCAAAATTTTTGCGATTTTCGCAGAATTTTTTTCAAAAGCCGATTCCAAAGCAACTAATAGAGCTTTGCGATCGCAATCACTTCCAGAATCTGCCCCACGAAGTCTACTTTCATAACAGAACAGCAGGGACCTGCCAAAGTTAAACCATTTGGCCAGGAGAGCCCTTTTATGAAGGCATGTGCTCGATATCGTCGCCAAATATTTTGGGCGAATTTTACGCCCTCTCATTTTCAAAAGTCGATTCCAATGCAACTAATAGAGCTTTGCGATCGCAATCACTTCCAGAATCTGCAAAAGATATTCTAGTTTCATAACAGAACAGCAGGGACCTGCCAAAGTTAAACCATTTGGCCAGGAGAGCCCTTTTATGCAGACTTTGCCCGATTTCGATACCCAAAATTTTTGCGATTTTCACAGAATTTTTTTCAAAAGCCGATTCCAAAGCAACTAATAGAGCTTTGCGATCGCAATCACTTCCAGAATCTGCCCCACGAAGTCTACTTTCATAACAGAACAGCAGGGACCTGCCAAAGTTAAACCATTTGGCCAGGAGAGCCCTTTTATGAAGGCATGTGCTCGATATCGTCGCCAAATTTTTTGGGCGAATTTTACGCCCTCTCATTTTCAAAAGTCGATTCCAAAGCAACTAATAGAGCTTTGCGATCGCAATCACTTCCAGAATCTGCAAAAGATATTCTAGTTTCATAACAGAACAGCAGGGACCTGCCAAAGTTAAACCATTTGGCCAGGAGAGCCCTTTTATGCAGACTTTGCCCGATTTCGATACCCAAAATTTTTGCGATTTTCACAGAATTTTTTTCAAAAGCCGATTCCAAAGCAACTAATAGAGCTTTGCGATCGCAATCACTTCCAGAATCTGCCCCACGAAGTCTACTTTCATAACAGAACAGCAGGGACCTGCCAAAGTTAAACCATTTGGCCAGGAGAGCCCTTTTATGAAGGCATGTGCTCGATATCGTCGCCAAATTTTTTGGGCGAATTTTACGCCCTCTCATTTTCAAAAGTCGATTCCAAAGCAACTAATAGAGCTTTGCGATCGCAATCACTTCCAGAATCTGCCCCACGAAGTCTACTTTCATAACAGAACAGCAGGGACCTGCCAAAGTTATACCATTTGGCCAGGAGAGCCCTTTTATGAAGGCATGTGCTCGATATCCTCGCCAAATTTTTTGGGCGAATTTTACGCCCTCTCATTTTCAAAAGTCGATTCCAAAGCAACTAATAGAGCTTTGCGATCGCAATCACTTCCAGAATCTGCAAAAGATATTCTAGTTTCATAACAGAACAGCAGGGACCTGCCAAAGTTAAACCATTTGGCCAGGAGAGCCCTTTTATGCAAACCTTGCCCGATTTCGATACCCAAAATTTTTGCGATTTTCACAGAATTTTTTTCAAAAGCCGATTCCAAAGCAACTAATAGAGCTTTGCGATCGCAATCACTTCCAGAATCTGCCCCACGAAGTCTACTTTCATAACAGAACAGCAGGGACCTGCCAAAGTTAAACCATTTGGCCTGGAGAGCCCTTTTATGAAGGCATGTGCTCGATATCGTCGCCAAATTTTTTGGGCGAATTTTACGCCCTCTCATTTTCAAAAGTCGTATCCAAAGCAACTAATAGAGCTTTGCGATCGCAATCACTTCCAGAATCTGCAAAAGATATTCTAGTTTCGTAACAGAACAGCAGGGACCTGCCAAAGTTAAACCATTTGGCCAGGAGAGCCCTTTTATGCAGACTTTGCCCGATTTCGATACCCAAAATTTTTGCGATTTTCGCAGAATTTTTTTCAAAAGCCGATTCCAAAGCAACTAATAGAGCTTTGCGATCGCAATCACTTCCAGAATCTGCCCCACGAAGTCTACTTTCATAACAGAACAGCAGGGACCTGCCAAAGTTAAACCATTTGGCCAGGAGAGCCCTTTTATGAAGGCATGTGCTCGATATCGTCGCCAAATATTTTGGGCGAATTTTACGCCCTCTCATTTTCAAAAGTCGATTCCAATGCAACTAATAGAGCTTTGCGATCGCAATCACTTCCAGAATCTGCAAAAGATATTCTAGTTTCATAACAGAACAGCAGGGACCTGCCAAAGTTAAACCATTTGGCCAGGAGAGCCCTTTTATGCAGACTTTGCCCGATTTCGATACCCAAAATTTTTGCGATTTTCACAGAATTTTTTTCAAAAGCCGATTCCAAAGCAACTAATAGAGCTTTGCGATCGCAATCACTTCCAGAATCTGCCCCACGAAGTCTACTTTCATAACAGAACAGCAGGGACCTGCCAAAGTTAAACCATTTGGCCAGGAGAGCCCTTTTATGAAGGCATGTGCTCGATATCGTCGCCAAATTTTTTGGGCGAATTTTACGCCCTCTCATTTTCAAAAGTCGATTCCAAAGCAACTAATAGAGCTTTGCGATCGCAATCACTTCCAGAATCTGCAAAAGATATTCTAGTTTCATAACAGAACAGCAGGGACCTGCCAAAGTTAAACCATTTGGCCAGGAGAGCCCTTTTATGCAGACTTTGCCCGATTTCGATACCCAAAATTTTTGCGATTTTCACAGAATTTTTTTCAAAAGCCGATTCCAAAGCAACTAATAGAGCTTTGCGATCGCAATCACTTCCAGAATCTGCCCCACGAAGTCTACTTTCATAACAGAACAGCAGGGACCTGCCAAAGTTAAACCATTTGGCCAGGAGAGCCCTTTTATGAAGGCATGTGCTCGATATCGTCGCCAAATTTTTTGGGCGAATTTTACGCCCTCTCATTTTCAAAAGTCGATTCCAAAGCAACTAATAGAGCTTTGCGATCGCAATCACTTCCAGAATCTGCAAAAGATATTCTAGTTTCATAACAGAACAGCAGGGACCTGCCAAAGTTAAACCATTTGGCCAGGAGAGCCCTTTTATGCAGACTTTGCCCGATTTCGATACCCAAAATTTTTGCGATTTTCACAGAATTTTTTTCAAAAGCCGATTCCAAAGCAACTAATAGAGCTTTGTGATCGCAATCACTTCCAGAATCTGCCCCACGAAGTCTACTTTCATAACAGAACAGCAGGGACCTGCCAAAGTTAAACCATTTGGCCAGGAGAGCCCTTTTATGAAGGCATGTGCTCGATATCGTCGCCAAATTTTTGGGCGAATTTTACGCCCTCTCATTTTCAAAAGTCGATTCCAAAGCAACTAATAGAGCTTTGCGATCGCAATCACTTCCAGAATCTGCAAAAGATATTCTAGTTTCATAACAGAACAGCAGGGACCTGCCAAAGTTAAACCATTTGGCCAGGAGAGCCCTTTTATGCAGACTTTGCCCGATTTCGATACCCAAAATTTTTGCGATTTTCACAAAATTTTTTTCAAAAGCCGATTCCAAAGCAACTAATAGAGCTTTGCGATCGCAATCACTTCCAGAATCTGCCCCACGAAGTCTACTTTCATAACAGAACAGCAGGGACCTGCCAAAGTTAAACCATTTGGCCAGGAGAGCCCTTTTATGAAGGCATGTGCTCGATATCGTCGCCAAATTTTTTGGGCGAATTTTACGCCCTCTCATTTTCAAAAGTCGATTCCAAAGCAACTAAGAGAGCTTTGCGATCGCAATCACTTCCAGAATCTGCAAAAGATATTCTAGTTTCATAACAGAACAGCAGGGACCTGCCAAAGTTAAACCATTTGGCCAGGAGAGCCCTTTTATGCAGACTTTGCCCGATTTCGATACCCAAAATTTTTGCGATTTTCACAGAATTTTTTTCAAAAGCCGATTCCAAAGCAACTAATAGAGCTTTGCGATCGCAATCACTTCCAGAATCTGCCCCACGAAGTCTACTTTCATAACAGAACAGCAGGGACCTGCCAAAGTTAAACCATTTGGCCAGGAGAGCCCTTTTATGAAGGCATGTGCTCGATATCGTCGCCAAATTTTTTGGGCGAATTTTACGCCCTCTCATTTTCAAAAGTCGATTCCAAAGCAACTAATAGAGCTTTGCGATCGCAATCACTTCCAGAATCTGCAAAAGATATTCTAGTTTCATAACAGAACAGCAGGGACCTGCCAAAGTTAAACCATTTGGCCAGGAGAGCCCTTTTATGCAGACTTTGCCCGATTTCGATACCCAAAATTTTTGCGATTTTCACAGAATTTTTTTCAAAAGCCGATTCCAAAGCAACTAATAGAGCTTTGCGATCGCAATCACTTCCAGAATCTGCCCCACGAAGTCTACTTTCATAACAGAACAGCAGGGACCTGCCAAAGTTAAACCATTTGGCCAGGAGAGCCCTTTTATGAAGGCATGTGCTCGATATCGTCGCCAAATTTTTTGGGCGAATTTTACGCCCTCTCATTTTCAAAAGTCGATTCCAAAGCAACTAATAGAGCTTTGCGATCGCAATCACTTCCAGAATCTGCAAAAGATATTCTAGTTTCATAACAGAACAGCAGGGACCTGCCAAAGTTTAACCATTTGGCCAGGAGAGCCCTTTTATGCAGACTTTGCCCGATTTCGATACCCAAAATTTTTGCGATTTTCACAGAATTTTTTTCAAAAGCCGATTCCAAAGCAACTAATAGAGCTTTGCGATCGCAATCACTTCCAGAATCTGCCCCACGAAGTCTACTTTCATAACAGAACAGCAGGGACCTGCCAAAGTTAAACCATTTGGCCAGGAGAGCCCTTTTATGAAGGCATGTGCTCGATATCGTCGCCAAATTTTTTGGGCGAATTTTACGCCCTCTCATTTTCAAAAGTCGATTCCAAAGCAACTAATAGAGCTTTGCGATCGCAATCACTTCCAGAATCTGCAAAAGATATTCTAGTTTCATAACAGAACAGCAGGGACCTGCCAAAGTTAAACCATTTGGCCAGGAGAGCCCTTTTATGCAGACTTTGCCCGATTTCGATACCCAAAATTTTTGCGATTTTCACAGAATTTTTTTCAAAAGCCGATTCCAAAGCAACTAATAGAGCTTTGCGATCGCAATCACTTCCAGAATCTGCCCCACGAAGTCTACTTTCATAACAGAACAGCAGGGACCTGCCAAAGTTAAACCATTTGGCCAGGAGAGCCCTTTTATGAAGGCATGTGCTCGATATCGTCGCCAAATTTTTTGGGCGAGTTTTACGCCCTCTCATTTTCAAAAGTCGATTCCAAAGCAACTAATAGAGCTTTGCGATCGCAATCACTTCCAGAATCTGCAAAAGATATTCTAGTTTCATAACAGAACAGCAGGGACCTGCCAAAGTTAAACCATTTGGCCAGGAGAGCCCTTTTATGCAGACTTTGCCCGATTTCGATACCCAAAATTTTTGCGATTTTCACAGAATTTTTTTCAAAAGCCGATTCCAAAGCAACTAATAGAGCTTTGCGATCGCAATCACTTCCAGAATCTGCCCCACGAAGTCTACTTTCATAACAGAACAGCAGGGACCTGCCAAAGTTAAACCATTTGGCCAGGAGAGCCCTTTTATGAAGGCATGTGCTCGATATCGTCGCCAAATTTTTTGGGCGAATTTTACGCCCTCTCATTTTCAAAAGTCGATTCCAAAGCAACTAATAGAGCTTTGCGATCGCAATCACTTCCAGAATCTGCAAAAGATATTCTAGTTTCATAACAGAACAGCAGGGACCTGCCAAAGTTAAACCATTTGGCCAGGAGAGCCCTTTTATGCAGACTTTGCCCGATTTCGATACCCAAAATTTTTGCGATTTTCACAGAATTTTTTTCAAAAGCCGATTCCAAAGCAACTAATAGAGCTTTGCGATCGCAATCACTTCCAGAATCTGCCCCACGAAGTCTACTTTCATAACAGAACAGCAGGGACCTGCCAAAGTTAAACCATTTGGCCAGGAGAGCCCTTTTATGAAGGCATGTGCTCGATATCGTCGCCAAATTTTTTGGGCGAATTTTACGCCCTCTCATTTTTAAAAGTCGATTCCAAAGCAACTAATAGAGCTTTGCGATCGCAATCACTTCCAGAATCTGCAAAAGATATTCTAGTTTCATAACAGAACAGCAGGGACCTGCCAAAGTTAAACCATTTGGCCAGGAGAGCCCTTTTATGCAGACTTTGCCCGATTTCGATACCCAAAATTTTTGCGATTTTCACAGAATTTTTTTCAAAAGCCGATTCCAAAGCAACTAATAGAGCTTTGCGATCGCAATCACTTCCAGAATCTGCCCCACGAAGTCTACTTTCATAACAGAACAGCAGGGACCTGCCAAAGTTAAACCATTTGGCCAGGAGAGCCCTTTTATGAAGGCATGTGCTCGATATCGTCGCCAAATTTTTTGGGCGAATTTTACGCCCTCTCATTTTCAAAAGTCGATTCCAAAGCAACTAATAGAGCTTTGCGATCGCAATCACTTCCAGAATCTGCAAAAGATATTCTAGTTTCATAACAGAACAGCAGGGACCTGCCAAAGTTAAACCATTTGGCCAGGAGAGCCCTTTTATGCAGACTTTGCCCGATTTCGATACCCAAAATTTTTGCGATTTTCACAGAATTTTTTTCAAAAGCCGATTCCAAAGCAACTAATAGAGCTTTGCGATCGCAATCACTTCCAGAATCTGCCCCACGAAGTCTACTTTCATAACAGAACAGCAGGGACCTGCCAAAGTTAAACCATTTGGCCAGGAGAGCCCTTTTATGAAGGCATGTGCTCGATATCGTCGCCAAATTTTTTGGGCGAATTTTACGCCCTCTCATTTTCAAAAGTCGATTCCAAAGCAACTAATAGAGCTTTGCGATCGCAATCACTTCCAGAATCTGCAAAAGATATTCTAGTTTCATAACAGAACAGCAGGGACCTGCCAAAGTTAAACAATTTGGCCAGGAGAGCCCTTTTATGCAGACTTTGCCCGATTTCGATACCCAAAATTTTTGCGATTTTCACAGAATTTTTTTCAAAAGCCGATTCCAAAGCAACTAATAGAGCTTTGCGATCGCAATCACTTCCAGAATCTGCCCCACGAAGTCTACTTTCATAACAGAACAGCAGGGACCTGCCAAAGTTAAACCATTTGGCCAGGAGAGCCCTTTTATGAAGGCATGTGCTCGATATCGTCGCCAAATTTTTTGGGCGAATTTTACGCCCTCTCATTTTCAAAAGTCGATTCCAAAGCAACTAATAGAGCTTTGCGATCGCAATCACTTCCAGAATCTGCAAAAGATATTCTAGTTTCATAACAGAACAGCAGGGACCTGCCAAAGTTAAACCATTTGGCCAGGAGAGCCCTTTTATGCAGACTTTGCCCGATTTCGATACCCAAAATTTTTGCGATTTTCACAGAATTTTTTTCAAAAGCCGATTCCAAAGCAACTAATAGAGCTTTGCGATCGCAATCACTTCCAGAATCTGCCCCACGAAGTCTACTTTCATAACAGAACAGCAGGGACCTGCCAAAGTTAAACCATTTGGCCAGGAGAGCCCTTTTATGAAGGCATGTGCTCGATATCGTCGCCAAATTTTTTGGGCGAATTTTACGCCCTCTCATTTTCAAAAGTCGATTCCAAAGCAACTAATAGAGCTTTGCGATCGCAATCACTTCCAGAATCTGCAAAAGATATTCTAGTTTCATAACAGAACAGCAGGGACCTGCCAAAGTTAAACCATTTGGCCAGGAGAGCCCTTTTATGCAGACTTTGCCCGATTTCGATACCCAAAATTTTTGCGATTTTCACAGAATTTTTTTCAAAAGCCGATTCCAAAGCAACTAATAGAGCTTTGCGATCGCAATCACTTCCAGAATCTGCCCCACGAAGTCTACTTTCATAACAGAACAGCAGGGACCTGCCAAAGTTAAACCATTTGGCCAGGAGAGCCCTTTTATGAAGGCATGTGCTCGATATCGTCGCCAAATTTTTTGGGCGAATTTTACGCCCTCTCATTTTCAAAAGTCGATTCCAAAGCAACTAATAGAGCTTTGCGATCGCAATCACTTCCAGAATCTGCAAAAGATATTCTAGTTTCATAACAGAACAGCAGGGACCTGCCAAAGTTAAACCATTTGGCCAGGAGAGCCCTTTTATGCAGACTTTGCCCGATTTCGATACCCAAAATTTTTGCGATTTTCACAGAATTTTTTTCAAAAGCCGATTCCAAAGCAACTAATAGAGCTTTGCGATCGCAATCACTTCCAGAATCTGCCCCACGAAGTCTACTTTCATAACAGAACAGCAGGGACCTGCCAAAGTTAAACCATTTGGCCAGGAGAGCCCTTTTATGAAGGCATGTGCTCGATATCGTCGCCAAATTTTTTGGGCGAATTTTACGCCCTCTCATTTTCAAAAGTCGATTCCAAAGCAACTAATAGAGCTTTGCGATCGCAATCACTTCCAGAATCTGCAAAAGATATTCTAGTTTCATAACAGAACAGCAGGGACCTGCCAAAGTTAAACCATTTGGCCAGGAGAGCCCTTTTATGCAGACTTTGCCCGATTTCGATACCCAAAATTTTTGCGATTTTCACAGAATTTTTTTCAAAAGCCGATTCCAAAGCAACTAATAGAGCTTTGCGATCGCAATCACTTCCAGAATCTGCCCCACGAAGTCTACTTTCATAACAGAACAGCAGGGACCTGCCAAAGTTAAACCATTTGGCCAGGAGAGCCCTTTTATGAAGGCATGTGCTCGATATCGTCGCCAAATTTTTTGGGCGAATTTTACGCCCTCTCATTTTCAAAAGTCGATTCCAAAGCAACTAATAGAGCTTTGCGATCGCAATCACTTCCAGAATCTGCAAAAGATATTCTAGTTTCATAACAGAACAGCAGGGACCTGCCAAAGTTAAACCATTTGGCCAGGAGAGCCCTTTTATGCAGACTTTGCCCGATTTCGATACCCAAAATTTTTGCGATTTTCACAGAATTTTTTTCAAAAGCCGATTCCAAAGCAACCAATAGAGCTTTGCGATCGCAATCACTTCCAGAATCTGCCCCACGAAGTCTACTTTCATAACAGAACAGCAGGGACCTGCCAAAGTTAAACCATTTGGCCAGGAGAGCCCTTTTATGAAGGCATGTGCTCGATATCGTCGCCAAATTTTTTGGGCGAATTTTACGCCCTCTCATTTTCAAAAGTCGATTCCAAAGCAACTAATAGAGCTTTGCGATCGCAATCACTTCCAGAATCTGCAAAAGATATTCTAGTTTCATAACAGAACAGCAGGGACCTGCCAAAGTTAAACCATTTGGCCAGGAGAGCCCTTTTATACAGACTTTGCCCGATTTCGATACCCAAAATTTTTGCGATTTTCACAGAATTTTTTTCAAAAGCCGATTCCAAAGCAACTAATAGAGCTTTGCGATCGCAATCACTTCCAGAATCTGCCCCACGAAGTCTACTTTCATAACAGAACAGCAGGGACCTGCCAAAGTTAAACCATTTGGCCAGGAGAGCCCTTTTATGAAGGCATGTGCTCGATATCGTCGCCAAATTTTTTGGGCGAATTTTACGCCCTCTCATTTTCAAAAGTCGATTCCAAAGCAACTAATAGAGCTTTGCGATCGCAATCACTTCCAGAATCTGCAAAAGATATTCTAGTTTCATAACAGAACAGCAGGGACCTGCCAAAGTTAAACCATTTGGCCAGGTGAGCCCTTTTATGCAGACTTTGCCCGATTTCGATACCCAAAATTTTTGCGATTTTCACAGAATTTTTTTCAAAAGCCGATTCCAAAGCAACTAATAGAGCTTTGCGATCGCAATCACTTCCAGAATCTGCCCCACGAAGTCTACTTTCATAACAGAACAGCAGGGACCTGCCAAAGTTAAACCATTTGGCCAGGAGAGCCCTTTTATGAAGGCATGTGCTCGATATCGTCGCCAAATTTTTTGGGCGAATTTTACGCCCTCTCATTTTCAAAAGTCGATTCCAAAGCAACTAATAGAGCTTTGCGATCGCAATCACTTCCAGAATCTGCAAAAGATATTCTAGTTTCATAACAGAACAGCAGGGACCTGCCAAAGTTAAACCATTTGGCCAGGAGAGCCCTTTTATGCAGACTTTGCCCGATTTCGATACCCAAAATTTTTGCGATTTTCACAGAATTTTTTTCAAAAGCCGATTCCAAAGCAACTAATAGAGCTTTGCGATCGCAATCACTTCCAGAATCTGCCCCACGAAGTCTACTTTCATAACAGAACAGCAGGGACCTGCCAAAGTTAAACCATTTGGCCAGGAGAGCCCTTTTATGAAGGCATGTGCTCGATATCGTCGCCAAATTTTTTGGGCGAATTTTACGCCCTCTCATTTTCAAAAGTCGATTCCAAAGCAACTAATAGAGCTTTGCGATCGCAATCACTTCCAGAATCTGCAAAAGATATTCTAGTTTCATAACAGAACAGCAGGGACCTGCCAAAGTTAAACCATTTGGCCAGGAGAGCCGTTTTATGCAGACTTTGCCCGATTTCGATACCCAAAATTTTTGCGATTTTCACAGAATTTTTTTCAAAAGCCGATTCCAAAGCAACTAATAGAGCTTTGCGATCGCAATCACTTCCAGAATCTGCCCCACGAAGTCTACTTTCATAACAGAACAGCAGGGACCTGCCAAAGTTAAACCATTTGGCCAGGAGAGCCCTTTTATGAAGGCATGTGCTCGATATCGTCGCCAAATTTTTTGGGCGAATTTTACGCCCTCTCATTTTCAAAAGTCGATTCCAAAGCAACTAATAGAGCTTTGCGATCGCAATCACTTCCAGAATCTGCAAAAGATGTTCTAGTTTCATAACAGAACAGCAGGGACCTGCCAAAGTTAAACCATTTGGCCAGGAGAGCCCTTTTATGCAGACTTTGCCCGATTTCGATACCCAAAATTTTTGCGATTTTCACAGAATTTTTTTCAAAAGCCGATTCCAAAGCAACTAATAGAGCTTTGCGATCGCAATCACTTCCAGAATCTGCCCCACGAAGTCTACTTTCATAACAGAACAGCAGGGACCTGCCAAAGTTAAACCATTTGGCCAGGAGAGCCCTTTTATGAAGGCATGTGCTCGATATCGTCGCCAAATTTTTTGGGCGAATTTTACGCCCTCTCATTTTCAAAAGTCGATTCCAAAGCAACTAATAGAGCTTTGCGATCGCAATCACTTCCAGAATCTGCAAAAGATATTCTAGTTTCATAACAGAACAGCAGGGACCTGCCAAAGTTAAACCATTTGGCCAGGAGAGCCCTTTTATGCAGACTTTGCCCGATTTCGATACCCAAAATTTTTGCGATTTTCACAGAATTTTTTTCAAAAGCCGATTCCAAAGCAACTAATAGAGCTTTGCGATCGCAATCACTTCCAGAATCTGCCCCACGAAGTCTACTTTCATAACAGAACAGCAGGGACCTGCCAAAGTTAAACCATTTGGCCAGGAGAGCCCTTTTATGAAGGCATGTGCTCGATATCGTCGCCAAATTTTTTGGGCGAATTTTACGCCCTCTCATTTTCAAAAGTCGATTCCAAAGCAACTAATAGAGCTTTGCGATCGCAATCACTTCCAGAATCTGCAAAAGATATTCTAGTTTCATAACAGAACAGCAGGGACCTGCCAAAGTTAAACCATTTGGCCAGGAGAGCCCTTTTATGCAGACTTTGCCCGATTTCGATACCCAAAATTTTTGCGATTTTCACAGAATTTTTTTCAAAAGCCGATTCCAAAGCAACTAATAGAGCTTTGCGATCGCAATCACTTCCAGAATCTGCCCCACGAAGTCTACTTTCATAACAGAACAGCAGGGACCTGCCAAAGTTAAACCATTTGGCCAGGAGAGCCCTTTTATGAAGGCATGTGCTCGATATCGTCGCCAAATTTTTTGGGCGAATTTTACGCCCTCTCATTTTCAAAAGTCGATTCCAAAGCAACTAATAGAGCTTTGCGATCGCAATCACTTCCAGAATCTGCAAAAGATATTCTAGTTTCATAACAGAACAGCAGGGACCTGCCAAAGTTAAACCATTTGGCCAGGAGAGCCCTTTTATGCAGACTTTGCCCGATTTCGATACCCAAAATTTTTGCGATTTTCACAGAATTTTTTTCAAAAGCCGATTCCAAAGCAACTAATAGAGCTTTGCGATCGCAATCACTTCCAGAATCTGCCCCACGAAGTCTACTTTCATAACAGAACAGCAGGGACCTGCCAAAGTTAAACCATTTGGCCAGGAGAGCCCTTTTATGAAGGCATGTGCTCGATATCGTCGCCAAATTTTTTGGGCGAATTTTACGCCCTCTCATTTTCAAAAGTCGATTCCAAAGCAACTAATAGAGCTTTGCGATCGCAATCACTTCCAGAATCTGCAAAAGATATTCTAGTTTCATAACAGAACAGCAGGGACCTGCCAAAGTTAAACCATTTGGCCAGGAGAGCCCTTTTATGCAGACTTTGCCCGATTTCGATACCCAAAATTTTTGCGATTTTCACAGAATTTTTTTCAAAAGCCGATTCCAAAGCAACTAATAGAGCTTTGCGATCGCAATCACTTCCAGAATCTGCCCCACGAAGTCTACTTTCATAACAGAACAGCAGGGACCTGCCAAAGTTAAACCATTTGGCCAGGAGAGCCCTTTTATGAAGGCATGTGCTCGATATCGTCGCCAAATTTTTTGGGCGAATTTTACGCCCTCTCATTTTCAAAAGTCGATTCCAAAGCAACTAATAGAGCTTTGCGATCGCAATCACTTCCAGAATCTGCAAAAGATATTCTAGTTTCATAACAGAACAGCAGGGACCTGCCAAAGTTAAACCATTTGGCCAGGAGAGCCCTTTTATGCAGACTTTGCCCGATTTCGATACCCAAAATTTTTGCGATTTTCACAGAATTTTTTTCAAAAGCCGATTCCAAAGCAACTAATAGAGCTTTGCGATCGCAATCACTTCCAGAATCTGCCCCACGAAGTCTACTTTCATAACAGAACAGCAGGGACCTGCCAAAGTTAAACCATTTGGCCAGGAGAGCCCTTTTATGAAGGCATGTGCTCGATATCGTCGCCAAATTTTTTGGGCGAATTTTACGCCCTCTCATTTTCAAAAGTCGATTCCAAAGCAACTAATAGAGCTTTGCGATCGCAATCACTTCCAGAATCTGCAAAAGATATTCTAGTTTCATAACAGAACAGCAGGGACCTGCCAAAGTTAAACCATTTGGCCAGGAGAGCCCTTTTATGCAGACTTTGCCCGATTTCGATACCCAAAATTTTTGCGATTTTCACAGAATTTTTTTCAAAAGCCGATTCCAAAGCAACTAATAGAGCTTTGCGATCGCAATCACTTCCAGAATCTGCCCCACGAAGTCTACTTTCATAACAGAACAGCAGGGACCTGCCAAAGTTAAACCATTTGGCCAGGAGAGCCCTTTTATGAAGGCATGTGCTCGATATCGTCGCCAAATTTTTTGGGCGAATTTTACGCCCTCTCATTTTCAAAAGTCGATTCCAAAGCAACTAATAGAGCTTTGCGATCGCAATCACTTCCAGAATCTGCAAAAGATATTCTAGTTTCATAACAGAACAGCAGGGACCTGCCAAAGTTAAACCATTTGGCCAGGAGAGCCCTTTTATGCAGACTTTGCCCGATTTCGATACCCAAAATTTTTGCGATTTTCACAGAATTTTTTTCAAAAGCCGATTCCAAAGCAACTAATAGAGCTTTGCGATCGCAATCACTTCCAGAATCTGCCCCACGAAGTCTACTTTCATAACAGAACAGCAGGGACCTGCCAAAGTTAAACCATTTGGCCAGGAGAGCCCTTTTATGAAGGCATGTGCTCGATATCGTCGCCAAATTTTTTGGGCGAATTTTACGCCCTCTCATTTTCAAAAGTCGATTCCAAAGCAACTAATAGAGCTTTGCGATCGCAATCACTTCCAGAATCTGCAAAAGATATTCTAGTTTCATAACAGAACAGCAGGGACCTGCCAAAGTTAAACCATTTGGCCAGGAGAGCCCTTTTATGCAGACTTTGCCCGATTTCGATACCCAAAATTTTTGCGATTTTCACAGAATTTTTTTCAAAAGCCGATTCCAAAGCAACTAATAGAGCTTTGCGATCGCAATCACTTCCAGAATCTGCCCCACGAAGTCTACTTTCATAACAGAACAGCAGGGACCTGCCAAAGTTAAACCATTTGGCCAGGAGAGCCCTTTTATGAAGGCATGTGCTCGATATCGTCGCCAAATTTTTTGGGCGAATTTTACGCCCTCTCATTTTCAAAAGTCGATTCCAAAGCAACTAATAGAGCTTTGCGATCGCAATCACTTCCAGAATCTGCAAAAGATATTCTAGTTTCATAACAGAACAGCAGGGACCTGCCAAAGTTAAACCATTTGGCCAGGAGAGCCCTTTTATGCAGACTTTGCCCGATTTCGATACCCAAAATTTTTGCGATTTTCACAGAATTTTTTTCAAAAGCCGATTCCAAAGCAACTAATAGAGCTTTGCGATCGCAATCACTTCCAGAATCTGCCCCACGAAGTCTACTTTCATAACAGATCAGCAGGGACCTGCCAAAGTTAAACCATTTGGCCAGGAGAGCCCTTTTATGAAGGCATGTGCTCGATATCGTCGCCAAATTTTTTGGGCGAATTTTACGCCCTCTCATTTTCAAAAGTCGATTCCAAAGCAACTAATAGAGCTTTGCGATCGCAATCACTTCCAGAATCTGCAAAAGATATTCTAGTTTCATAACAGAACAGCAGGGACCTGCCAAAGTTAAACCATTTGGCCAGGAGAGCCCTTTTATGCAGACTTTGCCCGATTTCGATACCCAAAATTTTTGCGATTTTCACAGAATTTTTTTCAAAAGCCGATTCCAAAGCAACTAATAGAGCTTTGCGATCGCAATCACTTCCAGAATCTGCCCCACGAAGTCTACTTTCATAACAGAACAGCAGGGACCTGCCAAAGTTAAACCATTTGGCCAGGAGAGCCCTTTTATGAAGGCATGTGCTCGATATCGTCGCCAAATTTTTTGGGCGAATTTTACGCCCTCTCATTTTCAAAAGTCGATTCCAAAGCAACTAATAGAGCTTTGCGATCGCAATCACTTCCAGAATCTGCAAAAGATATTCTAGTTTCATAACAGAACAGCAGGGACCTGCCAAAGTTAAACCATTTGGCCAGGAGAGCCCTTTTATGCAGACTTTGCCCGATTTCGATACCCAAAATTTTTGCGATTTTCACAGAATTTTTTTCAAAAGCCGATTCCAAAGCAACTAATAGAGCTTTGCGATCGCAATCACTTCCAGAATCTGCCCCACGAAGTCTACTTTCATAACAGAACAGCAGGGACCTGCCAAAGTTAAACCATTTGGCCAGGAGAGCCCTTTTATGAAGGCATGTGCTCGATATCGTCGCCAAATTTTTTGGGCGAATTTTACGCCCTCTCATTTTCAAAAGTCGATTCCAAAGCAACTAATAGAGCTTTGCGATCGCAATCACTTCCAGAATCTGCAAAAGATATTCTAGTTTCATAACAGAACAGCAGGGACCTGCCAAAGTTAAACCATTTGGCCAGGAGAGCCCTTTTATGCAGACTTTGCCCGATTTCGATACCCAAAATTTTTGCGATTTTCACAGAATTTTTTTCAAAAGCCGATTCCAAAGCAACTAATAGAGCTTTGCGATCGCAATCACTTCCAGAATCTGCCCCACGAAGTCTACTTTCATAACAGAACAGCAGGGACCTGCCAAAGTTAAACCATTTGGCCAGGAGAGCCCTTTTATGAAGGCATGTGCTCGATATCGTCGCCAAATTTTTTGGGCGAATTTTACGCCCTCTCATTTTCAAAAGTCGATTCCAAAGCAACTAATAGAGCTTTGCGATCGCAATCACTTCCAGAATCTGCAAAAGATATTCTAGTTTCATAACAGAACAGCAGGGACCTGCCAAAGTTAAACCATTTGGCCAGGAGAGCCCTTTTATGCAGACTTTGCCCGATTTCGATACCCAAAATTTTTGCGATTTTCACAGAATTTTTTTCAAAAGCCGATTCCAAAGCAACTAATAGAGCTTTGCGATCGCAATCACTTCCAGAATCTGCCCCACGAAGTCTACTTTCATAACAGAACAGCAGGGACCTGCCAAAGTTAAACCATTTGGCCAGGAGAGCCCTTTTATGAAGGCATGTGCTCGATATCGTCGCCAAATTTTTTGGGCGAATTTTACGCCCTCTCATTTTCAAAAGTCGATTCCAAAGCAACTAATAGAGCTTTGCGATCGCAATCACTTCCAGAATCTGCAAAAGATATTCTAGTTTCATAACAGAACAGCAGGGACCTGCCAAAGTTAAACCATTTGGCCAGGAGAGCCCTTTTATGCAGACTTTGCCCGATTTCGATACCCAAAATTTTTGCGATTTTCACAGAATTTTTTTCAAAAGCCGATTCCAAAGCAACTAATAGAGCTTTGCGATCGCAATCACTTCCAGAATCTGCCCCACGAAGTCTACTTTCATAACAGAACAGCAGGGACCTGCCAAAGTTAAACCATTTGGCCAGGAGAGCCCTTTTATGAAGGCATGTGCTCGATATCGTCGCCAAATTTTTTGGGCGAATTTTACGCCCTCTCATTTTCAAAAGTCGATTCCAAAGCAACTAATAGAGCTTTGCGATCGCAATCACTTCCAGAATCTGCAAAAGATATTCTAGTTTCATAACAGAACAGCAGGGACCTGCCAAAGTTAAACCATTTGGCCAGGAGAGCCCTTTTATGCAGACTTTGCCCGATTTCGATACCCAAAATTTTTGCGATTTTCACAGAATTTTTTTCAAAAGCCGATTCCAAAGCAACTAATAGAGCTTTGCGATCGCAATCACTTCCAGAATCTGCCCCACGAAGTCTACTTTCATAACAGAACAGCAGGGACCTGCCAAAGTTAAACCATTTGGCCAGGAGAGCCCTTTTATGAAGGCATGTGCTCGATATCGTCGCCAAATTTTTTGGGCGAATTTTACGCCCTCTCATTTTCAAAAGTCGATTCCAAAGCAACTAATAGAGCTTTGCGATCGCAATCACTTCCAGAATCTGCAAAAGATATTCTAGTTTCATAACAGAACAGCAGGGACCTGCCAAAGTTAAACCATTTGGCCAGGAGAGCCCTTTTATGCAGACTTTGCCCGATTTCGATACCCAAAATTTTTGCGATTTTCACAGAATTTTTTTCAAAAGCCGATTCCAAAGCAACTAATAGAGCTTTGCGATCGCAATCACTTCCAGAATCTGCCCCACGAAGTCTACTTTCATAACAGAACAGCAGGGACCTGCCAAAGTTAAACCATTTGGCCAGGAGAGCCCTTTTATGAAGGCATGTGCTCGATATCGTCGCCAAATTTTTTGGGCGAATTTTACGCCCTCTCATTTTCAAAAGTCGATTCCAAAGCAACTAATAGAGCTTTGCGATCGCAATCACTTCCAGAATCTGCAAAAGATATTCTAGTTTCATAACAGAACAGCAGGGACCTGCCAAAGTTAAACCATTTGGCCAGGAGAGCCCTTTTATGCAGACTTTGCCCGATTTCGATACCCAAAATTTTTGCGATTTTCACAGAATTTTTTTCAAAAGCCGATTCCAAAGCAACTAATAGAGCTTTGCGATCGCAATCACTTCCAGAATCTGCCCCACGAAGTCTACTTTCATAACAGAACAGCAGGGACCTGCCAAAGTTAAACCATTTGGCCAGGAGAGCCCTTTTATGAAGGCATGTGCTCGATATCGTCGCCAAATTTTTTGGGCGAATTTTACGCCCTCTCATTTTCAAAAGTCGATTCCAAAGCAACTAATAGAGCTTTGCGATCGCAATCACTTCCAGAATCTGCAAAAGATATTCTAGTTTCATAACAGAACAGCAGGGACCTGCCAAAGTTAAACCATTTGGCCAGGAGAGCCCTTTTATGCAGACTTTGCCCGATTTCGATACCCAAAATTTTTGCGATTTTCACAGAATTTTTTTCAAAAGCCGATTCCAAAGCAACTAATAGAGCTTTGCGATCGCAATCACTTCCAGAATCTGCCCCACGAAGTCTACTTTCATAACAGAACAGCAGGGACCTGCCAAAGTTAAACCATTTGGCCAGGAGAGCCCTTTTATGAAGGCATGTGCTCGATATCGTCGCCAAATTTTTTGGGCGAATTTTACGCCCTCTCATTTTCAAAAGTCGATTCCAAAGCAACTAATAGAGCTTTGCGATCGCAATCACTTCCAGAATCTGCAAAAGATATTCTAGTTTCATAACAGAACAGCAGGGACCTGCCAAAGTTAAACCATTTGGCCAGGAGAGCCCTTTTATGCAGACTTTGCCCGATTTCGATACCCAAAATTTTTGCGATTTTCACAGAATTTTTTTCAAAAGCCGATTCCAAAGCAACTAATAGAGCTTTGCGATCGCAATCACTTCCAGAATCTGCCCCACGAAGTCTACTTTCATAACAGAACAGCAGGGACCTGCCAAAGTTAAACCATTTGGCCAGGAGAGCCCTTTTATGAAGGCATGTGCTCGATATCGTCGCCAAATTTTTTGGGCGAATTTTACGCCCTCTCATTTTCAAAAGTCGATTCCAAAGCAACTAATAGAGCTTTGCGATCGCAATCACTTCCAGAATCTGCAAAAGATATTCTAGTTTCATAACAGAACAGCAGGGACCTGCCAAAGTTAAACCATTTGGCCAGGAGAGCCCTTTTATGCAGACTTTGCCCGATTTCGATACCCAAAATTTTTGCGATTTTCACAGAATTTTTTTCAAAAGCCGATTCCAAAGCAACTAATAGAGCTTTGCGATCGCAATCACTTCCAGAATCTGCCCCACGAAGTCTACTTTCATAACAGAACAGCAGGGACCTGCCAAAGTTAAACCATTTGGCCAGGAGAGCCCTTTTATGAAGGCATGTGCTCGATATCGTCGCCAAATTTTTTGGGCGAATTTTACGCCCTCTCATTTTCAAAAGTCGATTCCAAAGCAACTAATAGAGCTTTGCGATCGCAATCACTTCCAGAATCTGCAAAAGATATTCTAGTTTCATAACAGAACAGCAGGGACCTGCCAAAGTTAAACCATTTGGCCAGGAGAGCCCTTTTATGCAGACTTTGCCCGATTTCGATACCCAAAATTTTTGCGATTTTCACAGAATTTTTTTCAAAAGCCGATTCCAAAGCAACTAATAGAGCTTTGCGATCGCAATCACTTCCAGAATCTGCCCCACGAAGTCTACTTTCATAACAGAACAGCAGGGACCTGCCAAAGTTAAACCATTTGGCCAGGAGAGCCCTTTTATGAAGGCATGTGCTCGATATCGTCGCCAAATTTTTTGGGCGAATTTTACGCCCTCTCATTTTCAAAAGTCGATTCCAAAGCAACTAATAGAGCTTTGCGATCGCAATCACTTCCAGAATCTGCAAAAGATATTCTAGTTTCATAACAGAACAGCAGGGACCTGCCAAAGTTAAACCATTTGGCCAGGAGAGCCCTTTTATGCAGACTTTGCCCGATTTCGATACCCAAAATTTTTGCGATTTTCACAGAATTTTTTTCAAAAGCCGATTCCAAAGCAACTAATAGAGCTTTGCGATCGCAATCACTTCCAGAATCTGCCCCACGAAGTCTACTTTCATAACAGATCAGCAGGGACCTGCCAAAGTTAAACCATTTGGCCAGGAGAGCCCTTTTATGAAGGCATGTGCTCGATATCGTCGCCAAATTTTTTGGGCGAATTTTACGCCCTCTCATTTTCAAAAGTCGATTCCAAAGCAACTAATAGAGCTTTGCGATCGCAATCACTTCCAGAATCTGCAAAAGATATTCTAGTTTCATAACAGAACAGCAGGGACCTGCCAAAGTTAAACCATTTGGCCAGGAGAGCCCTTTTATGCAGACTTTGCCCGATTTCGATACCCAAAATTTTTGCGATTTTCACAGAATTTTTTTCAAAAGCCGATTCCAAAGCAACTAATAGAGCTTTGCGATCGCAATCACTTCCAGAATCTGCCCCACGAAGTCTACTTTCATAACAGAACAGCAGGGACCTGCCAAAGTTAAACCATTTGGCCAGGAGAGCCCTTTTATGAAGGCATGTGCTCGATATCGTCGCCAAATTTTTTGGGCGAATTTTACGCCCTCTCATTTTCAAAAGTCGATTCCAAAGCAACTAATAGAGCTTTGCGATCGCAATCACTTCCAGAATCTGCAAAAGATATTCTAGTTTCATAACAGAACAGCAGGGACCTGCCAAAGTTAAACCATTTGGCCAAGAGAGCCCTTTTATGCAGACTTTGCCCGATTTCGATACCCAAAATTTTTGCGATTTTCACAGAATTTTTTTCAAAAGCCGATTCCAAAGCAACTAATAGAGCTTTGCGATCGCAATCACTTCCAGAATCTGCCCCACGAAGTCTACTTTCATAACAGAACAGCAGGGACCTGCCAAAGTTAAACCATTTGGCCAGGAGAGCCCTTTTATGAAGGCATGTGCTCGATATCGTCGCCAAATTTTTTGGGCGAATTTTACGCCCTCTCATTTTCAAAAGTCGATTCCAAAGCAACTAATAGAGCTTTGCGATCGCAATCACTTCCAGAATCTGCAAAAGATATTCTAGTTTCATAACAGAACAGCAGGGACCTGCCAAAGTTAAACCATTTGGCCAGGAGAGCCCTTTTATGCAGACTTTGCCCGATTTCGATACCCAAAATTTTTGCGATTTTCACAGAATTTTTTTCAAAAGCCGATTCCAAAGCAACTAATAGAGCTTTGCGATCGCAATCACTTCCAGAATCTGCCCCACGAAGTCTACTTTCATAACAGAACAGCAGGGACCTGCCAAAGTTAAACCATTTGGCCAGGAGAGCCCTTTTATGAAGGCATGTGCTCGATATCGTCGCCAAATTTTTTGGGCGAATTTTACGCCCTCTCATTTTCAAAAGTCGATTCCAAAGCAACTAATAGAGCTTTGCGATCGCAATCACTTCCAGAATCTGCAAAAGATATTCTAGTTTCATAACAGAACAGCAGGGACCTGCCAAAGTTAAACCATTTGGCCAGGAGAGCCCTTTTATGCAGACTTTGCCCGATTTCGATACCCAAAATTTTTGCGATTTTCACAGAATTTTTTTCAAAAGCCGATTCCAAAGCAACTAATAGAGCTTTGCGATCGCAATCACTTCCAGAATCTGCCCCACGAAGTCTACTTTCATAACAGATCAGCAGGGACCTGCCAAAGTTAAACCATTTGGCCAGGAGAGCCCTTTTATGAAGGCATGTGCTCGATATCGTCGCCAAATTTTTTGGGCGAATTTTACGCCCTCTCATTTTCAAAAGTCGATTCCAAAGCAACTAATAGAGCTTTGCGATCGCAATCACTTCCAGAATCTGCAAAAGATATTCTAGTTTCATAACAGAACAGCAGGGACCTGCCAAAGTTAAACCATTTGGTCAGGAGAGCCCTTTTATGCAGACTTTGCCCGATTTCGATACCCAAAATTTTTGCGATTTTCACAGAATTTTTTTCAAAAGCCGATTCCAAAGCAACTAATAGAGCTTTGCGATCGCAATCACTTCCAGAATCTGCCCCACGAAGTCTACTTTCATAACAGAACAGCAGGGACCTGCCAAAGTTAAACCATTTGGCCAGGAGAGCCCTTTTATGAAGGCATGTGCTCGATATCGTCGCCAAATTTTTTGGGCGAATTTTACGCCCTCTCATTTTCAAAAGTCGATTCCAAAGCAACTAATAGAGCTTTGCGATCGCAATCACTTCCAGAATCTGCAAAAGATATTCTAGTTTCATAACAGAACAGCAGGGACCTGCCAAAGTTAAACCATTTGGCCAGGAGAGCCCTTTTATGCACACTTTGCCCGATTTCGATACCCAAAATTTTTGCGATTTTCACAGAATTTTTTTCAAAAGCCGATTCCAAAGCAACTAATAGAGCTTTGCGATCGCAATCACTTCCAGAATCTGCCCCACGAAGTCTACTTTCATAACAGAACAGCAGGGACCTGCCAAAGTTAAACCATTTGGCCAGGAGAGCCCTTTTATGAAGGCATGTGCTCGATATCGTCGCCAAATTTTTTGGGCGAATTTTACGCCCTCTCATTTTCAAAAGTCGATTCCAAAGCAACTAATAGAGCTTTGCGATCGCAATCACTTCCAGAATCTGCAAAAGATATTCTAGTTTCATAACAGAACAGCAGGGACCTGCCAAAGTTAAACCATTTGGCCAGGAGAGCCCTTTTATGCAGACTTTGCCCGATTTCGATACCCAAAATTTTTGCGATTTTCACAGAATTTTTTTCAAAAGCCGATTCCAAAGCAACTAATAGAGCTTTGCGATCGCAATCACTTCCAGAATCTGCCCCACGAAGTCTACTTTCATAACAGATCAGCAGGGACCTGCCAAAGTTAAACCATTTGGCCAGGAGAGCCCTTTTATGAAGGCATGTGCTCGATATCGTCGCCAAATTTTTTGGCCGAATTTTACGCCCTCTCATTTTCAAAAGTCGATTCCAAAGCAACTAATAGAGCTTTGCGATCGCAATCACTTCCAGAATCTGCAAAAGATATTCTAGTTTCATAACAGAACAGCAGGGACCTGCCAAAGTTAAACCATTTGGCCAGGAGAGCCCTTTTATGCAGACTTTGCCCGATTTCGATACCCAAAATTTTTGCGATTTTCACAGAATTTTTTTCAAAAGCCGATTCCAAAGCAACTAATAGAGCTTTGCGATCGCAATCACTTCCAGAATCTGCCCCACGAAGTCTACTTTCATAACAGAACAGCAGGGACCTGCCAAAGTTAAACCATTTGGCCAGGAGAGCCCTTTTATGAAGGCATGTGCTCGATATCGTCGCCAAATTTTTTGGGCGAATTTTACGCCCTCTCATTTTCAAAAGTCGATTCCAAAGCAACTAATAGAGCTTTGCGATCGCAATCACTTCCAGAATCTGCAAAAGATATTCTAGTTTCATAACAGAACAGCAGGGACCTGCCAAAGTTAAACCATTTGGCCAGGAGAGCCCTTTTATGCAGACTTTGCCCGATTTCGATACCCAAAATTTTTGCGATTTTCACAGAATTTTTTTCAAAAGCCGATTCCAAAGCAACTAATAGAGCTTTGCGATCGCAATCACTTCCAGAATCTGCCCCACGAAGTCTACTTTCATAACAGAACAGCAGGGACCTGCCAAAGTTAAACCATTTGGCCAGGAGAGCCCTTTTATGAAGGCATGTGCTCGATATCGTCGCCAAATTTTTTGGGCGAATTTTACGCCCTCTCATTTTCAAAAGTCGATTCCAAAGCAACTAATAGAGCTTTGCGATCGCAATCACTTCCAGAATCTGCAAAAGATATTCTAGTTTCATAACAGAACAGCAGGGACCTGCCAAAGTTAAACCATTTGGCCAGGAGAGCCCTTTTATGCAGACTTTGCCCGATTTCGATACCCAAAATTTTTGCGATTTTCACAGAATTTTTTTCAAAAGCCGATTCCAAAGCAACTAATAGAGCTTTGCGATCGCAATCACTTCCAGAATCTGCCCCACGAAGTCTACTTTCATAACAGAACAGCAGGGACCTGCCAAAGTTAAACCATTTGGCCAGGAGAGCCCTTTTATGAAGGCATGTGCTCGATATCGTCGCCAAATTTTTTGGGCGAATTTTACGCCCTCTCATTTTCAAAAGTCGATTCCAAAGCAACTAGTAGAGCTTTGCGATCGCAATCACTTCCAGAATCTGCAAAAGATATTCTAGTTTCATAACAGAACAGCAGGGACCTGCCAAAGTTAAACCATTTGGCCAGGAGAGCCCTTTTATGCAGACTTTGCCCGATTTCGATACCCAAAATTTTTGCGATTTTCACAGAATTTTTTTCAAAAGCCGATTCCAAAGCAACTAATAGAGCTTTGCGATCGCAATCACTTCCAGAATCTGCCCCACGAAGTCTACTTTCATAACAGAACAGCAGGGACCTGCCAAAGTTAAACCATTTGGCCAGGAGAGCCCTTTTATGAAGGCATGTGCTCGATATCGTCGCCAAATTTTTTGGGCGAATTTTACGCCCTCTCATTTTCAAAAGTCGATTCCAAAGCAACTAATAGAGCTTTGCGATCGCAATCACTTCCAGAATCTGCAAAAGATATTCTAGTTTCATAACAGAACAGCAGGGACCTGCCAAAGTTAAACCATTTGGCCAGGAGAGCCCTTTTATGCAGACTTTGCCCGATTTCGATACCCAAAATTTTTGCGATTTTCACAGAATTTTTTTCAAAAGCCGATTCCAAAGCAACTAATAGAGCTTTGCGATCGCAATCACTTCCAGAATCTGCCCCACGAAGTCTACTTTCATAACAGATCAGCAGGGACCTGCCAAAGTTAAACCATTTGGCCAGGAGAGCCCTTTTATGAAGGCATGTGCTCGATATCGTCGCCAAATTTTTTGGCCGAATTTTACGCCCTCTCATTTTCAAAAGTCGATTCCAAAGCAACTAATAGAGCTTTGCGATCGCAATCACTTCCAGAATCTGCAAAAGATATTCTAGTTTCATAACAGAACAGCAGGGACCTGCCAAAGTTAAACCATTTGGCCAGGAGAGCCCTTTTATGCAGACTTTGCCCGATTTCGATACCCAAAATTTTTGCGATTTTCACAGAATTTTTTTCAAAAGCCGATTCCAAAGCAACTAATAGAGCTTTGCGATCGCAATCACTTCCAGAATCTGCCCCACGAAGTCTACTTTCATAACAGAACAGCAGGGACCTGCCAAAGTTAAACCATTTGGCCAGGAGAGCCCTTTTATGAAGGCATGTGCTCGATATCGTCGCCAAATTTTTTGGGCGAATTTTACGCCCTCTCATTTTCAAAAGTCGATTCCAAAGCAACTAATAGAGCTTTGCGATCGCAATCACTTCCAGAATCTGCAAAAGATATTCTAGTTTCATAACAGAACAGCAGGGACCTGCCAAAGTTAAACCATTTGGCCAGGAGAGCCCTTTTATGCAGACTTTGCCCGATTTCGATACCCAAAATTTTTGCGATTTTCACAGAATTTTTTTCAAAAGCCGATTCCAAAGCAACTAATAGAGCTTTGCGATCGCAATCACTTCCAGAATCTGCCCCACGAAGTCTACTTTCATAACAGAACAGCAGGGACCTGCCAAAGTTAAACCATTTGGCCAGGAGAGCCCTTTTATGAAGGCATGTGCTCGATATCGTCGCCAAATTTTTTGGGCGAATTTTACGCCCTCTCATTTTCAAAAGTCGATTCCAAAGCAACTAATAGAGCTTTGCGATCGCAATCACTTCCAGAATCTGCAAAAGATATTCTAGTTTCATAACAGAACAGCAGGGACCTGCCAAAGTTAAACCATTTGGCCAGGAGAGCCCTTTTATGCAGACTTTGCCCGATTTCGATACCCAAAATTTTTGCGATTTTCACAGAATTTTTTTCAAAAGCCGATTCCAAAGCAACTAATAGAGCTTTGCGATCGCAATCACTTCCAGAATCTGCCCCACGAAGTCTACTTTCATAACAGAACAGCAGGGACCTGCCAAAGTTAAACCATTTGGCCAGGAGAGCCCTTTTATGAAGGCATGTGCTCGATATCGTCGCCAAATTTTTTGGGCGAATTTTACGCCCTCTCATTTTCAAAAGTCGATTCCAAAGCAACTAATAGAGCTTTGCGATCGCAATCACTTCCAGAATCTGCAAAAGATATTCTAGTTTCATAACAGAACAGCAGGGACCTGCCAAAGTTAAACCATTTGGCCAGGAGAGCCCTTTTATGCAGACTTTGCCCGATTTCGATACCCAAAATTTTTGCGATTTTCACAGAATTTTTTTCAAAAGCCGATTCCAAAGCAACTAATAGAGCTTTGCGATCGCAATCACTTCCAGAATCTGCCCCACGAAGTCTACTTTCATAACAGAACAGCAGGGACCTGCCAAAGTTAAACCATTTGGCCAGGAGAGCCCTTTTATGAAGGCATGTGCTCGATATCGTCGCCAAATTTTTTGGGCGAATTTTACGCCCTCTCATTTTCAAAAGTCGATTCCAAAGCAACTAATAGAGCTTTGCGATCGCAATCACTTCCAGAATCTGCAAAAGATATTCTAGTTTCATAACAGAACAGCAGGGACCTGCCAAAGTTAAACCATTTGGCCAGGAGAGCCCTTTTATGCAGACTTTGCCCGATTTCGATACCCAAAATTTTTGCGATTTTCACAGAATTTTTTTCAAAAGCCGATTCCAAAGCAACTAATAGAGCTTTGCGATCGCAATCACTTCCAGAATCTGCCCCACGAAGTCTACTTTCATAACAGAACAGCAGGGACCTGCCAAAGTTAAACCATTTGGCCAGGAGAGCCCTTTTATGAAGGCATGTGCTCGATATCGTCGCCAAATTTTTTGGGCGAATTTTACGCTCTCTCATTTTCAAAAGTCGATTCCAAAGCAACTAATAGAGCTTTGCGATCGCAATCACTTCCAGAATCTGCAAAAGATATTCTAGTTTCATAACAGAACAGCAGGGACCTGCCAAAGTTAAACCATTTGGCCAGGAGAGCCCTTTTATGCAGACTTTGCCCGATTTCGATACCCAAAATTTTTGCGATTTTCACAGAATTTTTTTCAAAAGCCGATTCCAAAGCAACTAATAGAGCTTTGCGATCGCAATCACTTCCAGAATCTGCCCCACGAAGTCTACTTTCATAACAGAACAGCAGGGACCTGCCAAAGTTAAACCATTTGGCCAGGAGAGCCCTTTTATGAAGGCATGTGCTCGATATCGTCGCCAAATTTTTTGGGCGAATTTTACGCCCTCTCATTTTCAAAAGTCGATTCCAAAGCAACTAATAGAGCTTTGCGATCGCAATCACTTCCAGAATCTGCAAAAGATATTCTAGTTTCATAACAGAACAGCAGGGACCTGCCAAAGTTAAACCATTTGGCCAGGAGAGCCCTTTTATGCAGACTTTGCCCGATTTCGATACCCAAAATTTTTGCGATTTTCACAGAATTTTTTTCAAAAGCCGATTCCAAAGCAACTAATAGAGCTTTGCGATCGCAATCACTTCCAGAATCTGCCCCACGAAGTCTACTTTCATAACAGATCAGCAGGGACCTGCCAAAGTTAAACCATTTGGCCAGGAGAGCCCTTTTATGAAGGCATGTGCTCGATATCGTCGCCAAATTTTTTGGGCGAATTTTACGCCCTCTCATTTTCAAAAGTCGATTCCAAAGCAACTAATAGAGCTTTGCGATCGCAATCACTTCCAGAATCTGCAAAAGATATTCTAGTTTCATAACAGAACAGCAGGGACCTGCCAAAGTTAAACCATTTGGCCAGGAGAGCCCTTTTATGCAGACTTTGCCCGATTTCGATACCCAAAATTTTTGCGATTTTCACAGAATTTTTTTCAAAAGCCGATTCCAAAGCAACTAATAGAGCTTTGCGATCGCAATCACTTCCAGAATCTGCCCCACGAAGTCTACTTTCATAACAGAACAGCAGGGACCTGCCAAAGTTAAACCATTTGGCCAGGAGAGCCCTTTTATGAAGGCATGTGCTCGATATCGTCGCCAAATTTTTTGGGCGAATTTTACGCCCTCTCATTTTCAAAAGTCGATTCCAAAGCAACTAATAGAGCTTTGCGATCGCAATCACTTCCAGAATCTGCAAAAGATATTCTAGTTTCATAACAGAACAGCAGGGACCTGCCAAAGTTAAACCATTTGGCCAGGAGAGCCCTTTTATGCAGACTTTGCCCGATTTCGATACCCAAAATTTTTGCGATTTTCACAGAATTTTTTTCAAAAGCCGATTCCAAAGCAACTAATAGAGCTTTGCGATCGCAATCACTTCCAGAATCTGCCCCACGAAGTCTACTTTCATAACAGAACAGCAGGGACCTGCCAAAGTTAAACCATTTGGCCAGGAGAGCCCTTTTATGAAGGCATGTGCTCGATATCGTCGCCAAATTTTTTGGGCGAATTTTACGCCCTCTCATTTTCAAAAGTCGATTCCAAAGCAACTAATAGAGCTTTGCGATCGCAATCACTTCCAGAATCTGCAAAAGATATTCTAGTTTCATAACAGAACAGCAGGGACCTGCCAAAGTTAAACCATTTGGCCAGGAGAGCCCTTTTATGCACACTTTGCCCGATTTCGATACCCAAAATTTTTGCGATTTTCACAGAATTTTTTTCAAAAGCCGATTCCAAAGCAACTAATAGAGCTTTGCGATCGCAATCACTTCCAGAATCTGCCCCACGAAGTCTACTTTCATAACAGAACAGCAGGGACCTGCCAAAGTTAAACCATTTAACCAGGAGAGCCCTTTTATGAAGGCATGTGCTCGATATCGTCGCCAAATTTTTTGGGCGAATTTTACGCCCTCTCATTTTCAAAAGTCGATTCCAAAGCAACTAATAGAGCTTTGCGATCGCAATCACTTCCAGAATCTGCAAAAGATATTCTAGTTTCATAACAGAACAGCAGGGACCTGCCAAAGTTAAACCATTTGGCCAGGAGAGCCCTTTTATGCAGACTTTGCCCGATTTCGATACCCAAAATTTTTGCGATTTTCACAGAATTTTTTTCAAAAGCCGATTCCAAAGCAACTAATAGAGCTTTGCGATCGCAATCACTTCCAGAATCTGCCCCACGAAGTCTACTTTCATAACAGATCAGCAGGGACCTGCCAAAGTTAAACCATTTGGCCAGGAGAGCCCTTTTATGAAGGCATGTGCTCGATATCGTCGCCAAATTTTTTGGCCGAATTTTACGCCCTCTCATTTTCAAAAGTCGATTCCAAAGCAACTAATAGAGCTTTGCGATCGCAATCACTTCCAGAATCTGCAAAAGATATTCTAGTTTCATAACAGAACAGCAGGGACCTGCCAAAGTTAAACCATTTGGCCAGGAGAGCCCTTTTATGCAGACTTTGCCCGATTTCGATACCCAAAATTTTTGCGATTTTCACAGAATTTTTTTCAAAAGCCGATTCCAAAGCAACTAATAGAGCTTTGCGATCGCAATCACTTCCAGAATCTGCCCCACGAAGTCTACTTTCATAACAGAACAGCAGGGACCTGCCAAAGTTAAACCATTTGGCCAGGAGAGCCCTTTTATGGAGGCATGTGCTCGATATCGTCGCCAAATTTTTTGGGCGAATTTTACGCCCTCTCATTTTCAAAAGTCGATTCCAAAGCAACTAATAGAGCTTTGCGATCGCAATCACTTCCAGAATCTGCAAAAGATATTCTAGTTTCATAACAGAACAGCAGGGACCTGCCAAAGTTAAACCATTTGGCCAGGAGAGCCCTTTTATGCAGACTTTGCCCGATTTCGATACCCAAAATTTTTGCGATTTTCACAGAATTTTTTTCAAAAGCCGATTCCAAAGCAACTAATAGAGCTTTGCGATCGCAATCACTTCCAGAATCTGCCCCACGAAGTCTACTTTCATAACAGAACAGCAGGGACCTGCCAAAGTTAAACCATTTGGCCAGGAGAGCCCTTTTATGAAGGCATGTGCTCGATATCGTCGCCAAATTTTTTGGGCGAATTTTACGCCCTCTCATTTTCAAAAGTCGATTCCAAAGCAACTAATAGAGCTTTGCGATCGCAATCACTTCCAGAATCTGCAAAAGATATTCTAGTTTCATAACAGAACAGCAGGGACCTGCCAAAGTTAAACCATTTGGCCAGGAGAGCCCTTTTATGCAGACTTTGCCCGATTTCGATACCCAAAATTTTTGCGATTTTCACAGAATTTTTTTCAAAAGCCGATTCCAAAGCAACTAATAGAGCTTTGCGATCGCAATCACTTCCAGAATCTGCCCCACGAAGTCTACTTTCATAACAGAACAGCAGGGACCTGCCAAAGTTAAACCATTTGGCCAGGAGAGCCCTTTTATGAAGGCATGTGCTCGATATCGTCGCCAAATTTTTTGGGCGAATTTTACGCCCTCTCATTTTCAAAAGTCGATTCCAAAGCAACTAATAGAGCTTTGCGATCGCAATCACTTCCAGAATCTGCAAAAGATATTCTAGTTTCATAACAGAACAGCAGGGACCTGCCAAAGTTAAACCATTTGGCCAGGAGAGCCCTTTTATGCAGACTTTGCCCGATTTCGATACCCAAAATTTTTGCGATTTTCACAGAATTTTTTTCAAAAGCCGATTCCAAAGCAACTAATAGAGCTTTGCGATTGCAATCACTTCCAGAATCTGCCCCACGAAGTCTACTTTCATAACAGAACAGCAGGGACCTGTCAAAGTTAAACCATTTGGCCAGGAGAGCCCTTTTATGAAGGCATGTGCTCGATATCGTCGCCAAATTTTTTGGGCGAATTTTACGCCCTCTCATTTTCAAAAGTCGATTCCAAAGCAACTAATAGAGCTTTGCGATCGCAATCACTTCCAGAATCTGCAAAAGATATTCTAGTTTCATAACAGAACAGCAGGGACCTGCCAAAGTTAAACCATTTGGCCAGGAGAGCCCTTTTATGCAGACTTTGCCCGATTTCGATACCCAAAATTTTTGCGATTTTCACAGAATTTTTTTCAAAAGCCGATTCCAAAGCAACTAATAGAGCTTTGCGATCGCAATCACTTCCAGAATCTGCCCCACGAAGTCTACTTTCATAACAGAACAGCAGGGACCTGCCAAAGTTAAACCATTTGGCCAGGAGAGCCCTTTTATGAAGGCATGTGCTCGATATCGTCGCCAAATTTTTTGGGCGAATTTTACGCCCTCTCATTTTCAAAAGTCGATTCCAAAGCAACTAATAGAGCTTTGCGATCGCAATCACTTCCAGAATCTGCAAAAGATATTCTAGTTTCATAACAGAACAGCAGGGACCTGCCAAAGTTAAACCATTTGGCCAGGAGAGCCCTTTTATGCAGACTTTGCCCGATTTCGATACCCAAAATTTTTGCGATTTTCACAGAATTTTTTTCAAAAGCCGATTCCAAAGCAACTAATAGAGCTTTGCGATCGCAATCACTTCCAGAATCTGCCCCACGAAGTCTACTTTCATAACAGAACAGCAGGGACCTGCCAAAGTTAAACCATTTGGCCAGGAGAGCCCTTTTATGAAGGCATGTGCTCGATATCGTCGCCAAATTTTTTGGGCGAATTTTACGCCCTCTCATTTTCAAAAGTCGATTCCAAAGCAACTAATAGAGCTTTGCGATCGCAATCACTTCCAGAATCTGCAAAAGATATTCTAGTTTCATAACAGAACAGCAGGGACCTGCCAAAGTTAAACCATTTGGCCAGGAGAGCCCTTTTCCCATATAGCAAAATGTTTTCCATAGGAACTCCGTCGGAGGTTTGTTAATTTCTCCGACGGAGCTCCTGTTTTTCCCACATTCTTCCTACGGTGTTCCATGGGTATTTCAAATGTCCGCAGTAGCGGCCTCCGTGGGAGAGCCTTCGTGTATCTGGAACGGAGCGCAGTCGGAAGACAGAAGGAAAAATCGAATGGGAACTTTCAAGGTCATAAAACACTACGGAACTTGTTTTCCTTTTCCTATATTGTAGTCTGTGATTCATAATAAGAGTCTTTGCTATTTAGTTTATATATAATTATGTAGATCGAATTTATAAAACAGAATTACGAGTAGCAGTTATGTCATTGGAATAATACGGCCACTTCAATTTTAAAGTAATATTGTAATTATGGTTAAGTTAAAATTGGGGGGAAAGGTAGAGTATCTCGGAATTATTTGTGCTATATTTTCTTTTTAATTTTTTATATACATTTTTATTGTTTATATGTTCATGACCTTATATCCAAAAAAAGTTCATTTTTATTTAAAAATGCTAAGGGAAAAAAGAAGCAACTAAATAAATAAAATGAGAATATAAATAAAAGAATTTTTAAAAAAGTCGAATTAAATATCTCAGAAACCTTTATAAAAATTATATTCACTCAAAAATAGTGAAGTGAATAGCATCAGGCGTACCAAATATTAATAAAAAAAAATAAAATAAAAAATAAAAAATGTAATAATAACAATATGGCAGTAACTTTTGTGAAAATAGCTATATTACTCTACATCGATGTTTCTGAAAGCTTTTGCTCTTCATGCACAAACCATCAATGATTGGGATTCCCATAGCACAGGAAAGAGAATAATCTTTTCCTGAACTACCCCCCCCCCCCACACACACACACACTCCTTAAATAGAGTTTCAGCCTTTGCTTGTTTTTCTATTCATCTTTTTTCTTTTAGTCGATTTTTGTCTATTTTCAATTACAACAAACTTACTTTAAAGCTATGATTCTAGTAAAAAACTAAATAAGAAACAGAGGAAAGAATTTCTTGTTTAATAGGGAATCAGTGTTTAAAATTTCTAAGAGGGGGGGGGGAGGCTAACCCCTTACAATGCCAGCGCCACATTTTCAATTCCTTACGATAGTTTTGTAGCAAAATTAATAATTTAAATTATATGCATTTATATTAAATATTGATATTTGAATAGAAATATAACAATTTTCAATATTTGGTTTTTCACGTTTTTAGATGGCTTGAACTTGAATTAATCATTTAAAAAAAATGCTCATCAGTCTGTGATAAAAGTTTTCTGTTAGCTCTAGCTCAAAATCTAATACACAGAATTTTTTATGAATTTTCAAGGTTGATCATAATTAAACTGATTATTCTCAATTATAAATCCGCAATTCCATTGCGAGAATGGCACCAACTTTGTGGAAAGATTAAATAAGACAAAAAACAAAGGATTCCGAAAAAAAAAAAAAAAAAAAAAAGTTTTTAAACTTACCGCTGTGGCAATATGCGACACTCTTTTTCTAAGCTTCCGTCTTTTTTTTTAATATTTAAAATTAATAATTGTGCAATTTACAAAGTATTACTTTTGTCTACAATTCTTATTTTGAAATTGGAGACTTTGCATTAATTTGTCACAAAATTTGCATTTTTTAAAACTGTCTTTGCACAGCATCATATATTCTCCTAGTAGAGACATTTTCAATTTTTTTCATTTTTCGCGGAATTCTTTGGACCCCCCATCTTTATTAATCTTCGCATAAAATTTACCGCCATTCCCTCAATTAGATTGAGCTACAGAACATTATGAACACTGTGAGTTTAATTATGGCCATCTTGTATACTAAAATGTATCTTGAAATAAATTAGTGCTTATCAACTTTTGGTGCAAATCGCTGAACAGGTGGCGCTGTTTGTTGTACTGCAATTTTCCTTTTGTTTAGGAAGGCTAAATCACAGCTTCTATTAAGCATAATTGCATAAAACCTGATTGTGAAACCGGCATTATGTATACATATATTATTTCAATTTGGGTGTATATCGGCTGACAGGTGGCGGCACTATATTCAAATCCATGTACAGTAAGGCTATATATCAACTTCTAGAGCGTATAAAAAAGAAAAAAGAATCTTCATATGTGATGACTTCCCAAATATTTATGTAGGAACTTAAATTTTATTAATCGCATTGAGATTTATAATGATGTTGAATAATACATTCCTTTGTTTTAAAATATTTTCATGCTTCTGACAATTTTATAAATGTGCTGCTTTAAATTGAATAATAATAATAATAATAATAATAATGTAGCTACACAATGACACAATTATGAACAAAATGAGAAATGCAACTAAATACAATTTTTACTTTTAATTATTATTATTATTATTTCTCATCAAAATACCGACGATTTGATATATTTTTTAAACATCAATAAAATAAATTAATAATATTTATAAAAAATTAATATTTCCCATACTTTTTGAAAAGATAAATGAATTTATAATAAATTGTTAAAATACAAATTAAAATAATTTTTTTTTTTTTTTTTTTTTTTTTAATATTTTGGTTCACATGGAGTTTAATATTAAAAAATATCTTCCATAAGGTTTATTTTTAGATACTAATTATTATTATTATTATTATTATTTAGAAAATATATGCTCTTGAATTCCTTCATGGAAACCCATAAAAAAAGCAATAATTTATCTGGAAACACTAACTTGAGTTATTTTTTTTTCGCTACATCAAATATGTTTGAACACAAATTATAATTATTTCAAACATTTAGTAAGTTTTAGGTATTAAGATAATTTCCATTGTTATATCATTACCAGTCCGTCTGTGACGGCCTAGCGCTCAATCTTTACACATTTATTTCCAAATTTATTTTTCCTTGTGAGTTCAAATTACTAAATACTGGTCTACAGGATATTTAAAACAAATGACTTTGTCTCTTAAATTATGATATTTATATGATTTAGTTTCGAGCTCTAAATGTCTTCAAAAAATTAAAAATGACATCGTAATTCTTTAATTAAAATTTGTTAACCATGTGTCTATTTAACTATTTATATTACTCATTTCTCGTGACGTGGTTGAATTCTATATATTTAATTTATTATTATTATTTTCCCTGACATATTAAAAATCAGCAGATTATACAGATTGAATCAATGAATTAATCTTTCAAACCGTGCAAATCCTGGATAAATTTCAGTTTCTTTATCTCAATACATTGTTGCCTTTGTGATGTAAGTTATTCCGTTAAATTATTCTTTATCATTATTTTATTAAGTTTAAACGCACACATGGAAACCATGAATAAAATTGTAGTTTGTTTATTCCAATGCATAGTTTTAGCTTTTACATCATTTTTAACGTTAGTTCCGGGAAACTCGGGCTTTTATTATAAACAAGATTAAACCTATACCGTTTTTTCAGACTACCTAGTATGTGCCATATACTATTAGTCTATACAGTACCGTTTAAAAGGTAAAATACAAAAGTTTCGTTAATTTTGCGGTCTGAAGCGCTAGACCTGAAGCAGTTACGACCTTGATTTGAAGCAGCTTTAACAGAATATAATATTATTGTTAATAATAATTAAACAGAAAATAAAAATGAAAATAAAAAATAATTTTCATAGCTTCGTTATGGATTACACAATGCTATATTATGACAGGTTTGACACTTCCGAAAATGTTTATTATGTATTAAACATGCAAATAATTTTTAATATATTCTCTTTTACTCCCCCCCCCCCAAACAAAAAATAAAATAAAATAATAATAATAAATAAATAAATAAATAGGAAAAGTGCATTTTTATGTATATGCAATATATAGATTTAGTTATTATTTATTTTTATCTTTTCATGAAAGAGTGATTTTAAAATGTTTTCATTTTGCTTCAGTTTATTTGCCTAAACTATTTGAGTTTATTTATTTATTTTTTTTTAATCTATCAAAAACTTTTTAAGATGTATTAAATAAGAAAACTTGTGTACAATCAATATTCAAACTAAAAACCCATCAATGCTGTGGCACGTGTTTGCACCTGTGGAATTTTTCTTCCCCCATCTTTGTTTAACTCTTCAGTCCCATGAGTATGAAATTTTTACCTACCTCAGAATCCTAGTAAAACGGCCGAGATTTTACTTCCATTCACGGATTAAAAGAGTCGAAAGTACACAGCGGTTTCTTTTTCTATTCATATTAGCGGAAGAATGGATTATTGTCTGGTCAAGTTTTACTGCATAGAGGGGGTGCAATATATTTTCCACGAAATGCCTGGTGCTATGGCCAAAACGAATAATTCTGCTTTCGAAACTTAATACGGATTATAAGAATTCAAATTCACATAGGATTTATGCAATGTCATAAAGCAGATATTATATTGTCTATAATAATAATAAAAACTCGATGCATTTTATTTTGCTTATTTTAAGATAGGAGACATGCAGGGTTTCTAACAACTTCATTTTATAAATTCCTTTTTTTTTCAAAATTTCTTTTTTATTTACAAAAATTAACAATTAACTAAAGTGTAAAGAATGATTAAACCGCTGTGTTATAAAGAATATTATATATATATATATATATATATATTATTCTTTATATAAATAAAGTGTGTTTTATATTTTGCATGCAGTGCTTTGAATATATATATATATATATACACATATAGCAGCTAATACAAACGGAATATGCAATTTAAAATATGCAAATATTCGTTCGATATTCAATCTTATCAAGAAAGAAACTAATTTTAAATTTCTGAAAACGAATAAAAAAGCAGTAAAACAAAAATGCTTTCATAAATATAATTTAATTATGTAGCTGAGTCTTATTATTTCTGATTCAGACTGCCGCTCGTTGCGTGATTGTAAACACTACACACGCACATGTATTTGTATATACGCATATGTATATAATTTTAAATCATAGTAAAATTTAATATAAGAACAACATAATTAATACCAATTTCATCCATATATATATATATATATATATATATACATATATATATTTCTTGAATCATATCCAACCTTCTGTTAAATTTACCTTTTTTTTTTTTTCTTTTTCATAGTGAAATTTGCAAAACAACGCGTTAAAAATTAAGCACATTTTAAACATTTTTCTTTTCTTTTTTAAATATATGAATTATAAATTGCCTTTTTTTTCTTCTGTTTTTTAACATTCTAAAAAACAATTCATTTAAACATAAAATTAATGTGTTAGATGTTTAAATAATTTGTTTAACTTTTGAATGCTTGAATTTCTACAGTAATTTAAATTTTTTAAAGTAAAATTTATTTAAAACATTTTAATGCATAAATAATACATATACATGTATCACTGTATGAATAAATCTATCTTCTTAAACTGATAACAGTGCTTTTTTTTTTTTTTTTTTTTTTTTTTTTTATGTCATTGTGTAAGAATCGCTCTTTTAATCTAAGTATTTTTAACTATTTATTTTTTCAAAGCTTGATAAATGCAATGGAAAACAGCATTTTATAATAATTTTTAATTGTTACTACAGACAATATGCATTATTTCAGACAATATTTTTTCAACTTACGATATTTTCTGGCAAACATTTTTTTCCCCTTTATTTATTTATTTTTATTTTTTTATGTAAACATATAAATATCAAGATATAGTCAAATACAATAAAGAAAATAGTTTTGTAAACGTTTTAAAGTAATCGTGTGAGAAGCACTTTTTCTTAAATTATTAATCCAATTATTTTTAAAAATCTTTTTTTTTTTTTCAATGAATATGCAAACTTCATAAGATTTTTTTTTTTTTTTTTTAACAAATGGTGTAGTAAAAATAAATAAAAAATAAAAATTAATAGCATTTCTTTTGGGTCGATATAATAACTTGAATGAGCGATATATATACTGTTTTTCGGCACAAAACAATTGATATGAGGAAGGTTTTTATATATTTTTTTTATCTGTTATTTTCTTGAAAACACTTTTATTTTATTTTTTTTTTCTTTAATTAAAATAATCTAGAGGTTCTGCTTTTGTATTTAGTCTGTAGCCCGAACGCGAGCAAAACAAACTGGTTGAAACACGTGCGGTCACCGTCTCCAAATTTCTCGCAGTGTTCGTGATTGCGCATGCGCCTAGCAAGCACACCTGCTCATGACACAGCACTCCAATCGGGTTTCTCCACTGGAAATTCTAGGGACGAAAATCCCTTGTAAGTGTTTCCGAAGGCCTTCCCAAGGGAAAAAATCCCACGGACGTTTATCCCGAGAACTACCTGTGTACTTTTATCCCTAGGAATGAAACATTAGGTTTTCCCTCGGATTTTCCACACATTTCCGTTTTCTTCCGGGAAGAATCTCGGATATATAGGGATATCCCAGGGAGTGATGTAGGGAGATCGTTGCTATATGGGTTATGCAGACTTTGCCCGATTTCGATACCCAAAATTTTTGCGATTTTCACAGAATTTTTTTCAAAAGCCGATTCCAAAGCAACTAATAGAGCTTTGCGATCGCAATCACTTCCAGAATCTGCCCCACGAAGTCTACTTTCATAACAGAACAGCAGGGACCTGCCAAAGTTAAACCATTTGGCCAGGAGAGCCCTTTTATGAAGGCATGTGCTCGATATCGTCGCCAAATTTTTTGGGCGAATTTTACGCCCTCTCATTTTCAAAAGTCGATTCCAAAGCAACTAATAGAGCTTTGCGATCGCAATCACTTCCAGAATCTGCAAAAGATATTCTAGTTTCATAACAGAACAGCAGGGACCTGCCAAAGTTAAACCATTTGGCCAGGAGAGCCCTTTTATGCAGACTTTGCCCGATTTCGATACCCAAAATTTTTGCGATTTTCACAGAATTTTTTTCAAAAGCCGATTCCAAAGCAACTAATAGAGCTTTGCGATCGCAATCACTTCCAGAATCTGCCCCACGAAGTCTACTTTCATAACAGAACAGCAGGGACCTGCCAAAGTTAAACCATTTGGCCAGGAGAGCCCTTTTATGAAGGCATGTGCTCGATATCGTCGCCAAATTTTTTGGGCGAATTTTACGCCCTCTCATTTTCAAAAGTCGATTCCAAAGCAACTAATAGAGCTTTGCGATCGCAATCACTTCCAGAATCTGCAAAAGATATTCTAGTTTCATAACAGAACAGCAGGGACCTGCCAAAGTTAAACCATTAGGCCAGGAGAGCCCTTTTATGCAGACTTTGCCCGATTTCGATACCCAAAATTTTTGCGATTTTCACAGAATTTTTTTCAAAAGCCGATTCCAAAGCAACTAATAGAGCTTTGCGTTCGCAATCACTTCCAGAATCTGCCCCACGAAGTCTACTTTCATAACAGAACAGCAGGGACCTGCCAAAGTTAAACCATTTGGCCAGGAGAGCCCTTTTATGAAGGCATGTGCTCGATATCGTCGCCAAATTTTTTGGGCGAATTTTACGCCCTCTCATTTTCAAAAGTCGATTCCAAAGCAACTAATAGAGCTTTGCGATCGCAATCACTTCCAGAATCTGCAAAAGATATTCTAGTTTCATAACAGAACAGCAGGGACCTGCCAAAGTTAAACCATTTGGCCAGGAGAGCCCTTTTATGCAGACTTTGCCCGATTTCGATACCCAAAATTTTTGCGATTTTCACAGAATTTTTTTCAAAAGCCGATTCCAAAGCAACTAATAGAGCTTTGCGTTCGCAATCACTTCCAGAATCTGCCCCACGAAGTCTACTTTCATAACAGAACAGCAGGGACCTGCCAAAGTTAAACCATTTGGCCAGGAGAGCCCTTTTATGAAGGCATGTGCTCGATATCGTCGCCAAATTTTTTGGGCGAATTTTACGCCCTCTCATTTTCAAAAGTCGATTCCAAAGCAACTAATAGAGCTTTGCGATCGCAATCACTTCCAGAATCTGCAAAAGATATTCTAGTTTCATAACAGAACAGCAGGGACCTGCCAAAGTTAAACCATTTGGCCAGGAGAGCCCTTTTATGCAGACTTTGCCCGATTTCGATACCCAAAATTTTTGCGATTTTCACAGAATTTTTTTCAAAAGCCGATTCCAAAGCAACTAATAGAGCTTTGCGATCGCAATCACTTCCAGAATCTGCCCCACGAAGTCTACTTTCATAACAGAACAGCAGGGACCTGCCAAAGTTAAACCATTTGGCCAGGAGAGCCCTTTTATGAAGGCATGTGCTCGATATCGTCGCCAAATTTTTTGGGCGAATTTTACGCCCTCTCATTTTCAAAAGTCGATTCCAAAGCAACTAATAGAGCTTTGCGATCGCAATCACTTCCAGAATCTGCAAAAGATATTCTAGTTTCATAACAGAACAGCAGGGACCTGCCAAAGTTAAACCATTTGGCCAGGAGAGCCCTTTTATGTTGACTTTGCCCGATTTCGATACCCAAAATTTTTGCGATTTTCACAGAATTTTTTTCAAAAGCCGATTCCAAAGCAACTAATAGAGCTTTGCGATCGCAATCACTTCCAGAATCTGCCCCACGAAGTCTACTTTCATAACAGAACAGCAGGGACCTGCCAAAGTTAAACCATTTGGCCAGGAGAGCCCTTTTATGAAGGCATGTGCTCGATATCGTCGCCAAATTTTTTGGGCGAATTTTACGCCCTCTCATTTTCAAAAGTCGATTCCAAAGCAACTAATAGAGCTTTGCGATCGCAATCACTTCCAGAATCTGCAAAAGATATTCTAGTTTCATAACAGAACAGCAGGGACCTGCCAAAGTTAAACCATTTGGCCAGGAGAGCCCTTTTATGCAGACTTTGCCCGATTTCGATACCCAAAATTTTTGCGATTTTCACAGAATTTTTTTCAAAAGCCGATTCCAAAGCAACTAATAGAGCTTTGCGATCGCAATCACTTCCAGAATCTGCCCCACGAAGTCTACTTTCATAACAGAACAGCAGGGACCTGCCAAAGTTAAACCATTTGGCCAGGAGAGCCCTTTTATGAAGGCATGTGCTCGATATCGTCGCCAAATTTTTTGGGCGAATTTTACGCCCTCTCATTTTCAAAAGTCGATTCCAAAGCAACTAATAGAGCTTTGCGATCGCAATCACTTCCAGAATCTGCAAAAGATATTCTAGTTTCATAACAGAACAGCAGGGACCTGCCAAAGTTAAACCATTTGGCCAGGAGAGCCCTTTTATGCGGACTTTGCCCGATTTCGATACCCAAAATTTTTGCGATTTTCACAGAATTTTTTTCAAAAGCCGATTCCAAAGCAACTAATAGAGCTTTGCGATCGCAATCACTTCCAGAATCTGCCCCACGAAGTCTACTTTCATAACAGAACAGCAGGGACCTGCCAAAGTTAAACCATTTGGCCAGGAGATCCCTTTTATGAAGGCATGTGCTCGATATCGTCGCCAAATTTTTTGGGCGAATTTTACGCCCTCTCATTTTCAAAAGTCGATTCCAAAGCAACTAATAGAGCTTTGCGATCGCAATTACTTCCAGAATCTGCAAAAGATATTCTAGTTTCATAACAGAACAGCAGGGACCTGCCAAAGTTAAACCATTTGGCCAGGAGAGCCCTTTTATGCAGACTTTGCCCGATTTCGATACCCAAAATTTTTGCGATTTTCACAGAATTTTTTTCAAAAGCCGATTCCAAAGCAACTAATAGAGCTTTGCGATCGCAATCACTTCCAGAATCTGCCCCACGAAGTCTACTTTCATAACAGAACAGCAGGGACCTGCCAAAGTTAAACCATTTGGCCAGGAGAGCCCTTTTATGAAGGCATGTGCTCGATATCGTCGCCAAATTTTTTGGGCGAATTTTACGCCCTCTCATTTTCAAAAGTCGATTCCAAAGCAACTAATAGAGCTTTGCGATCGCAATCACTTCCAGAATCTGCAAAAGATATTCTAGTTTCATAACAGAACAGCAGGGACCTGCCAAAGTTAAACCATTTGGCCAGGAGAGCCCTTTTATGCAGACTTTGCCCGATTTCGATACCCAAAATTTTTGCGATTTTCACAGAATTTTTTTCAAAAGCCGATTCCAAAGCAACTAATAGAGCTTTGCGATCGCAATCACTTCCAGAATCTGCCCCACGAAGTCTACTTTCATAACAGATCAGCAGGGACCTGCCAAAGTTAAACCATTTGGCCAGGAGAGCCCTTTTATGAAGGCATGTGCTCGATATCGTCGCCAAATTTTTTGGGCGAATTTTACGCCCTCTCATTTTCAAAAGTCGATTCCAAAGCAACTAATAGAGCTTTGCGATCGCAATCACTTCCAGAATCTGCAAAAGATATTCTAGTTTCATAACAGAACAGCAGGGACCTGCCAAAGTTAAACCATTTGGCCAGGAGAGCCCTTTTATGCAGACTTTGCCCGATTTCGATACCCAAAATTTTTGCGATTTTCACAGAATTTTTTTCAAAAGCCGATTCCAAAGCAACTAATAGAGCTTTGCGATCGCAATCACTTCCAGAATCTGCCCCACGAAGTCTACTTTCATAACAGAACAGCAGGGACCTGCCAAAGTTAAACCATTTGGCCAGGAGAGCCCTTTTATGAAGGCATGTGCTCGATATCGTCGCCAAATTTTTTGGGCGAATTTTACGCCCTCTCATTTTCAAAAGTCGATTCCAAAGCAACTAATAGAGCTTTGCGATCGCAATCACTTCCAGAATCTGCAAAAGATATTCTAGTTTCATAACAGAACAGCAGGGACCTGCCAAAGTTAAACCATTTGGTCAGGAGAGCCCTTTTATGCAGACTTTGCCCGATTTCGATACCCAAAATTTTTGCGATTTTCACAGAATTTTTTTCAAAAGCCGATTCCAAAGCAACTAATAGAGCTTTGCGATCGCAATCACTTCCAGAATCTGCCCCACGAAGTCTACTTTCATAACAGAACAGCAGGGACCTGCCAAAGTTAAACCATTTGGCCAGGAGAGCCCTTTTATGAAGGCATGTGCTCGATATCGTCGCCAAATTTTTTGGGCGAATTTTACGCCCTCTCATTTTCAAAAGTCGATTCCAAAGCAACTAATAGAGCTTTGCGATCGCAATCACTTCCAGAATCTGCAAAAGATATTCTAGTTTCATAACAGAACAGCAGGGACCTGCCAAAGTTAAACCATTTGGCCAGGAGAGCCCTTTTATGCACACTTTGCCCGATTTCGATACCCAAAATTTTTGCGATTTTCACAGAATTTTTTTCAAAAGCCGATTCCAAAGCAACTAATAGAGCTTTGCGATCGCAATCACTTCCAGAATCTGCCCCACGAAGTCTACTTTCATAACAGAACAGCAGGGACCTGCCAAAGTTAAACCATTTGGCCAGGAGAGCCCTTTTATGAAGGCATGTGCTCGATATCGTCGCCAAATTTTTTGGGCGAATTTTACGCCCTCTCATTTTCAAAAGTCGATTCCAAAGCAACTAATAGAGCTTTGCGATCGCAATCACTTCCAGAATCTGCAAAAGATATTCTAGTTTCATAACAGAACAGCAGGGACCTGCCAAAGTTAAACCATTTGGCCAGGAGAGCCCTTTTATGCAGACTTTGCCCGATTTCGATACCCAAAATTTTTGCGATTTTCACAGAATTTTTTTCAAAAGCCGATTCCAAAGCAACTAATAGAGCTTTGCGATCGCAATCACTTCCAGAATCTGCCCCACGAAGTCTACTTTCATAACAGATCAGCAGGGACCTGCCAAAGTTAAACCATTTGGCCAGGAGAGCCCTTTTATGAAGGCATGTGCTCGATATCGTCGCCAAATTTTTTGGCCGAATTTTACGCCCTCTCATTTTCAAAAGTCGATTCCAAAGCAACTAATAGAGCTTTGCGATCGCAATCACTTCCAGAATCTGCAAAAGATATTCTAGTTTCATAACAGAACAGCAGGGACCTGCCAAAGTTAAACCATTTGGCCAGGAGAGCCCTTTTATGCAGACTTTGCCCGATTTCGATACCCAAAATTTTTGCGATTTTCACAGAATTTTTTTCAAAAGCCGATTCCAAAGCAACTAATAGAGCTTTGCGATCGCAATCACTTCCAGAATCTGCCCCACGAAGTCTACTTTCATAACAGAACAGCAGGGACCTGCCAAAGTTAAACCATTTGGCCAGGAGAGCCCTTTTATGAAGGCATGTGCTCGATATCGTCGCCAAATTTTTTGGGCGAATTTTACGCCCTCTCATTTTCAAAAGTCGATTCCAAAGCAACTAATAGAGCTTTGCGATCGCAATCACTTCCAGAATCTGCAAAAGATATTCTAGTTTCATAACAGAACAGCAGGGACCTGCCAAAGTTAAACCATTTGGCCAGGAGAGCCCTTTTATGCAGACTTTGCCCGATTTCGATACCCAAAATTTTTGCGATTTTCACAGAATTTTTTTCAAAAGCCGATTCCAAAGCAACTAATAGAGCTTTGCGATCGCAATCACTTCCAGAATCTGCCCCACGAAGTCTACTTTCATAACAGAACAGCAGGGACCTGCCAAAGTTAAACCATTTGGCCAGGAGAGCCCTTTTATGAAGGCATGTGCTCGATATCGTCGCCAAATTTTTTGGGCGAATTTTACGCCCTCTCATTTTCAAAAGTCGATTCCAAAGCAACTAATAGAGCTTTGCGATCGCAATCACTTCCAGAATCTGCAAAAGATATTCTAGTTTCATAACAGAACAGCAGGGACCTGCCAAAGTTAAACCATTTGGCCAGGAGAGCCCTTTTATGCAGACTTTGCCCGATTTCGATACCCAAAATTTTTGCGATTTTCACAGAATTTTTTTCAAAAGCCGATTCCAAAGCAACTAATAGAGCTTTGCGATCGCAATCACTTCCAGAATCTGCCCCACGAAGTCTACTTTCATAACAGATCAGCAGGGACCTGCCAAAGTTAAACCATTTGGCCAGGAGAGCCCTTTTATGAAGGCATGTGCTCGATATCGTCGCCAAATTTTTTGGCCGAATTTTACGCCCTCTCATTTTCAAAAGTCGATTCCAAAGCAACTAATAGAGCTTTGCGATCGCAATCACTTCCAGAATCTGCAAAAGATATTCTAGTTTCATAACAGAACAGCAGGGACCTGCCAAAGTTAAACCATTTGGCCAGGAGAGCCCTTTTATGCAGACTTTGCCCGATTTCGATACCCAAAATTTTTGCGATTTTCACAGAATTTTTTTCAAAAGCCGATTCCAAAGCAACTAATAGAGCTTTGCGATCGCAATCACTTCCAGAATCTGCCCCACGAAGTCTACTTTCATAACAGAACAGCAGGGACCTGCCAAAGTTAAACCATTTGGCCAGGAGAGCCCTTTTATGAAGGCATGTGCTCGATATCGTCGCCAAATTTTTTGGGCGAATTTTACGCCCTCTCATTTTCAAAAGTCGATTCCAAAGCAACTAATAGAGCTTTGCGATCGCAATCACTTCCAGAATCTGCAAAAGATATTCTAGTTTCATAACAGAACAGCAGGGACCTGCCAAAGTTAAACCATTTGGCCAGGAGAGCCCTTTTATGCAGACTTTGCCCGATTTCGATACCCAAAATTTTTGCGATTTTCACAGAATTTTTTTCAAAAGCCGATTCCAAAGCAACTAATAGAGCTTTGCGATCGCAATCACTTCCAGAATCTGCCCCACGAAGTCTACTTTCATAACAGAACAGCAGGGACCTGCCAAAGTTAAACCATTTGGCCAGGAGAGCCCTTTTATGAAGGCATGTGCTCGATATCGTCGCCAAATTTTTTGGGCGAATTTTACGCCCTCTCATTTTCAAAAGTCGATTCCAAAGCAACTAATAGAGCTTTGCGATCGCAATCACTTCCAGAATCTGCAAAAGATATTCTAGTTTCATAACAGAACAGCAGGGACCTGCCAAAGTTAAACCATTTGGCCAGGAGAGCCCTTTTATGCAGACTTTGCCCGATTTCGATACCCAAAATTTTTGCGATTTTCACAGAATTTTTTTCAAAAGCCGATTCCAAAGCAACTAATAGAGCTTTGCGATCGCAATCACTTCCAGAATCTGCCCCACGAAGTCTACTTTCATAACAGAACAGCAGGGACCTGCCAAAGTTAAACCATTTGGCCAGGAGAGCCCTTTTATGAAGGCATGTGCTCGATATCGTCGCCAAATTTTTTGGGCGAATTTTACGCCCTCTCATTTTCAAAAGTCGATTCCAAAGCAACTAATAGAGCTTTGCGATCGCAATCACTTCCAGAATCTGCAAAAGATATTCTAGTTTCATAACAGAACAGCAGGGACCTGCCAAAGTTAAACCATTTGGCCAGGAGAGCCCTTTTATGCAGACTTTGCCCGATTTCGATACCCAAAATTTTTGCGATTTTCACAGAATTTTTTTCAAAAGCCGATTCCAAAGCAACTAATAGAGCTTTGCGATCGCAATCACTTCCAGAATCTGCCCCACGAAGTCTACTTTCATAACAGAACAGCAGGGACCTGCCAAAGTTAAACCATTTGGCCAGGAGAGCCCTTTTATGAAGGCATGTGCTCGATATCGTCGCCAAATTTTTTGGGCGAATTTTACGCCCTCTCATTTTCAAAAGTCGATTCCAAAGCAACTAATAGAGCTTTGCGATCGCAATCACTTCCAGAATCTGCAAAAGATATTCTAGTTTCATAACAGAACAGCAGGGACCTGCCAAAGTTAAACCATTTGGCCAGGAGAGCCCTTTTATGCAGACTTTGCCCGATTTCGATACCCAAAATTTTTGCGATTTTCACAGAATTTTTTTCAAAAGCCGATTCCAAAGCAACTAATAGAGCTTTGCGATCGCAATCACTTCCAGAATCTGCCCCACGAAGTCTACTTTCATAACAGAACAGCAGGGACCTGCCAAAGTTAAACCATTTGGCCAGGAGAGCCCTTTTATGAAGGCATGTGCTCGATATCGTCGCCAAATTTTTTGGGCGAATTTTACGCCCTCTCATTTTCAAAAGTCGATTCCAAAGCAACTAATAGAGCTTTGCGATCGCAATCACTTCCAGAATCTGCAAAAGATATTCTAGTTTCATAACAGAACAGCAGGGACCTGCCAAAGTTAAACCATTTGGCCAGGAGAGCCCTTTTATGCAGACTTTGCCCGATTTCGATACCCAAAATTTTTGCGATTTTCACAGAATTTTTTTCAAAAGCCGATTCCAAAGCAACTAATAGAGCTTTGCGATCGCAATCACTTCCAGAATCTGCCCCACGAAGTCTACTTTCATAACAGATCAGCAGGGACCTGCCAAAGTTAAACCATTTGGCCAGGAGAGCCCTTTTATGAAGGCATGTGCTCGATATCGTCGCCAAATTTTTTGGGCGAATTTTACGCCCTCTCATTTTCAAAAGTCGATTCCAAAGCAACTAATAGAGCTTTGCGATCGCAATCACTTCCAGAATCTGCAAAAGATATTCTAGTTTCATAACAGAACAGCAGGGACCTGCCAAAGTTAAACCATTTGGCCAGGAGAGCCCTTTTATGCAGACTTTGCCCGATTTCGATACCCAAAATTTTTGCGATTTTCACAGAATTTTTTTCAAAAGCCGATTCCAAAGCAACTAATAGAGCTTTGCGATCGCAATCACTTCCAGAATCTGCCCCACGAAGTCTACTTTCATAACAGAACAGCAGGGACCTGCCAAAGTTAAACCATTTGGCCAGGAGAGCCCTTTTATGAAGGCATGTGCTCGATATCGTCGCCAAATTTTTTGGGCGAATTTTACGCCCTCTCATTTTCAAAAGTCGATTCCAAAGCAACTAATAGAGCTTTGCGATCGCAATCACTTCCAGAATCTGCAAAAGATATTCTAGTTTCATAACAGAACAGCAGGGACCTGCCAAAGTTAAACCATTTGGCCAGGAGAGCCCTTTTATGCAGACTTTGCCCGATTTCGATACCCAAAATTTTTGCGATTTTCACAGAATTTTTTTCAAAAGCCGATTCCAAAGCAACTAATAGAGCTTTGCGATCGCAATCACTTCCAGAATCTGCCCCACGAAGTCTACTTTCATAACAGAACAGCAGGGACCTGCCAAAGTTAAACCATTTGGCCAGGAGAGCCCTTTTATGAAGGCATGTGCTCGATATCGTCGCCAAATTTTTTGGGCGAATTTTACGCCCTCTCATTTTCAAAAGTCGATTCCAAAGCAACTAATAGAGCTTTGCGATCGCAATCACTTCCAGAATCTGCAAAAGATATTCTAGTTTCATAACAGAACAGCAGGGACCTGCCAAAGTTAAACCATTTGGCCAGGAGAGCCCTTTTATGCACACTTTGCCCGATTTCGATACCCAAAATTTTTGCGATTTTCACAGAATTTTTTTCAAAAGCCGATTCCAAAGCAACTAATAGAGCTTTGCGATCGCAATCACTTCCAGAATCTGCCCCACGAAGTCTACTTTCATAACAGAACAGCAGGGACCTGCCAAAGTTAAACCATTTGGCCAGGAGAGCCCTTTTATGAAGGCATGTGCTCGATATCGTCGCCAAATTTTTTGGGCGAATTTTACGCCCTCTCATTTTCAAAAGTCGATTCCAAAGCAACTAATAGAGCTTTGCGATCGCAATCACTTCCAGAATCTGCAAAAGATATTCTAGTTTCATAACAGAACAGCAGGGACCTGCCAAAGTTAAACCATTTGGCCAGGAGAGCCCTTTTATGCAGACTTTGCCCGATTTCGATACCCAAAATTTTTGCGATTTTCACAGAATTTTTTTCAAAAGCCGATTCCAAAGCAACTAATAGAGCTTTGCGATCGCAATCACTTCCAGAATCTGCCCCACGAAGTCTACTTTCATAACAGATCAGCAGGGACCTGCCAAAGTTAAACCATTTGGCCAGGAGAGCCCTTTTATGAAGGCATGTGCTCGATATCGTCGCCAAATTTTTTGGCCGAATTTTACGCCCTCTCATTTTCAAAAGTCGATTCCAAAGCAACTAATAGAGCTTTGCGATCGCAATCACTTCCAGAATCTGCAAAAGATATTCTAGTTTCATAACAGAACAGCAGGGACCTGCCAAAGTTAAACCATTTGGCCAGGAGAGCCCTTTTATGCAGACTTTGCCCGATTTCGATACCCAAAATTTTTGCGATTTTCACAGAATTTTTTTCAAAAGCCGATTCCAAAGCAACTAATAGAGCTTTGCGATCGCAATCACTTCCAGAATCTGCCCCACGAAGTCTACTTTCATAACAGAACAGCAGGGACCTGCCAAAGTTAAACCATTTGGCCAGGAGAGCCCTTTTATGAAGGCATGTGCTCGATATCGTCGCCAAATTTTTTGGGCGAATTTTACGCCCTCTCATTTTCAAAAGTCGATTCCAAAGCAACTAATAGAGCTTTGCGATCGCAATCACTTCCAGAATCTGCAAAAGATATTCTAGTTTCATAACAGAACAGCAGGGACCTGCCAAAGTTAAACCATTTGGCCAGGAGAGCCCTTTTATGCAGACTTTGCCCGATTTCGATACCCAAAATTTTTGCGATTTTCACAGAATTTTTTTCAAAAGCCGATTCCAAAGCAACTAATAGAGCTTTGCGATCGCAATCACTTCCAGAATCTGCCCCACGAAGTCTACTTTCATAACAGAACAGCAGGGACCTGCCAAAGTTAAACCATTTGGCCAGGAGAGCCCTTTTATGAAGGCATGTGCTCGATATCGTCGCCAAATTTTTTGGGCGAATTTTACGCCCTCTCATTTTCAAAAGTCGATTCCAAAGCAACTAATAGAGCTTTGCGATCGCAATCACTTCCAGAATCTGCAAAAGATATTCTAGTTTCATAACAGAACAGCAGGGACCTGCCAAAGTTAAACCATTTGGCCAGGAGAGCCCTTTTATGCAGACTTTGCCCGATTTCGATACCCAAAATTTTTGCGATTTTCACAGAATTTTTTTCAAAAGCCGATTCCAAAGCAACTAATAGAGCTTTGCGATCGCAATCACTTCCAGAATCTGCCCCACGAAGTCTACTTTCATAACAGAACAGCAGGGACCTGCCAAAGTTAAACCATTTGGCCAGGAGAGCCCTTTTATGAAGGCATGTGCTCGATATCGTCGCCAAATTTTTTGGGCGAATTTTACGCCCTCTCATTTTCAAAAGTCGATTCCAAAGCAACTAATAGAGCTTTGCGATCGCAATCACTTCCAGAATCTGCAAAAGATATTCTAGTTTCATAACAGAACAGCAGGGACCTGCCAAAGTTAAACCATTTGGCCAGGAGAGCCCTTTTATGCAGACTTTGCCCGATTTCGATACCCAAAATTTTTGCGATTTTCACAGAATTTTTTTCAAAAGCCGATTCCAAAGCAACTAATAGAGCTTTGCGATTGCAATCACTTCCAGAATCTGCCCCACGAAGTCTACTTTCATAACAGAACAGCAGGGACCTGTCAAAGTTAAACCATTTGGCCAGGAGAGCCCTTTTATGAAGGCATGTGCTCGATATCGTCGCCAAATTTTTTGGGCGAATTTTACGCCCTCTCATTTTCAAAAGTCGATTCCAAAGCAACTAATAGAGCTTTGCGATCGCAATCACTTCCAGAATCTGCAAAAGATATTCTAGTTTCATAACAGAACAGCAGGGACCTGCCAAAGTTAAACCATTTGGCCAGGAGAGCCCTTTTATGCAGACTTTGCCCGATTTCGATACCCAAAATTTTTGCGATTTTCACAGAATTTTTTTCAAAAGCCGATTCCAAAGCAACTAATAGAGCTTTGCGATCGCAATCACTTCCAGAATCTGCCCCACGAAGTCTACTTTCATAACAGAACAGCAGGGACCTGCCAAAGTTAAACCATTTGGCCAGGAGAGCCCTTTTATGAAGGCATGTGCTCGATATCGTCGCCAAATTTTTTGGGCGAATTTTACGCCCTCTCATTTTCAAAAGTCGATTCCAAAGCAACTAATAGAGCTTTGCGATCGCAATCACTTCCAGAATCTGCAAAAGATATTCTAGTTTCATAACAGAACAGCAGGGACCTGCCAAAGTTAAACCATTTGGCCAGGAGAGCCCTTTTATGCAGACTTTGCCCGATTTCGATACCCAAAATTTTTGCGATTTTCACAGAATTTTTTTCAAAAGCCGATTCCAAAGCAACTAATAGAGCTTTGCGATCGCAATCACTTCCAGAATCTGCCCCACGAAGTCTACTTTCATAACAGAACAGCAGGGACCTGCCAAAGTTAAACCATTTGGCCAGGAGAGCCCTTTTATGAAGGCATGTGCTCGATATCGTCGCCAAATTTTTTGGGCGAATTTTACGCCCTCTCATTTTCAAAAGTCGATTCCAAAGCAACTAATAGAGCTTTGCGATCGCAATCACTTCCAGAATCTGCAAAAGATATTCTAGTTTCATAACAGAACAGCAGGGACCTGCCAAAGTTAAACCATTTGGCCAGGAGAGCCCTTTTCCCATATAGCAAAATGTTTTCCATAGGAACTCCGTCGGAGGTTTGTTAATTTCTCCGACGGAGCTCCTGTTTTTCCCACATTCTTCCTACGGTGTTCCATGGGTATTTCAAATGTCCGCAGTAGCGGCCTCCGTGGGAGAGCCTTCGTGTATCTGGAACGGAGCGCAGTCGGAAGACAGAAGGAAAAATCGAATGGGAACTTTCAAGGTCATAAAACACTACGGAACTTGTTTTCCTTTTCCTATATTGTAGTCTGTGATTCATAATAAGAGTCTTTGCTATTTAGTTTATATATAATTATGTAGATCGAATTTATAAAACAGAATTACGAGTAGCAGTTATGTCATTGGAATAATACGGCCACTTCAATTTTAAAGTAATATTGTAATTATGGTTAAGTTAAAATTGGGGGGAAAGGTAGAGTATCTCGGAATTATTTGTGCTATATTTTCTTTTTAATTTTTTATATACATTTTTATTGTTTATATGTTCATGACCTTATATCCAAAAAAAGTTCATTTTTATTTAAAAATGCTAAGGGAAAAAAGAAGCAACTAAATAAATAAAATGAGAATATAAATAAAAGGATTTTTAAAAAAGTCGAATTAAATATCTCAGAAACCTTTATAAAAATTATATTCACTCAAAAATAGTGAAGTGAATAGCATCAGGCGTACCAAATATTAATAAAAAAAAATAAAATAAAAAATAAAAAATGTAATAATAACAATATGGCAGTAACTTTTGTGAAAATAGCTATATTACTCTACATCGATGTTTCTGAAAGCTTTTGCTCTTCATGCACAAACCATCAATGATTGGGATTCCCATAGCACAGGAAAGAGAATAATCTTTTCCTGAACTACCCCCCCCCACACACACACACTCCTTAAATAGAGTTTCAGCCTTTGCTTGTTTTTCTATTCATCTTTTTTCTTTTAGTCGATTTTTGTCTATTTTCAATTACAACAAACTTACTTTAAAGCTATGATTCTAGTAAAAAACTAAATAAGAAACAGAGGAAAGAATTTCTTGTTTAATAGGGAATCAGTGTTTAAAATTTCTAAGAGGGGGGGGGGGGAGGCTAACCCCTTACAATGCCAGCGCCACATTTTCAATTCCTTACGATAGTTTTGTAGCAAAATTAATAATTTAAATTATATGCATTTATATTAAATATTGATATTTGAATAGAAATATAACAATTTTCAATATTTGGTTTTTCACGTTTTTAGATGGCTTGAACTTGAATTAATCATTTAAAAAAAATGCTCATCAGTCTGTGATAAAAGTTTTCTGTTAGCTCTAGCTCAAAATCTAATACACAGAATTTTTTATGAATTTTCAAGGTTGATCATAATTAAACTGATTATTCTCAATTATAAATCCGCAATTCCATTGCGAGAATGGCACCAACTTTGTGGAAAGATTAAATAAGACAAAAAACAAAGGATTCCGAAAAAAAAAAAAAAAAAAAAAGTTTTTAAACTTACCGCTGTGGCAATATGTGACACTCTTTTTCTAAGCTTCCGTCTTTTTTTTTAATATTTAAAATTAATAATTGTGCAATTTACAAAGTATTACTTTTGTCTACAATTCTTATTTTGAAATTGGAGACTTTGCATTAATTTGTCACAAAATTTGCATTTTTTAAAACTGTCTTTGCACAGCATCATATATTCTCCTAGTAGAGACATTTTCAATTTTTTTCATTTTTCGCGGAATTCTTTGGACCCCCCATCTTTATTAATCTTCGCATAAAATTTACCGCCATTCCCTCAATTAGATTGAGCTACAGAACATTATGAACACTGTGAGTTTAATTATGGCCATCTTGTATACTAAAATGTATCTTGAAATAAATTAGTGCTTATCAACTTTTGGTGCAAATCGCTGAACAGGTGGCGCTGTTTGTTGTACTGCAATTTTCCTTTTGTTTAGGAAGGCTAAATCACAGCTTCTATTAAGCATAATTGCATAAAACCTGATTGTGAAACCGGCATTATGTATACATATATTATTTCAATTTGGGTGTATATCGGCTGACAGGTGGCGGCACTATATTCAAATCCATGTACAGTAAGGCTATATATCAACTTCTAGAGCGTATAAAAAAGAAAAAAGAATCTTCATATGTGATGACTTCCCAAATATTTATGTAGGAACTTAAATTTTATTAATCGCATTGAGATTTATAATGATGTTGAATAATACATTCCTTTGTTTTAAAATATTTTCATGCTTCTGACAATTTTATAAATGTGCTGCTTTAAATTGAATAATAATAATAATAATAATAATAATGTAGCTACACAATGACACAATTATGAACAAAATGAGAAATGCAACTAAATACAATTTTTACTTTTAATTATTATTATTATTATTTCTCATCAAAATACCGACGATTTGATATATTTTTTAAACATCAATAAAATAAATTAATAATATTTATAAAAAATTAATATTTCCCATACTTTTTGAAAAGATAAATGAACTTATAATAAATTGTTAAAATACAAATTAAAATAATTTTTTTTTTTTTTTTTTTTTTTTTTTTTTTAATATTTTGGTTCACATGGAGTTTAATATTAAAAAATATCTTCCATAAGGTTTATTTTTAGATACTAATTATTATTATTATTATTATTATTTAGAAAATATATGCTCTTGAATTCCTTCATGGAAACCCATAAAAAAAGCAATAATTTATCTGGAAACACTAACTTGAGTTATTTTTTTTTCGCTACATCAAATATGTTTGAACACAAATTATAATTATTTCAAACATTTAGTAAGTTTTAGGTATTAAGATAATTTCCATTGTTATATCATTACCAGTCCGTCTGTGACGGCCTAGCGCTCAATCTTTACACATTTATTTCCAAATTTATTTTTCCTTGTGAGTTCAAATTACTAAATACTGGTCTACAGGATATTTAAAACAAATGACTTTGTCTCTTAAATTATGATATTTATATGATTTAGTTTCGAGCTCTAAATGTCTTCAAAAAATTAAAAATGACATCGTAATTCTTTAATTAAAATTTGTTAACCATGTGTCTATTTAACTATTTATATTACTCATTTCTCGTGACGTGGTTGAATTCTATATATTTAATTTATTATTATTATTTTCCCTGACATATTAAAAATCAGCAGATTATACAGATTGAATCAATGAATTAATCTTTCAAACCGTGCAAATCCTGGATAAATTTCAGTTTCTTTATCTCAATACATTGTTGCCTTTGTGATGTAAGTTATTCCGTTAAATTATTCTTTATCATTATTTTATTAAGTTTAAACGCACACATGGAAACCATGAATAAAATTGTAGTTTGTTTATTCCAATGCATAGTTTTAGCTTTTACATCATTTTTAACGTTAGTTCCGGGAAACTCGGGCTTTTATTATAAACAAGATTAAACCTATACCGTTTTTTCAGACTACCTAGTATGTGCCATATACTATTAGTCTATACAGTACCGTTTAAAAGGTAAAATACAAAAGTTTCGTTAATTTTGCGGTCTGAAGCGCTAGACCTGAAGCAGTTACGACCTTGATTTGAAGCAGCTTTAACAGAATATAATATTATTGTTAATAATAATTAAACAGAAAATAAAAATGAAAATAAAAAATAATTTTCATAGCTTCGTTATGGATTACACAATGCTATATTATGACAGGTTTGACACTTCCGAAAATGTTTATTATGTATTAAACATGCAAATAATTTTTAATATATTCTCTTTTACTCCCCCCCCCCAAACAAAAAATAAAATAAAATAATAATAATAAATAAATAAATAAATAGGAAAAGTGCATTTTTATGTATATGCAATATATAGATTTAGTTATTATTTATTTTTATCTTTTCATGAAAGAGTGATTTTAAAATGTTTTCATTTTGCTTCAGTTTATTTGCCTAAACTATTTGAGTTTATTTATTTATTTTTTTTTAATCTATCAAAAACTTTTTAAGATGTATTAAATAAGAAAACTTGTGTACAATCAATATTCAAACTAAAAACCCATCAATGCTGTGGCACGTGTTTGCACCTGTGGAATTTTTCTTCCCCCATCTTTGTTTAACTCTTCAGTCCCATGAGTATGAAATTTTTACCTACCTCAGAATCCTAGTAAAACGGCCGAGATTTTACTTCCATTCACGGATTAAAAGAGTCGAAAGTACACAGCGGTTTCTTTTTCTATTCATATTAGCGGAAGAATGGATTATTGTCTGGTCAAGTTTTACTGCATAGAGGGGGTGCAATATATTTTCCACGAAATGCCTGGTGCTATGGCCAAAACGAATAATTCTGCTTTCGAAACTTAATACGGATTATAAGAATTCAAATTCACATAGGATTTATGCAATGTCATAAAGCAGATATTATATTGTCTATAATAATAATAAAAACTCGATGCATTTTATTTTGCTTATTTTAAGATAGGAGACATGCAGGGTTTCTAACAACTTCATTTTATAAATTCCTTTTTTTTTCAAAATTTCTTTTTTATTTACAAAAATTAACAATTAACTAAAGTGTAAAGAATGATTAAACCGCTGTGTTATAAAGAATATTATATATATATATATATATATATATTATTCTTTATATAAATAAAGTGTGTTTTATATTTTGCATGCAGTGCTTTGAATATATATATATATATATACACATATAGCAGCTAATACAAACGGAATATGCAATTTAAAATATGCAAATATTCGTTCGATATTCAATCTTATCAAGAAAGAAACTAATTTTAAATTTCTGAAAACGAATAAAAAAGCAGTAAAACAAAAATGCTTTCATAAATATAATTTAATTATGTAGCTGAGTCTTATTATTTCTGATTCAGACTGCCGCTCGTTGCGTGATTGTAAACACTACACACGCACATGTATTTGTATATACGCATATGTATATAATTTTAAATCATAGTAAAATTTAATATAAGAACAACATAATTAATACCAATTTCATCCATATATATATATATATATATATATACATATATATATTTCTTGAATCATATCCAACCTTCTGTTAAATTTACCTTTTTTTTTTTTCTTTTTCATAGTGAAATTTGCAAAACAACGCGTTAAAAATTAAGCACATTTTAAACATTTTTCTTTTCTTTTTTAAATATATGAATTATAAATTGCCTTTTTTTTCTTCTGTTTTTTAACATTCTAAAAAACAATTCATTTAAACATAAAATTAATGTGTTAGATGTTTAAATAATTTGTTTAACTTTTGAATGCTTGAATTTCTACAGTAATTTAAATTTTTTAAAGTAAAATTTATTTAAAACATTTTAATGCATAAATAATACATATACATGTATCACTGTATGAATAAATCTATCTTCTTAAACTGATAACAGTGCTTTTTTTTTTTTTTTTTTTTTTTTTTTTATGTCATTGTGTAAGAATCGCTCTTTTAATCTAAGTATTTTTAACTATTTATTTTTTCAAAGCTTGATAAATGCAATGGAAAACAGCATTTTATAATAATTTTTAATTGTTACTACAGACAATATGCATTATTTCAGACAATATTTTTTCAACTTACGATATTTTCTGGCAAACATTTTTTTCCCCTTTATTTATTTATTTTTATTTTTTTATGTAAACATATAAATATCAAGATATAGTCAAATACAATAAAGAAAATAGTTTTGTAAACGTTTTAAAGTAATCGTGTGAGAAGCACTTTTTCTTAAATTATTAATCCAATTATTTTTAAAAATCTTTTTTTTTTTTTTTCAATGAATATGCAAACTTCATAAGATTTTTTTTTTTTTTTTTTAACAAATGGTGTAGTAAAAATAAATAAAAAATAAAAATTAATAGCATTTCTTTTGGGTCGATATAATAACTTGAATGAGCGATATATATACTGTTTTTCGGCACAAAACAATTGATATGAGGAAGGTTTTTATATATTTTTTTTATCTGTTATTTTCTTGAAAACACTTTTATTTTCTTTTTTTTTTTTAATTAAAATAATCTAGAGGTTCTGCTTTTGTATTTAGTCTGTAGCCCGAACGCGAGCAAAACAAACTGGTTGAAACACGTGCGGTCACCGTCTCCAAATTTCTCGCAGTGTTCGTGATTGCGCATGCGCCTAGCAAGCACACCTGCTCATGACACAGCACTCCAATCGGGTTTCTCCACTGGAAATTCTAGGGACGAAAATCCCTTGTAAGTGTTTCCGAAGGCCTTCCCAAGGGAAAAAATCCCACGGACGTTTATCCCGAGAACTACCTGTGTACTTTTATCCCTAGGAATGAAACATTAGGTTTTCCCTCGGATTTTTAACACATTTCCGTTTTCTTCCGGGAAGAATCTCGGATATATAGGGATATCCCAGGGAGTGATGTAGGGAGATCGTTGCTATATGGGTTATGCAGACTTTGCCCGATTTCGATACCCAAAATTTTTGCGATTTTCACAGAATTTTTTTCAAAAGCCGATTCCAAAGCAACTAATAGAGCTTTGCGATCGCAATCACTTCCAGAATCTGCCCCACGAAGTCTACTTTCATAACAGAACAGCAGGGACCTGCCAAAGTTAAACCATTTGGCCAGGAGAGCCCTTTTATGAAGGCATGTGCTCGATATCGTCGCCAAATTTTTTGGGCGAATTTTACGCCCTCTCATTTTCAAAAGTCGATTCCAAAGCAACTAATAGAGCTTTGCGATCGCAATCACTTCCAGAATCTGCAAAAGATATTCTAGTTTCATAACAGAACAGCAGGGACCTGCCAAAGTTAAACCATTTGGCCAGGAGAGCCCTTTTATGCAGACTTTGCCCGATTTCGATACCCAAAATTTTTGCGATTTTCACAGAATTTTTTTCAAAAGCCGATTCCAAAGCAACTAATAGAGCTTTGCGATCGCAATCACTTCCAGAATCTGCCCCACGAAGTCTACTTTCATAACAGAACAGCAGGGACCTGCCAAAGTTAAACCATTTGGCCAGGAGAGCCCTTTTATGAAGGCATGTGCTCGATATCGTCGCCAAATTTTTTGGGCGAATTTTACGCCCTCTCATTTTCAAAAGTCGATTCCAAAGCAACTAATAGAGCTTTGCGATCGCAATCACTTCCAGAATCTGCAAAAGATATTCTAGTTTCATAACAGAACAGCAGGGACCTGCCAAAGTTAAACCATTAGGCCAGGAGAGCCCTTTTATGCAGACTTTGCCCGATTTCGATACCCAAAATTTTTGCGATTTTCACAGAATTTTTTTCAAAAGCCGATTCCAAAGCAACTAATAGAGCTTTGCGTTCGCAATCACTTCCAGAATCTGCCCCACGAAGTCTACTTTCATAACAGAACAGCAGGGACCTGCCAAAGTTAAACCATTTGGCCAGGAGAGCCCTTTTATGAAGGCATGTGCTCGATATCGTCGCCAAATTTTTTGGGCGAATTTTACGCCCTCTCATTTTCAAAAGTCGATTCCAAAGCAACTAATAGAGCTTTGCGATCGCAATCACTTCCAGAATCTGCAAAAGATATTCTAGTTTCATAACAGAACAGCAGGGACCTGCCAAAGTTAAACCATTTGGCCAGGAGAGCCCTTTTATGCAGACTTTGCCCGATTTCGATACCCAAAATTTTTGCGATTTTCACAGAATTTTTTTCAAAAGCCGATTCCAAAGCAACTAATAGAGCTTTGCGATCGCAATCACTTCCAGAATCTGCCCCACGAAGTCTACTTTCATAACAGAACAGCAGGGACCTGCCAAAGTTAAACCATTTGGCCAGGAGAGCCCTTTTATGAAGGCATGTGCTCGATATCGTCGCCAAATTTTTTGGGCGAATTTTACGCCCTCTCATTTTCAAAAGTCGATTCCAAAGCAACTAATAGAGCTTTGCGATCGCAATCACTTCCAGAATCTGCAAAAGATATTCTAGTTTCATAACAGAACAGCAGGGACCTGCCAAAGTTAAACCATTTGGCCAGGAGAGCCCTTTTATGCAGACTTTGCCCGATTTCGATACCCAAAATTTTTGCGATTTTCACAGAATTTTTTTCAAAAGCCGATTCCAAAGCAACTAATAGAGCTTTGCGATCGCAATCACTTCCAGAATCTGCCCCACGAAGTCTACTTTCATAACAGAACAGCAGGGACCTGCCAAAGTTAAACCATTTGGCCAGGAGAGCCCTTTTATGAAGGCATGTGCTCGATATCGTCGCCAAATTTTTTGGGCGAATTTTACGCCCTCTCATTTTCAAAAGTCGATTCCAAAGCAACTAATAGAGCTTTGCGATCGCAATCACTTCCAGAATCTGCAAAAGATATTCTAGTTTCATAACAGAACAGCAGGGACCTGCCAAAGTTAAACCATTTGGCCAGGAGAGCCCTTTTATGTTGACTTTGCCCGATTTCGATACCCAAAATTTTTGCGATTTTCACAGAATTTTTTTCAAAAGCCGATTCCAAAGCAACTAATAGAGCTTTGCGATCGCAATCACTTCCAGAATCTGCCCCACGAAGTCTACTTTCATAACAGAACAGCAGGGACCTGCCAAAGTTAAACCATTTGGCCAGGAGAGCCCTTTTATGAAGGCATGTGCTCGATATCGTCGCCAAATTTTTTGGGCGAATTTTACGCCCTCTCATTTTCAAAAGTCGATTCCAAAGCAACTAATAGAGCTTTGCGATCGCAATCACTTCCAGAATCTGCAAAAGATATTCTAGTTTCATAACAGAACAGCAGGGACCTGCCAAAGTTAAACCATTTGGCCAGGAGAGCCCTTTTATGCAGACTTTGCCCGATTTCGATACCCAAAATTTTTGCGATTTTCACAGAATTTTTTTCAAAAGCCGATTCCAAAGCAACTAATAGAGCTTTGCGATCGCAATCACTTCCAGAATCTGCCCCACGAAGTCTACTTTCATAACAGAACAGCAGGGACCTGCCAAAGTTAAACCATTTGGCCAGGAGAGCCCTTTTATGAAGGCATGTGCTCGATATCGTCGCCAAATTTTTTGGGCGAATTTTACGCCCTCTCATTTTCAAAAGTCGATTCCAAAGCAACTAATAGAGCTTTGCGATCGCAATCACTTCCAGAATCTGCAAAAGATATTCTAGTTTCATAACAGAACAGCAGGGACCTGCCAAAGTTAAACCATTTGGCCAGGAGAGCCCTTTTATGCGGACTTTGCCCGATTTCGATACCCAAAATTTTTGCGATTTTCACAGAATTTTTTTCAAAAGCCGATTCCAAAGCAACTAATAGAGCTTTGCGATCGCAATCACTTCCAGAATCTGCCCCACGAAGTCTACTTTCATAACAGAACAGCAGGGACCTGCCAAAGTTAAACCATTTGGCCAGGAGATCCCTTTTATGAAGGCATGTGCTCGATATCGTCGCCAAATTTTTTGGGCGAATTTTACGCCCTCTCATTTTCAAAAGTCGATTCCAAAGCAACTAATAGAGCTTTGCGATCGCAATCACTTCCAGAATCTGCAAAAGATATTCTAGTTTCATAACAGAACAGCAGGGACCTGCCAAAGTTAAACCATTTGGCCAGGAGAGCCCTTTTATGCAGACTTTGCCCGATTTCGATACCCAAAATTTTTGCGATTTTCACAGAATTTTTTTCAAAAGCCGATTCCAAAGCAACTAATAGAGCTTTGCGATCGCAATCACTTCCAGAATCTGCCCCACGAAGTCTACTTTCATAACAGAACAGCAGGGACCTGCCAAAGTTAAACCATTTGGCCAGGAGAGCCCTTTTATGAAGGCATGTGCTCGATATCGTCGCCAAATTTTTTGGGCGAATTTTACGCCCTCTCATTTTCAAAAGTCGATTCCAAAGCAACTAATAGAGCTTTGCGATCGCAATCACTTCCAGAATCTGCAAAAGATATTCTAGTTTCATAACAGAACAGCAGGGACCTGCCAAAGTTAAACCATTTGGCCAGGAGAGCCCTTTTATGCAGACTTTGCCCGATTTCGATACCCAAAATTTTTGCGATTTTCACAGAATTTTTTTCAAAAGCCGATTCCAAAGCAACTAATAGAGCTTTGCGATCGCAATCACTTCCAGAATCTGCCCCACGAAGTCTACATTCATAACAGAACAGCAGGGACCTGCCAAAGTTAAACCATTTGGCCAGGAGAGCCCTTTTATGAAGGCATGTGCTCGATATCGTCGCCAAATTTTTTGGGCGAATTTTACGCCCTCTCATTTTCAAAAGTCGATTCCAAAGCAACTAATAGAGCTTTGCGATCGCAATCACTTCCAGAATCTGCAAAAGATATTCTAGTTTCATAACAGAACAGCAGGGACCTGCCAAAGTTAAACCATTTGGCCAGGAGAGCCCTTTTATGCAGACTTTGCCCGATTTCGATACCCAAAATTTTTGCGATTTTCACAGAATTTTTTTCAAAAGCCGATTCCAAAGCAACTAATAGAGCTTTGCGATCGCAATCACTTCCAGAATCTGCCCCACGAAGTCTACTTTCATAACAGAACAGCAGGGACCTGCCAAAGTTAAACCATTTGGCCAGGAGAGCCCTTTTATGAAGGCATGTGCTCGATATCGTCGCCAAACTTTTTGGTCGAATTTTACGCCCTCTCATTTTCAAAAGTCGATTCCACAGCAGCTAATAGAGCTTTGCGATCGCAATCACTTCCAGAATGTGCAAAAGATATTCTAGTTTCATAACAGAACAGCAGGGACCTGCCAAAGTTAAACCATTTGGCCAGGAGAGCCCTTTTATGCAGACTTTGCCCGATTTCGATACCCAAAATTTTTGCGATTTTCACAGAATTTTTTTCAAAAGCCGATTCCAAAGCAACTAATAGAGCTTTGCGATCGCAATCACTTCCAGAATCTGCCCCACGAAGTCTACTTTCATAACAGAACAGCAGGGACCTGCCAAAGTTAAACCATTTGGCCAGGAGAGCCCTTTTATGAAGGCATGTGCTCGATATCGTCGCCAAACTTTTTGGTCGAATTTTACGCCCTCTCATTTTCAAAAGTCGATTCCACAGCAGCTAATAGAGCTTTGCGATCGCAATCACTTCCAGAATGTGCAAAAGATATTCTAGTTTCATAACAGAACAGCAGGGACCTGCCAAAGTTAAACCATTTGGCCAGGAGAGCCCTTTTATGCAGACTTTGCCCGATTTCGATACCCAAAATTTTTGCGATTTTCACAGAATTTTTTTCAAAAGCCGATTCCAAAGCAACTAATAGAGCTTTGCGATCGCAATCACTTCCAGAATCTGCCCCACGAAGTCTACTTTCATAACAGAACAGCAGGGACCTGCCAAAGTTAAACCATTTGGCCAGGAGAGCCCTTTTATGAAGGCATGTGCTCGATATCGTCGCCAAACTTTTTGGTCGAATTTTACGCCCTCTCATTTTCAAAAGTCGATTCCACAGCAGCTAATAGAGCTTTGCGATCGCAATCACTTCCAGAATGTGCAAAAGATATTCTAGTTTCATAACAGAACAGCAGGGACCTGCCAAAGTTAAACCATTTGGCCAGGAGAGCCCTTTTATGCAGACTTTGCCCGATTTCGATACCCAAAATTTTTGCGATTTTCACAGAATTTTTTTCAAAAGCCGATTCCAAAGCAACTAATAGAGCTTTGCGATCGCAATCACTTCCAGAATCTGCCCCACGAAGTCTACTTTCATAACAGAACAGCAGGGACCTGCCAAAGTTAAACCATTTGGCCAGGAGAGCCCTTTTATGAAGGCATGTGCTCGATATCGTCGCCAAACTTTTTGGTCGAATTTTACGCCCTCTCATTTTCAAAAGTCGATTCCACAGCAGCTAATAGAGCTTTGCGATCGCAATCACTTCCAGAATGTGCAAAAGATATTCTAGTTTCATAACAGAACAGCAGGGACCTGCCAAAGTTAAACCATTTGGCCAGGAGAGCCCTTTTATGCAGACTTTGCCCGATTTCGATACCCAAAATTTTTGCGATTTTCACAGAATTTTTTTCAAAAGCCGATTCCAAAGCAACTAATAGAGCTTTGCGATCGCAATCACTTCCAGAATCTGCCCCACGAAGTCTACTTTCATAACAGAACAGCAGGGACCTGCCAAAGTTAAACCATTTGGCCAGGAGAGCCCTTTTATGAAGGCATGTGCTCGATATCGTCGCCAAACTTTTTGGTCGAATTTTACGCCCTCTCATTTTCAAAAGTCGATTCCACAGCAGCTAATAGAGCTTTGCGATCGCAATCACTTCCAGAATGTGCAAAAGATATTCTAGTTTCATAACAGAACAGCAGGGACCTGCCAAAGTTAAACCATTTGGCCAGGAGAGCCCTTTTATGCAGACTTTGCCCGATTTCGATACCCAAAATTTTTGCGATTTTCACAGAATTTTTTTCAAAAGCCGATTCCAAAGCAACTAATAGAGCTTTGCGATCGCAATCACTTCCAGAATCTGCCCCACGAAGTCTACTTTCATAACAGAACAGCAGGGACCTGCCAAAGTTAAACCATTTGGCCAGGAGAGCCCTTTTATGAAGGCATGTGCTCGATATCGTCGCCAAACTTTTTGGTCGAATTTTACGCCCTCTCATTTTCAAAAGTCGATTCCACAGCAGCTAATAGAGCTGCGATCGCAATCACTTCCAGAATGTGCAAAAGATATTCTAGTTTCATAACAGAACAGCAGGGACCTGCCAAAGTTAAACCATTTGGCCAGGAGAGCCCTTTTATGCAGACTTTGCCCGATTTCGATACCCAAAATTTTTGCGATTTTCACAGAATTTTTTTCAAAAGCCGATTCCAAAGCAACTAATAGAGCTTTGCGATCGCAATCACTTCCAGAATCTGCCCCACGAAGTCTACTTTCATAACAGAACAGCAGGGACCTGCCAAAGTTAAACCATTTGGCCAGGAGAGCCCTTTTATGAAGGCATGTGCTCGATATCGTCGCCAAACTTTTTGGTCGAATTTTACGCCCTCTCATTTTCAAAAGTCGATTCCACAGCAGCTAATAGAGCTTTGCGATCGCAATCACTTCCAGAATGTGCAAAAGATATTCTAGTTTCATAACAGAACAGCAGGGACCTGCCAAAGTTAAACCATTTGGCCAGGAGAGCCCTTTTATGCAGACTTTGCCCGATTTCGATACCCAAAATTTTTGCGATTTTCACAGAATTTTTTTCAAAAGCCGATTCCAAAGCAACTAATAGAGCTTTGCGATCGCAATCACTTCCAGAATCTGCCCCACGAAGTCTACTTTCATAACAGAACAGCAGGGACCTGCCAAAGTTAAACCATTTGGCCAGGAGAGCCCTTTTATGAAGGCATGTGCTCGATATCGTCGCCAAACTTTTTGGTCGAATTTTACGCCCTCTCATTTTCAAAAGTCGATTCCACAGCAGCTAATAGAGCTTTGCGATCGCAATCACTTCCAGAATGTGCAAAAGATATTCTAGTTTCATAACAGAACAGCAGGGACCTGCCAAAGTTAAACCATTTGGCCAGGAGAGCCCTTTTATGCAGACTTTGCCCGATTTCGATACCCAAAATTTTTGCGATTTTCACAGAATTTTTTTCAAAAGCCGATTCCAAAGCAACTAATAGAGCTTTGCGATCGCAATCACTTCCAGAATCTGCCCCACGAAGTCTACTTTCATAACAGAACAGCAGGGACCTGCCAAAGTTAAACCATGTTGGCCAGGAGAGCCCTTTTATGAAGGCATGTGCTCGATATCGTCGCCAAACTTTTTGGTCGAATTTTACGCCCTCTCATTTTCAAAAGTCGATTCCACAGCAGCTAATAGAGCTTTGCGATCGCAATCACTTCCAGAATGTGCAAAAGATATTCTAGTTTCATAACAGAACAGCAGGGACCTGCCAAAGTTAAACCATTTGGCCAGGAGAGCCCTTTTATGCAGACTTTGCCCGATTTCGATACCCAAAATTTTTGCGATTTTCACAGAATTTTTTTCAAAAGCCGATTCCAAAGCAACTAATAGAGCTTTGCGATCGCAATCACTTCCAGAATCTGCCCCACGAAGTCTACTTTCATAACAGAACAGCAGGGACCTGCCAAAGTTAAACCATTTGGCCAGGAGAGCCCTTTTATGAAGGCATGTGCTCGATATCGTCGCCAAACTTTTTGGTCGAATTTTACGCCCTCTCATTTTCAAAAGTCGATTCCACAGCAGCTAATAGAGCTTTGCGATCGCAATCACTTCCAGAATGTGCAAAAGATATTCTAGTTTCATAACAGAACAGCAGGGACCTGCCAAAGTTAAACCATTTGGCCAGGAGAGCCCTTTTATGCAGACTTTGCCCGATTTCGATACCCAAAATTTTTGCGATTTTCACAGAATTTTTTTCAAAAGCCGATTCCAAAGCAACTAATAGAGCTTTGCGATCGCAATCACTTCCAGAATCTGCCCCACGAAGTCTACTTTCATAACAGAACAGCAGGGACCTGCCAAAGTTAAACCATTTGGCCAGGAGAGCCCTTTTATGAAGGCATGTGCTCGATATCGTCGCCAAACTTTTTGGTCGAATTTTACGCCCTCTCATTTTCAAAAGTCGATTCCACAGCAGCTAATAGAGCTTTGCGATCGCAATCACTTCCAGAATGTGCAAAAGATATTCTAGTTTCATAACAGAACAGCAGGGACCTGCCAAAGTTAAACCATTTGGCCAGGAGAGCCCTTTTATGCAGACTTTGCCCGATTTCGATACCCAAAATTTTTGCGATTTTCACAGAATTTTTTTCAAAAGCCGATTCCAAAGCAACTAATAGAGCTTTGCGATCGCAATCACTTCCAGAATCTGCCCCACGAAGTCTACTTTCATAACAGAACAGCAGGGACCTGCCAAAGTTAAACCATTTGGCCAGGAGAGCCCTTTTATGAAGGCATGTGCTCGATATCGTCGCCAAACTTTTTGGTCGAATTTTACGCCCTCTCATTTTCAAAAGTCGATTCCACAGCAGCTAATAGAGCTTTGCGATCGCAATCACTTCCAGAATGTGCAAAAGATATTCTAGTTTCATAACAGAACAGCAGGGACCTGCCAAAGTTAAACCATTTGGCCAGGAGAGCCCTTTTATGCAGACTTTGCCCGATTTCGATACCCAAAATTTTTGCGATTTTCACAGAATTTTTTTCAAAAGCCGATTCCAAAGCAACTAATAGAGCTTTGCGATCGCAATCACTTCCAGAATCTGCCCCACGAAGTCTACTTTCATAACAGAACAGCAGGGACCTGCCAAAGTTAAACCATTTGGCCAGGAGAGCCCTTTTATGAAGGCATGTGCTCGATATCGTCGCCAAACTTTTTGGTCGAATTTTACGCCCTCTCATTTTCAAAAGTCGATTCCACAGCAGCTAATAGAGCTTTGCGATCGCAATCACTTCCAGAATGTGCAAAAGATATTCTAGTTTCATAACAGAACAGCAGGGACCTGCCAAAGTTAAACCATTTGGCCAGGAGAGCCCTTTTATGCAGACTTTGCCCGATTTCGATACCCAAAATTTTTGCGATTTTCACAGAATTTTTTTCAAAAGCCGATTCCAAAGCAACTAATAGAGCTTTGCGATCGCAATCACTTCCAGAATCTGCCCCACGAAGTCTACTTTCATAACAGAACAGCAGGGACCTGCCAAAGTTAAACCATTTGGCCAGGAGAGCCCTTTTATGAAGGCATGTGCTCGATATCGTCGCCAAACTTTTTGGTCGAATTTTACGCCCTCTCATTTTCAAAAGTCGATTCCACAGCAGCTAATAGAGCTTTGCGATCGCAATCACTTCCAGAATGTGCAAAAGATATTCTAGTTTCATAACAGAACAGCAGGGACCTGCCAAAGTTAAACCATTTGGCCAGGAGAGCCCTTTTATGCAGACTTTGCCCGATTTCGATACCCAAAATTTTTGCGATTTTCACAGAATTTTTTTCAAAAGCCGATTCCAAAGCAACTAATAGAGCTTTGCGATCGCAATCACTTCCAGAATCTGCCCCACGAAGTCTACTTTCATAACAGAACAGCAGGGACCTGCCAAAGTTAAACCATTTGGCCAGGAGAGCCCTTTTATGAAGGCATGTGCTCGATATCGTCGCCAAACTTTTTGGTCGAATTTTACGCCCTCTCATTTTCAAAAGTCGATTCCACAGCAGCTAATAGAGCTTTGCGATCGCAATCACTTCCAGAATGTGCAAAAGATATTCTAGTTTCATAACAGAACAGCAGGGACCTGCCAAAGTTAAACCATTTGGCCAGGAGAGCCCTTTTATGCAGACTTTGCCCGATTTCGATACCCAAAATTTTTGCGATTTTCACAGAATTTTTTTCAAAAGCCGATTCCAAAGCAACTAATAGAGCTTTGCGATCGCAATCACTTCCAGAATCTGCCCCACGAAGTCTACTTTCATAACAGAACAGCAGGGACCTGCCAAAGTTAAACCATTTGGCCAGGAGAGCCCTTTTATGAAGGCATGTGCTCGATATCGTCGCCAAACTTTTTGGTCGAATTTTACGCCCTCTCATTTTCAAAAGTCGATTCCACAGCAGCTAATAGAGCTTTGCGATCGCAATCACTTCCAGAATGTGCAAAAGATATTCTAGTTTCATAACAGAACAGCAGGGACCTGCCAAAGTTAAACCATTTGGCCAGGAGAGCCCTTTTATGCAGACTTTGCCCGATTTCGATACCCAAAATTTTTGCGATTTTCACAGAATTTTTTTCAAAAGCCGATTCCAAAGCAACTAATAGAGCTTTGCGATCGCAATCACTTCCAGAATCTGCCCCACGAAGTCTACTTTCATAACAGAACAGCAGGGACCTGCCAAAGTTAAACCATTTGGCCAGGAGAGCCCTTTTATGAAGGCATGTGCTCGATATCGTCGCCAAACTTTTTGGTCGAATTTTACGCCCTCTCATTTTCAAAAGTCGATTCCACAGCAGCTAATAGAGCTTTGCGATCGCAATCACTTCCAGAATGTGCAAAAGATATTCTAGTTTCATAACAGAACAGCAGGGACCTGCCAAAGTTAAACCATTTGGCCAGGAGAGCCCTTTTATGCAGACTTTGCCCGATTTCGATACCCAAAATTTTTGCGATTTTCACAGAATTTTTTTCAAAAGCCGATTCCAAAGCAACTAATAGAGCTTTGCGATCGCAATCACTTCCAGAATCTGCCCCACGAAGTCTACTTTCATAACAGAACAGCAGGGACCTGCCAAAGTTAAACCATTTGGCCAGGAGAGCCCTTTTATGAAGGCATGTGCTCGATATCGTCGCCAAACTTTTTGGTCGAATTTTACGCCCTCTCATTTTCAAAAGTCGATTCCACAGCAGCTAATAGAGCTTTGCGATCGCAATCACTTCCAGAATGTGCAAAAGATATTCTAGTTTCATAACAGAACAGCAGGGACCTGCCAAAGTTAAACCATTTGGCCAGGAGAGCCCTTTTATGCAGACTTTGCCCGATTTCGATACCCAAAATTTTTGCGATTTTCACAGAATTTTTTTCAAAAGCCGATTCCAAAGCAACTAATAGAGCTTTGCGATCGCAATCACTTCCAGAATCTGCCCCACGAAGTCTACTTTCATAACAGAACAGCAGGGACCTGCCAAAGTTAAACCATTTGGCCAGGAGAGCCCTTTTATGAAGGCATGTGCTCGATATCGTCGCCAAACTTTTTGGTCGAATTTTACGCCCTCTCATTTTCAAAAGTCGATTCCACAGCAGCTAATAGAGCTTTGCGATCGCAATCACTTCCAGAATGTGCAAAAGATATTCTAGTTTCATAACAGAACAGCAGGGACCTGCCAAAGTTAAACCATTTGGCCAGGAGAGCCCTTTTATGCAGACTTTGCCCGATTTCGATACCCAAAATTTTTGCGATTTTCACAGAATTTTTTTCAAAAGCCGATTCCAAAGCAACTAATAGAGCTTTGCGATCGCAATCACTTCCAGAATCTGCCCCACGAAGTCTACTTTCATAACAGAACAGCAGGGACCTGCCAAAGTTAAACCATTTGGCCAGGAGAGCCCTTTTATGAAGGCATGTGCTCGATATCGTCGCCAAACTTTTTGGTCGAATTTTACGCCCTCTCATTTTCAAAAGTCGATTCCACAGCAGCTAATAGAGCTTTGCGATCGCAATCACTTCCAGAATGTGCAAAAGATATTCTAGTTTCATAACAGAACAGCAGGGACCTGCCAAAGTTAAACCATTTGGCCAGGAGAGCCCTTTTATGCAGACTTTGCCCGATTTCGATACCCAAAATTTTTGCGATTTTCACAGAATTTTTTTCAAAAGCCGATTCCAAAGCAACTAATAGAGCTTTGCGATCGCAATCACTTCCAGAATCTGCCCCACGAAGTCTACTTTCATAACAGAACAGCAGGGACCTGCCAAAGTTAAACCATTTGGCCAGGAGAGCCCTTTTATGAAGGCATGTGCTCGATATCGTCGCCAAACTTTTTGGTCGAATTTTACGCCCTCTCATTTTCAAAAGTCGATTCCACAGCAGCTAATAGAGCTTTGCGATCGCAATCACTTCCAGAATGTGCAAAAGATATTCTAGTTTCATAACAGAACAGCAGGGACCTGCCAAAGTTAAACCATTTGGCCAGGAGAGCCCTTTTATGCAGACTTTGCCCGATTTCGATACCCAAAATTTTTGCGATTTTCACAGAATTTTTTTCAAAAGCCGATTCCAAAGCAACTAATAGAGCTTTGCGATCGCAATCACTTCCAGAATCTGCCCCACGAAGTCTACTTTCATAACAGAACAGCAGGGACCTGCCAAAGTTAAACCATTTGGCCAGGAGAGCCCTTTTATGAAGGCATGTGCTCGATATCGTCGCCAAACTTTTTGGTCGAATTTTACGCCCTCTCATTTTCAAAAGTCGATTCCACAGCAGCTAATAGAGCTTTGCGATCGCAATCACTTCCAGAATGTGCAAAAGATATTCTAGTTTCATAACAGAACAGCAGGGACCTGCCAAAGTTAAACCATTTGGCCAGGAGAGCCCTTTTATGCAGACTTTGCCCGATTTCGATACCCAAAATTTTTGCGATTTTCACAGAATTTTTTTCAAAAGCCGATTCCAAAGCAACTAATAGAGCTTTGCGATCGCAATCACTTCCAGAATCTGCCCCACGAAGTCTACTTTCATAACAGAACAGCAGGGACCTGCCAAAGTTAAACCATTTGGCCAGGAGAGCCCTTTTATGAAGGCATGTGCTCGATATCGTCGCCAAACTTTTTGGTCGAATTTTACGCCCTCTCATTTTCAAAAGTCGATTCCACAGCAGCTAATAGAGCTTTGCGATCGCAATCACTTCCAGAATGTGCAAAAGATATTCTAGTTTCATAACAGAACAGCAGGGACCTGCCAAAGTTAAACCATTTGGCCAGGAGAGCCCTTTTATGCAGACTTTGCCCGATTTCGATACCCAAAATTTTTGCGATTTTCACAGAATTTTTTTCAAAAGCCGATTCCAAAGCAACTAATAGAGCTTTGCGATCGCAATCACTTCCAGAATCTGCCCCACGAAGTCTACTTTCATAACAGAACAGCAGGGACCTGCCAAAGTTAAACCATTTGGCCAGGAGAGCCCTTTTATGAAGGCATGTGCTCGATATCGTCGCCAAACTTTTTGGTCGAATTTTACGCCCTCTCATTTTCAAAAGTCGATTCCACAGCAGCTAATAGAGCTTTGCGATCGCAATCACTTCCAGAATGTGCAAAAGATATTCTAGTTTCATAACAGAACAGCAGGGACCTGCCAAAGTTAAACCATTTGGCCAGGAGAGCCCTTTTATGCAGACTTTGCCCGATTTCGATACCCAAAATTTTTGCGATTTTCACAGAATTTTTTTCAAAAGCCGATTCCAAAGCAACTAATAGAGCTTTGCGATCGCAATCACTTCCAGAATCTGCCCCACGAAGTCTACTTTCATAACAGAACAGCAGGGACCTGCCAAAGTTAAACCATTTGGCCAGGAGAGCCCTTTTATGAAGGCATGTGCTCGATATCGTCGCCAAACTTTTTGGTCGAATTTTACGCCCTCTCATTTTCAAAAGTCGATTCCACAGCAGCTAATAGAGCTTTGCGATCGCAATCACTTCCAGAATGTGCAAAAGATATTCTAGTTTCATAACAGAACAGCAGGGACCTGCCAAAGTTAAACCATTTGGCCAGGAGAGCCCTTTTATGCAGACTTTGCCCGATTTCGATACCCAAAATTTTTGCGATTTTCACAGAATTTTTTTCAAAAGCCGATTCCAAAGCAACTAATAGAGCTTTGCGATCGCAATCACTTCCAGAATCTGCCCCACGAAGTCTACTTTCATAACAGAACAGCAGGGACCTGCCAAAGTTAAACCATTTGGCCAGGAGAGCCCTTTTATGAAGGCATGTGCTCGATATCGTCGCCAAACTTTTTGGTCGAATTTTACGCCCTCTCATTTTCAAAAGTCGATTCCACAGCAGCTAATAGAGCTTTGCGATCGCAATCACTTCCAGAATGTGCAAAAGATATTCTAGTTTCATAACAGAACAGCAGGGACCTGCCAAAGTTAAACCATTTGGCCAGGAGAGCCCTTTTATGCAGACTTTGCCCGATTTCGATACCCAAAATTTTTGCGATTTTCACAGAATTTTTTTCAAAAGCCGATTCCAAAGCAACTAATAGAGCTTTGCGATCGCAATCACTTCCAGAATCTGCCCCACGAAGTCTACTTTCATAACAGAACAGCAGGGACCTGCCAAAGTTAAACCATTTGGCCAGGAGAGCCCTTTTATGAAGGCATGTGCTCGATATCGTCGCCAAACTTTTTGGTCGAATTTTACGCCCTCTCATTTTCAAAAGTCGATTCCACAGCAGCTAATAGAGCTTTGCGATCGCAATCACTTCCAGAATGTGCAAAAGATATTCTAGTTTCATAACAGAACAGCAGGGACCTGCCAAAGTTAAACCATTTGGCCAGGAGAGCCCTTTTATGCAGACTTTGCCCGATTTCGATACCCAAAATTTTTGCGATTTTCACAGAATTTTTTTCAAAAGCCGATTCCAAAGCAACTAATAGAGCTTTGCGATCGCAATCACTTCCAGAATCTGCCCCACGAAGTCTACTTTCATAACAGAACAGCAGGGACCTGCCAAAGTTAAACCATTTGGCCAGGAGAGCCCTTTTATGAAGGCATGTGCTCGATATCGTCGCCAAACTTTTTGGTCGAATTTTACGCCCTCTCATTTTCAAAAGTCGATTCCACAGCAGCTAATAGAGCTTTGCGATCGCAATCACTTCCAGAATGTGCAAAAGATATTCTAGTTTCATAACAGAACAGCAGGGACCTGCCAAAGTTAAACCATTTGGCCAGGAGAGCCCTTTTATGCAGACTTTGCCCGATTTCGATACCCAAAATTTTTGCGATTTTCACAGAATTTTTTTCAAAAGCCGATTCCAAAGCAACTAATAGAGCTTTGCGATCGCAATCACTTCCAGAATCTGCCCCACGAAGTCTACTTTCATAACAGAACAGCAGGGACCTGCCAAAGTTAAACCATTTGGCCAGGAGAGCCCTTTTATGAAGGCATGTGCTCGATATCGTCGCCAAACTTTTTGGTCGAATTTTACGCCCTCTCATTTTCAAAAGTCGATTCCACAGCAGCTAATAGAGCTTTGCGATCGCAATCACTTCCAGAATGTGCAAAAGATATTCTAGTTTCATAACAGAACAGCAGGGACCTGCCAAAGTTAAACCATTTGGCCAGGAGAGCCCTTTTATGCAGACTTTGCCCGATTTCGATACCCAAAATTTTTGCGATTTTCACAGAATTTTTTTCAAAAGCCGATTCCAAAGCAACTAATAGAGCTTTGCGATCGCAATCACTTCCAGAATCTGCCCCACGAAGTCTACTTTCATAACAGAACAGCAGGGACCTGCCAAAGTTAAACCATTTGGCCAGGAGAGCCCTTTTATGAAGGCATGTGCTCGATATCGTCGCCAAACTTTTTGGTCGAATTTTACGCCCTCTCATTTTCAAAAGTCGATTCCACAGCAGCTAATAGAGCTTTGCGATCGCAATCACTTCCAGAATGTGCAAAAGATATTCTAGTTTCATAACAGAACAGCAGGGACCTGCCAAAGTTAAACCATTTGGCCAGGAGAGCCCTTTTATGCAGACTTTGCCCGATTTCGATACCCAAAATTTTTGCGATTTTCACAGAATTTTTTTCAAAAGCCGATTCCAAAGCAACTAATAGAGCTTTGCGATCGCAATCACTTCCAGAATCTGCCCCACGAAGTCTACTTTCATAACAGAACAGCAGGGACCTGCCAAAGTTAAACCATTTGGCCAGGAGAGCCCTTTTATGAAGGCATGTGCTCGATATCGTCGCCAAACTTTTTGGTCGAATTTTACGCCCTCTCATTTTCAAAAGTCGATTCCACAGCAGCTAATAGAGCTTTGCGATCGCAATCACTTCCAGAATGTGCAAAAGATATTCTAGTTTCATAACAGAACAGCAGGGACCTGCCAAAGTTAAACCATTTGGCCAGGAGAGCCCTTTTATGCAGACTTTGCCCGATTTCGATACCCAAAATTTTTGCGATTTTCACAGAATTTTTTTCAAAAGCCGATTCCAAAGCAACTAATAGAGCTTTGCGATCGCAATCACTTCCAGAATCTGCCCCACGAAGTCTACTTTCATAACAGAACAGCAGGGACCTGCCAAAGTTAAACCATTTGGCCAGGAGAGCCCTTTTATGAAGGCATGTGCTCGATATCGTCGCCAAACTTTTTGGTCGAATTTTACGCCCTCTCATTTTCAAAAGTCGATTCCACAGCAGCTAATAGAGCTTTGCGATCGCAATCACTTCCAGAATGTGCAAAAGATATTCTAGTTTCATAACAGAACAGCAGGGACCTGCCAAAGTTAAACCATTTGGCCAGGAGAGCCCTTTTATGCAGACTTTGCCCGATTTCGATACCCAAAATTTTTGCGATTTTCACAGAATTTTTTTCAAAAGCCGATTCCAAAGCAACTAATAGAGCTTTGCGATCGCAATCACTTCCAGAATCTGCCCCACGAAGTCTACTTTCATAACAGAACAGCAGGGACCTGCCAAAGTTAAACCATTTGGCCAGGAGAGCCCTTTTATGAAGGCATGTGCTCGATATCGTCGCCAAACTTTTTGGTCGAATTTTACGCCCTCTCATTTTCAAAAGTCGATTCCACAGCAGCTAATAGAGCTTTGCGATCGCAATCACTTCCAGAATGTGCAAAAGATATTCTAGTTTCATAACAGAACAGCAGGGACCTGCCAAAGTTAAACCATTTGGCCAGGAGAGCCCTTTTATGCAGACTTTGCCCGATTTCGATACCCAAAATTTTTGCGATTTTCACAGAATTTTTTTCAAAAGCCGATTCCAAAGCAACTAATAGAGCTTTGCGATCGCAATCACTTCCAGAATCTGCCCCACGAAGTCTACTTTCATAACAGAACAGCAGGGACCTGCCAAAGTTAAACCATTTGGCCAGGAGAGCCCTTTTATGAAGGCATGTGCTCGATATCGTCGCCAAACTTTTTGGTCGAATTTTACGCCCTCTCATTTTCAAAAGTCGATTCCACAGCAGCTAATAGAGCTTTGCGATCGCAATCACTTCCAGAATGTGCAAAAGATATTCTAGTTTCATAACAGAACAGCAGGGACCTGCCAAAGTTAAACCATTTGGCCAGGAGAGCCCTTTTATGCAGACTTTGCCCGATTTCGATACCCAAAATTTTTGCGATTTTCACAGAATTTTTTTCAAAAGCCGATTCCAAAGCAACTAATAGAGCTTTGCGATCGCAATCACTTCCAGAATCTGCCCCACGAAGTCTACTTTCATAACAGAACAGCAGGGACCTGCCAAAGTTAAACCATTTGGCCAGGAGAGCCCTTTTATGAAGGCATGTGCTCGATATCGTCGCCAAACTTTTTGGTCGAATTTTACGCCCTCTCATTTTCAAAAGTCGATTCCACAGCAGCTAATAGAGCTTTGCGATCGCAATCACTTCCAGAATGTGCAAAAGATATTCTAGTTTCATAACAGAACAGCAGGGACCTGCCAAAGTTAAACCATTTGGCCAGGAGAGCCCTTTTATGCAGACTTTGCCCGATTTCGATACCCAAAATTTTTGCGATTTTCACAGAATTTTTTTCAAAAGCCGATTCCAAAGCAACTAATAGAGCTTTGCGATCGCAATCACTTCCAGAATCTGCCCCACGAAGTCTACTTTCATAACAGAACAGCAGGGACCTGCCAAAGTTAAACCATTTGGCCAGGAGAGCCCTTTTATGAAGGCATGTGCTCGATATCGTCGCCAAACTTTTTGGTCGAATTTTACGCCCTCTCATTTTCAAAAGTCGATTCCACAGCAGCTAATAGAGCTTTGCGATCGCAATCACTTCCAGAATGTGCAAAAGATATTCTAGTTTCATAACAGAACAGCAGGGACCTGCCAAAGTTAAACCATTTGGCCAGGAGAGCCCTTTTATGCAGACTTTGCCCGATTTCGATACCCAAAATTTTTGCGATTTTCACAGAATTTTTTTCAAAAGCCGATTCCAAAGCAACTAATAGAGCTTTGCGATCGCAATCACTTCCAGAATCTGCCCCACGAAGTCTACTTTCATAACAGAACAGCAGGGACCTGCCAAAGTTAAACCATTTGGCCAGGAGAGCCCTTTTATGAAGGCATGTGCTCGATATCGTCGCCAAACTTTTTGGTCGAATTTTACGCCCTCTCATTTTCAAAAGTCGATTCCACAGCAGCTAATAGAGCTTTGCGATCGCAATCACTTCCAGAATGTGCAAAAGATATTCTAGTTTCATAACAGAACAGCAGGGACCTGCCAAAGTTAAACCATTTGGCCAGGAGAGCCCTTTTATGCAGACTTTGCCCGATTTCGATACCCAAAATTTTTGCGATTTTCACAGAATTTTTTTCAAAAGCCGATTCCAAAGCAACTAATAGAGCTTTGCGATCGCAATCACTTCCAGAATCTGCCCCACGAAGTCTACTTTCATAACAGAACAGCAGGGACCTGCCAAAGTTAAACCATTTGGCCAGGAGAGCCCTTTTATGAAGGCATGTGCTCGATATCGTCGCCAAACTTTTTGGTCGAATTTTACGCCCTCTCATTTTCAAAAGTCGATTCCACAGCAGCTAATAGAGCTTTGCGATCGCAATCACTTCCAGAATGTGCAAAAGATATTCTAGTTTCATAACAGAACAGCAGGGACCTGCCAAAGTTAAACCATTTGGCCAGGAGAGCCCTTTTATGCAGACTTTGCCCGATTTCGATACCCAAAATTTTTGCGATTTTCACAGAATTTTTTTCAAAAGCCGATTCCAAAGCAACTAATAGAGCTTTGCGATCGCAATCACTTCCAGAATCTGCCCCACGAAGTCTACTTTCATAACAGAACAGCAGGGACCTGCCAAAGTTAAACCATTTGGCCAGGAGAGCCCTTTTATGAAGGCATGTGCTCGATATCGTCGCCAAACTTTTTGGTCGAATTTTACGCCCTCTCATTTTCAAAAGTCGATTCCACAGCAGCTAATAGAGCTTTGCGATCGCAATCACTTCCAGAATGTGCAAAAGATATTCTAGTTTCATAACAGAACAGCAGGGACCTGCCAAAGTTAAACCATTTGGCCAGGAGAGCCCTTTTATGCAGACTTTGCCCGATTTCGATACCCAAAATTTTTGCGATTTTCACAGAATTTTTTTCAAAAGCCGATTCCAAAGCAACTAATAGAGCTTTGCGATCGCAATCACTTCCAGAATCTGCCCCACGAAGTCTACTTTCATAACAGAACAGCAGGGACCTGCCAAAGTTAAACCATTTGGCCAGGAGAGCCCTTTTATGAAGGCATGTGCTCGATATCGTCGCCAAACTTTTTGGTCGAATTTTACGCCCTCTCATTTTCAAAAGTCGATTCCACAGCAGCTAATAGAGCTTTGCGATCGCAATCACTTCCAGAATGTGCAAAAGATATTCTAGTTTCATAACAGAACAGCAGGGACCTGCCAAAGTTAAACCATTTGGCCAGGAGAGCCCTTTTATGCAGACTTTGCCCGATTTCGATACCCAAAATTTTTGCGATTTTCACAGAATTTTTTTCAAAAGCCGATTCCAAAGCAACTAATAGAGCTTTGCGATCGCAATCACTTCCAGAATCTGCCCCACGAAGTCTACTTTCATAACAGAACAGCAGGGACCTGCCAAAGTTAAACCATTTGGCCAGGAGAGCCCTTTTATGAAGGCATGTGCTCGATATCGTCGCCAAACTTTTTGGTCGAATTTTACGCCCTCTCATTTTCAAAAGTCGATTCCACAGCAGCTAATAGAGCTTTGCGATCGCAATCACTTCCAGAATGTGCAAAAGATATTCTAGTTTCATAACAGAACAGCAGGGACCTGCCAAAGTTAAACCATTTGGCCAGGAGAGCCCTTTTATGCAGACTTTGCCCGATTTCGATACCCAAAATTTTTGCGATTTTCACAGAATTTTTTTCAAAAGCCGATTCCAAAGCAACTAATAGAGCTTTGCGATCGCAATCACTTCCAGAATCTGCCCCACGAAGTCTACTTTCATAACAGAACAGCAGGGACCTGCCAAAGTTAAACCATTTGGCCAGGAGAGCCCTTTTATGAAGGCATGTGCTCGATATCGTCGCCAAACTTTTTGGTCGAATTTTACGCCCTCTCATTTTCAAAAGTCGATTCCACAGCAGCTAATAGAGCTTTGCGATCGCAATCACTTCCAGAATGTGCAGATATTCTAGTTTACATAACAGAACAGCAGGGACCTGCCAAAGTTAAACCATTTGGCCAGGAGAGCCCTTTTATGCAGACTTTGCCCGATTTCGATACCCAAAATTTTTGCGATTTTCACAGAATTTTTTTCAAAAGCCGATTCCAAAGCAACTAATAGAGCTTTGCGATCGCAATCACTTCCAGAATCTGCCCCACGAAGTCTACTTTCATAACAGAACAGCAGGGACCTGCCAAAGTTAAACCATTTGGCCAGGAGAGCCCTTTTATGAAGGCATGTGCTCGATATCGTCGCCAAACTTTTTGGTCGAATTTTACGCCCTCTCATTTTCAAAAGTCGATTCCACAGCAGCTAATAGAGCTTTGCGATCGCAATCACTTCCAGAATGTGCAAAAGATATTCTAGTTTCATAACAGAACAGCAGGGACCTGCCAAAGTTAAACCATTTGGCCAGGAGAGCCCTTTTATGCAGACTTTGCCCGATTTCGATACCCAAAATTTTTGCGATTTTCACAGAATTTTTTTCAAAAGCCGATTCCAAAGCAACTAATAGAGCTTTGCGATCGCAATCACTTCCAGAATCTGCCCCACGAAGTCTACTTTCATAACAGAACAGCAGGGACCTGCCAAAGTTAAACCATTTGGCCAGGAGAGCCCTTTTATGAAGGCATGTGCTCGATATCGTCGCCAAACTTTTTGGTCGAATTTTACGCCCTCTCATTTTCAAAAGTCGATTCCACAGCAGCTAATAGAGCTTTGCGATCGCAATCACTTCCAGAATGTGCAAAAGATATTCTAGTTTCATAACAGAACAGCAGGGACCTGCCAAAGTTAAACCATTTGGCCAGGAGAGCCCTTTTATGCAGACTTTGCCCGATTTCGATACCCAAAATTTTTGCGATTTTCACAGAATTTTTTTCAAAAGCCGATTCCAAAGCAACTAATAGAGCTTTGCGATCGCAATCACTTCCAGAATCTGCCCCACGAAGTCTACTTTCATAACAGAACAGCAGGGACCTGCCAAAGTTAAACCATTTGGCCAGGAGAGCCCTTTTATGAAGGCATGTGCTCGATATCGTCGCCAAACTTTTTGGTCGAATTTTACGCCCTCTCATTTTCAAAAGTCGATTCCACAGCAGCTAATAGAGCTTTGCGATCGCAATCACTTCCAGAATGTGCAAAAGATATTCTAGTTTCATAACAGAACAGCAGGGACCTGCCAAAGTTAAACCATTTGGCCAGGAGAGCCCTTTTATGCAGACTTTGCCCGATTTCGATACCCAAAATTTTTGCGATTTTCACAGAATTTTTTTCAAAAGCCGATTCCAAAGCAACTAATAGAGCTTTGCGATCGCAATCACTTCCAGAATCTGCCCCACGAAGTCTACTTTCATAACAGAACAGCAGGGACCTGCCAAAGTTAAACCATTTGGCCAGGAGAGCCCTTTTATGAAGGCATGTGCTCGATATCGTCGCCAAACTTTTTGGTCGAATTTTACGCCCTCTCATTTTCAAAAGTCGATTCCACAGCAGCTAATAGAGCTTTGCGATCGCAATCACTTCCAGAATGTGCAAAAGATATTCTAGTTTCATAACAGAACAGCAGGGACCTGCCAAAGTTAAACCATTTGGCCAGGAGAGCCCTTTTATGCAGACTTTGCCCGATTTCGATACCCAAAATTTTTGCGATTTTCACAGAATTTTTTTCAAAAGCCGATTCCAAAGCAACTAATAGAGCTTTGCGATCGCAATCACTTCCAGAATCTGCCCCACGAAGTCTACTTTCATAACAGAACAGCAGGGACCTGCCAAAGTTAAACCATTTGGCCAGGAGAGCCCTTTTATGAAGGCATGTGCTCGATATCGTCGCCAAACTTTTTGGTCGAATTTTACGCCCTCTCATTTTCAAAAGTCGATTCCACAGCAGCTAATAGAGCTTTGCGATCGCAATCACTTCCAGAATGTGCAAAAGATATTCTAGTTTCATAACAGAACAGCAGGGACCTGCCAAAGTTAAACCATTTGGCCAGGAGAGCCCTTTTATGCAGACTTTGCCCGATTTCGATACCCAAAATTTTTGCGATTTTCACAGAATTTTTTTCAAAAGCCGATTCCAAAGCAACTAATAGAGCTTTGCGATCGCAATCACTTCCAGAATCTGCCCCACGAAGTCTACTTTCATAACAGAACAGCAGGGACCTGCCAAAGTTAAACCATTTGGCCAGGAGAGCCCTTTTATGAAGGCATGTGCTCGATATCGTCGCCAAACTTTTTGGTCGAATTTTACGCCCTCTCATTTTCAAAAGTCGATTCCACAGCAGCTAATAGAGCTTTGCGATCGCAATCACTTCCAGAATGTGCAAAAGATATTCTAGTTTCATAACAGAACAGCAGGGACCTGCCAAAGTTAAACCATTTGGCCAGGAGAGCCCTTTTATGCAGACTTTGCCCGATTTCGATACCCAAAATTTTTGCGATTTTCACAGAATTTTTTTCAAAAGCCGATTCCAAAGCAACTAATAGAGCTTTGCGATCGCAATCACTTCCAGAATCTGCCCCACGAAGTCTACTTTCATAACAGAACAGCAGGGACCTGCCAAAGTTAAACCATTTGGCCAGGAGAGCCCTTTTATGAAGGCATGTGCTCGATATCGTCGCCAAACTTTTTGGTCGAATTTTACGCCCTCTCATTTTCAAAAGTCGATTCCACAGCAGCTAATAGAGCTTTGCGATCGCAATCACTTCCAGAATGTGCAAAAGATATTCTAGTTTCATAACAGAACAGCAGGGACCTGCCAAAGTTAAACCATTTGGCCAGGAGAGCCCTTTTATGCAGACTTTGCCCGATTTCGATACCCAAAATTTTTGCGATTTTCACAGAATTTTTTTCAAAAGCCGATTCCAAAGCAACTAATAGAGCTTTGCGATCGCAATCACTTCCAGAATCTGCCCCACGAAGTCTACTTTCATAACAGAACAGCAGGGACCTGCCAAAGTTAAACCATTTGGCCAGGAGAGCCCTTTTATGAAGGCATGTGCTCGATATCGTCGCCAAACTTTTTGGTCGAATTTTACGCCCTCTCATTTTCAAAAGTCGATTCCACAGCAGCTAATAGAGCTTTGCGATCGCAATCACTTCCAGAATGTGCAAAAGATATTCTAGTTTCATAACAGAACAGCAGGGACCTGCCAAAGTTAAACCATTTGGCCAGGAGAGCCCTTTTATGCAGACTTTGCCCGATTTCGATACCCAAAATTTTTGCGATTTTCACAGAATTTTTTTCAAAAGCCGATTCCAAAGCAACTAATAGAGCTTTGCGATCGCAATCACTTCCAGAATCTGCCCCACGAAGTCTACTTTCATAACAGAACAGCAGGGACCTGCCAAAGTTAAACCATTTGGCCAGGAGAGCCCTTTTATGAAGGCATGTGCTCGATATCGTCGCCAAACTTTTTGGTCGAATTTTACGCCCTCTCATTTTCAAAAGTCGATTCCACAGCAGCTAATAGAGCTTTGCGATCGCAATCACTTCCAGAATGTGCAAAAGATATTCTAGTTTCATAACAGAACAGCAGGGACCTGCCAAAGTTAAACCATTTGGCCAGGAGAGCCCTTTTATGCAGACTTTGCCCGATTTCGATACCCAAAATTTTTGCGATTTTCACAGAATTTTTTTCAAAAGCCGATTCCAAAGCAACTAATAGAGCTTTGCGATCGCAATCACTTCCAGAATCTGCCCCACGAAGTCTACTTTCATAACAGAACAGCAGGGACCTGCCAAAGTTAAACCATTTGGCCAGGAGAGCCCTTTTATGAAGGCATGTGCTCGATATCGTCGCCAAACTTTTTGGTCGAATTTTACGCCCTCTCATTTTCAAAAGTCGATTCCACAGCAGCTAATAGAGCTTTGCGATCGCAATCACTTCCAGAATGTGCAAAAGATATTCTAGTTTCATAACAGAACAGCAGGGACCTGCCAAAGTTAAACCATTTGGCCAGGAGAGCCCTTTTATGCAGACTTTGCCCGATTTCGATACCCAAAATTTTTGCGATTTTCACAGAATTTTTTTCAAAAGCCGATTCCAAAGCAACTAATAGAGCTTTGCGATCGCAATCACTTCCAGAATCTGCCCCACGAAGTCTACTTTCATAACAGAACAGCAGGGACCTGCCAAAGTTAAACCATTTGGCCAGGAGAGCCCTTTTATGAAGGCATGTGCTCGATATCGTCGCCAAACTTTTTGGTCGAATTTTACGCCCTCTCATTTTCAAAAGTCGATTCCACAGCAGCTAATAGAGCTTTGCGATCGCAATCACTTCCAGAATGTGCAAAAGATATTCTAGTTTCATAACAGAACAGCAGGGACCTGCCAAAGTTAAACCATTTGGCCAGGAGAGCCCTTTTATGCAGACTTTGCCCGATTTCGATACCCAAAATTTTTGCGATTTTCACAGAATTTTTTTCAAAAGCCGATTCCAAAGCAACTAATAGAGCTTTGCGATCGCAATCACTTCCAGAATCTGCCCCACGAAGTCTACTTTCATAACAGAACAGCAGGGACCTGCCAAAGTTAAACCATTTGGCCAGGAGAGCCCTTTTATGAAGGCATGTGCTCGATATCGTCGCCAAACTTTTTGGTCGAATTTTACGCCCTCTCATTTTCAAAAGTCGATTCCACAGCAGCTAATAGAGCTTTGCGATCGCAATCACTTCCAGAATGTGCAAAAGATATTCTAGTTTCATAACAGAACAGCAGGGACCTGCCAAAGTTAAACCATTTGGCCAGGAGAGCCCTTTTATGCAGACTTTGCCCGATTTCGATACCCAAAATTTTTGCGATTTTCACAGAATTTTTTTCAAAAGCCGATTCCAAAGCAACTAATAGAGCTTTGCGATCGCAATCACTTCCAGAATCTGCCCCACGAAGTCTACTTTCATAACAGAACAGCAGGGACCTGCCAAAGTTAAACCATTTGGCCAGGAGAGCCCTTTTATGAAGGCATGTGCTCGATATCGTCGCCAAACTTTTTGGTCGAATTTTACGCCCTCTCATTTTCAAAAGTCGATTCCACAGCAGCTAATAGAGCTTTGCGATCGCAATCACTTCCAGAATGTGCAAAAGATATTCTAGTTTCATAACAGAACAGCAGGGACCTGCCAAAGTTAAACCATTTGGCCAGGAGAGCCCTTTTATGCAGACTTTGCCCGATTTCGATACCCAAAATTTTTGCGATTTTCACAGAATTTTTTTCAAAAGCCGATTCCAAAGCAACTAATAGAGCTTTGCGATCGCAATCACTTCCAGAATCTGCCCCACGAAGTCTACTTTCATAACAGAACAGCAGGGACCTGCCAAAGTTAAACCATTTGGCCAGGAGAGCCCTTTTATGAAGGCATGTGCTCGATATCGTCGCCAAACTTTTTGGTCGAATTTTACGCCCTCTCATTTTCAAAAGTCGATTCCACAGCAGCTAATAGAGCTTTGCGATCGCAATCACTTCCAGAATGTGCAAAAGATATTCTAGTTTCATAACAGAACAGCAGGGACCTGCCAAAGTTAAACCATTTGGCCAGGAGAGCCCTTTTATGCAGACTTTGCCCGATTTCGATACCCAAAATTTTTGCGATTTTCACAGAATTTTTTTCAAAAGCCGATTCCAAAGCAACTAATAGAGCTTTGCGATCGCAATCACTTCCAGAATCTGCCCCACGAAGTCTACTTTCATAACAGAACAGCAGGGACCTGCCAAAGTTAAACCATTTGGCCAGGAGAGCCCTTTTATGAAGGCATGTGCTCGATATCGTCGCCAAACTTTTTGGTCGAATTTTACGCCCTCTCATTTTCAAAAGTCGATTCCACAGCAGCTAATAGAGCTTTGCGATCGCAATCACTTCCAGAATGTGCAAAAGATATTCTAGTTTCATAACAGAACAGCAGGGACCTGCCAAAGTTAAACCATTTGGCCAGGAGAGCCCTTTTATGCAGACTTTGCCCGATTTCGATACCCAAAATTTTTGCGATTTTCACAGAATTTTTTTCAAAAGCCGATTCCAAAGCAACTAATAGAGCTTTGCGATCGCAATCACTTCCAGAATCTGCCCCACGAAGTCTACTTTCATAACAGAACAGCAGGGACCTGCCAAAGTTAAACCATTTGGCCAGGAGAGCCCTTTTATGAAGGCATGTGCTCGATATCGTCGCCAAACTTTTTGGTCGAATTTTACGCCCTCTCATTTTCAAAAGTCGATTCCACAGCAGCTAATAGAGCTTTGCGATCGCAATCACTTCCAGAATGTGCAAAAGATATTCTAGTTTCATAACAGAACAGCAGGGACCTGCCAAAGTTAAACCATTTGGCCAGGAGAGCCCTTTTATGCAGACTTTGCCCGATTTCGATACCCAAAATTTTTGCGATTTTCACAGAATTTTTTTCAAAAGCCGATTCCAAAGCAACTAATAGAGCTTTGCGATCGCAATCACTTCCAGAATCTGCCCCACGAAGTCTACTTTCATAACAGAACAGCAGGGACCTGCCAAAGTTAAACCATTTGGCCAGGAGAGCCCTTTTATGAAGGCATGTGCTCGATATCGTCGCCAAACTTTTTGGTCGAATTTTACGCCCTCTCATTTTCAAAAGTCGATTCCACAGCAGCTAATAGAGCTTTGCGATCGCAATCACTTCCAGAATGTGCAAAAGATATTCTAGTTTCATAACAGAACAGCAGGGACCTGCCAAAGTTAAACCATTTGGCCAGGAGAGCCCTTTTATGCAGACTTTGCCCGATTTCGATACCCAAAATTTTTGCGATTTTCACAGAATTTTTTTCAAAAGCCGATTCCAAAGCAACTAATAGAGCTTTGCGATCGCAATCACTTCCAGAATCTGCCCCACGAAGTCTACTTTCATAACAGAACAGCAGGGACCTGCCAAAGTTAAACCATTTGGCCAGGAGAGCCCTTTTATGAAGGCATGTGCTCGATATCGTCGCCAAACTTTTTGGTCGAATTTTACGCCCTCTCATTTTCAAAAGTCGATTCCACAGCAGCTAATAGAGCTTTGCGATCGCAATCACTTCCAGAATGTGCAAAAGATATTCTAGTTTCATAACAGAACAGCAGGGACCTGCCAAAGTTAAACCATTTGGCCAGGAGAGCCCTTTTATGCAGACTTTGCCCGATTTCGATACCCAAAATTTTTGCGATTTTCACAGAATTTTTTTCAAAAGCCGATTCCAAAGCAACTAATAGAGCTTTGCGATCGCAATCACTTCCAGAATCTGCCCCACGAAGTCTACTTTCATAACAGAACAGCAGGGACCTGCCAAAGTTAAACCATTTGGCCAGGAGAGCCCTTTTATGAAGGCATGTGCTCGATATCGTCGCCAAACTTTTTGGTCGAATTTTACGCCCTCTCATTTTCAAAAGTCGATTCCACAGCAGCTAATAGAGCTTTGCGATCGCAATCACTTCCAGAATGTGCAAAAGATATTCTAGTTTCATAACAGAACAGCAGGGACCTGCCAAAGTTAAACCATTTGGCCAGGAGAGCCCTTTTATGCAGACTTTGCCCGATTTCGATACCCAAAATTTTTGCGATTTTCACAGAATTTTTTTCAAAAGCCGATTCCAAAGCAACTAATAGAGCTTTGCGATCGCAATCACTTCCAGAATCTGCCCCACGAAGTCTACTTTCATAACAGAACAGCAGGGACCTGCCAAAGTTAAACCATTTGGCCAGGAGAGCCCTTTTATGAAGGCATGTGCTCGATATCGTCGCCAAACTTTTTGGTCGAATTTTACGCCCTCTCATTTTCAAAAGTCGATTCCACAGCAGCTAATAGAGCTTTGCGATCGCAATCACTTCCAGAATGTGCAAAAGATATTCTAGTTTCATAACAGAACAGCAGGGACCTGCCAAAGTTAAACCATTTGGCCAGGAGAGCCCTTTTATGCAGACTTTGCCCGATTTCGATACCCAAAATTTTTGCGATTTTCACAGAATTTTTTTTCAAAAGCCGATTCCAAAGCAACTAATAGAGCTTTGCGATCGCAATCACTTCCAGAATCTGCCCCACGAAGTCTACTTTCATAACAGAACAGCAGGGACCTGCCAAAGTTAAACCATTTGGCCAGGAGAGCCCTTTTATGAAGGCATGTGCTCGATATCGTCGCCAAACTTTTTGGTCGAATTTTACGCCCTCTCATTTTCAAAAGTCGATTCCACAGCAGCTAATAGAGCTTTGCGATCGCAATCACTTCCAGAATGTGCAAAAGATATTCTAGTTTCATAACAGAACAGCAGGGACCTGCCAAAGTTAAACCATTTGGCCAGGAGAGCCCTTTTATGCAGACTTTGCCCGATTTCGATACCCAAAATTTTTGCGATTTTCACAGAATTTTTTTCAAAAGCCGATTCCAAAGCAACTAATAGAGCTTTGCGATCGCAATCACTTCCAGAATCTGCCCCACGAAGTCTACTTTCATAACAGAACAGCAGGGACCTGCCAAAGTTAAACCATTTGGCCAGGAGAGCCCTTTTATGAAGGCATGTGCTCGATATCGTCGCCAAACTTTTTGGTCGAATTTTACGCCCTCTCATTTTCAAAAGTCGATTCCACAGCAGCTAATAGAGCTTTGCGATCGCAATCACTTCCAGAATGTGCAAAAGATATTCTAGTTTCATAACAGAACAGCAGGGACCTGCCAAAGTTAAACCATTTGGCCAGGAGAGCCCTTTTATGCAGACTTTGCCCGATTTCGATACCCAAAATTTTTGCGATTTTCACAGAATTTTTTTCAAAAGCCGATTCCAAAGCAACTAATAGAGCTTTGCGATCGCAATCACTTCCAGAATCTGCCCCACGAAGTCTACTTTCATAACAGAACAGCAGGGACCTGCCAAAGTTAAACCATTTGGCCAGGAGAGCCCTTTTATGAAGGCATGTGCTCGATATCGTCGCCAAACTTTTTGGTCGAATTTTACGCCCTCTCATTTTCAAAAGTCGATTCCACAGCAGCTAATAGAGCTTTGCGATCGCAATCACTTCCAGAATGTGCAAAAGATATTCTAGTTTCATAACAGAACAGCAGGGACCTGCCAAAGTTAAACCATTTGGCCAGGAGAGCCCTTTTATGCAGACTTTGCCCGATTTCGATACCCAAAATTTTTGCGATTTTCACAGAATTTTTTTCAAAAGCCGATTCCAAAGCAACTAATAGAGCTTTGCGATCGCAATCACTTCCAGAATCTGCCCCACGAAGTCTACTTTCATAACAGAACAGCAGGGACCTGCCAAAGTTAAACCATTTGGCCAGGAGAGCCCTTTTATGAAGGCATGTGCTCGATATCGTCGCCAAACTTTTTGGTCGAATTTTACGCCCTCTCATTTTCAAAAGTCGATTCCACAGCAGCTAATAGAGCTTTGCGATCGCAATCACTTCCAGAATGTGCAAAAGATATTCTAGTTTCATAACAGAACAGCAGGGACCTGCCAAAGTTAAACCATTTGGCCAGGAGAGCCCTTTTATGCAGACTTTGCCCGATTTCGATACCCAAAATTTTTGCGATTTTCACAGAATTTTTTTCAAAAGCCGATTCCAAAGCAACTAATAGAGCTTTGCGATCGCAATCACTTCCAGAATCTGCCCCACGAAGTCTACTTTCATAACAGAACAGCAGGGACCTGCCAAAGTTAAACCATTTGGCCAGGAGAGCCCTTTTATGAAGGCATGTGCTCGATATCGTCGCCAAACTTTTTGGTCGAATTTTACGCCCTCTCATTTTCAAAAGTCGATTCCACAGCAGCTAATAGAGCTTTGCGATCGCAATCACTTCCAGAATGTGCAAAAGATATTCTAGTTTCATAACAGAACAGCAGGGACCTGCCAAAGTTAAACCATTTGGCCAGGAGAGCCCTTTTATGCAGACTTTGCCCGATTTCGATACCCAAAATTTTTGCGATTTTCACAGAATTTTTTTCAAAAGCCGATTCCAAAGCAACTAATAGAGCTTTGCGATCGCAATCACTTCCAGAATCTGCCCCACGAAGTCTACTTTCATAACAGAACAGCAGGGACCTGCCAAAGTTAAACCATTTGGCCAGGAGAGCCCTTTTATGAAGGCATGTGCTCGATATCGTCGCCAAACTTTTTGGTCGAATTTTACGCCCTCTCATTTTCAAAAGTCGATTCCACAGCAGCTAATAGAGCTTTGCGATCGCAATCACTTCCAGAATGTGCAAAAGATATTCTAGTTTCATAACAGAACAGCAGGGACCTGCCAAAGTTAAACCATTTGGCCAGGAGAGCCCTTTTATGCAGACTTTGCCCGATTTCGATACCCAAAATTTTTGCGATTTTCACAGAATTTTTTTCAAAAGCCGATTCCAAAGCAACTAATAGAGCTTTGCGATCGCAATCACTTCCAGAATCTGCCCCACGAAGTCTACTTTCATAACAGAACAGCAGGGACCTGCCAAAGTTAAACCATTTGGCCAGGAGAGCCCTTTTATGAAGGCATGTGCTCGATATCGTCGCCAAACTTTTTGGTCGAATTTTACGCCCTCTCATTTTCAAAAGTCGATTCCACAGCAGCTAATAGAGCTTTGCGATCGCAATCACTTCCAGAATGTGCAAAAGATATTCTAGTTTCATAACAGAACAGCAGGGACCTGCCAAAGTTAAACCATTTGGCCAGGAGAGCCCTTTTATGCAGACTTTGCCCGATTTCGATACCCAAAATTTTTGCGATTTTCACAGAATTTTTTTCAAAAGCCGATTCCAAAGCAACTAATAGAGCTTTGCGATCGCAATCACTTCCAGAATCTGCCCCACGAAGTCTACTTTCATAACAGAACAGCAGGGACCTGCCAAAGTTAAACCATTTGGCCAGGAGAGCCCTTTTATGAAGGCATGTGCTCGATATCGTCGCCAAACTTTTTGGTCGAATTTTACGCCCTCTCATTTTCAAAAGTCGATTCCACAGCAGCTAATAGAGCTTTGCGATCGCAATCACTTCCAGAATGTGCAAAAGATATTCTAGTTTCATAACAGAACAGCAGGGACCTGCCAAAGTTAAACCATTTGGCCAGGAGAGCCCTTTTATGCAGACTTTGCCCGATTTCGATACCCAAAATTTTTGCGATTTTCACAGAATTTTTTTCAAAAGCCGATTCCAAAGCAACTAATAGAGCTTTGCGATCGCAATCACTTCCAGAATCTGCCCCACGAAGTCTACTTTCATAACAGAACAGCAGGGACCTGCCAAAGTTAAACCATTTGGCCAGGAGAGCCCTTTTATGAAGGCATGTGCTCGATATCGTCGCCAAACTTTTTGGTCGAATTTTACGCCCTCTCATTTTCAAAAGTCGATTCCACAGCAGCTAATAGAGCTTTGCGATCGCAATCACTTCCAGAATGTGCAAAAGATATTCTAGTTTCATAACAGAACAGCAGGGACCTGCCAAAGTTAAACCATTTGGCCAGGAGAGCCCTTTTATGCAGACTTTGCCCGATTTCGATACCCAAAATTTTTGCGATTTTCACAGAATTTTTTTCAAAAGCCGATTCCAAAGCAACTAATAGAGCTTTGCGATCGCAATCACTTCCAGAATCTGCCCCACGAAGTCTACTTTCATAACAGAACAGCAGGGACCTGCCAAAGTTAAACCATTTGGCCAGGAGAGCCCTTTTATGAAGGCATGTGCTCGATATCGTCGCCAAACTTTTTGGTCGAATTTTACGCCCTCTCATTTTCAAAAGTCGATTCCACAGCAGCTAATAGAGCTTTGCGATCGCAATCACTTCCAGAATGTGCAAAAGATATTCTAGTTTCATAACAGAACAGCAGGGACCTGCCAAAGTTAAACCATTTGGCCAGGAGAGCCCTTTTATGCAGACTTTGCCCGATTTCGATACCCAAAATTTTTGCGATTTTCACAGAATTTTTTTCAAAAGCCGATTCCAAAGCAACTAATAGAGCTTTGCGATCGCAATCACTTCCAGAATCTGCCCCACGAAGTCTACTTTCATAACAGAACAGCAGGGACCTGCCAAAGTTAAACCATTTGGCCAGGAGAGCCCTTTTATGAAGGCATGTGCTCGATATCGTCGCCAAACTTTTTGGTCGAATTTTACGCCCTCTCATTTTCAAAAGTCGATTCCACAGCAGCTAATAGAGCTTTGCGATCGCAATCACTTCCAGAATGTGCAAAAGATATTCTAGTTTCATAACAGAACAGCAGGGACCTGCCAAAGTTAAACCATTTGGCCAGGAGAGCCCTTTTATGCAGACTTTGCCCGATTTCGATACCCAAAATTTTTGCGATTTTCACAGAATTTTTTTCAAAAAGCCGATTCCAAAGCAACTAATAGAGCTTTGCGATCGCAATCACTTCCAGAATCTGCCCCACGAAGTCTACTTTCATAACAGAACAGCAGGGACCTGCCAAAGTTAAACCATTTGGCCAGGAGAGCCCTTTTATGAAGGCATGTGCTCGATATCGTCGCCAAACTTTTTGGTCGAATTTTACGCCCTCTCATTTTCAAAAGTCGATTCCACAGCAGCTAATAGAGCTTTGCGATCGCAATCACTTCCAGAATGTGCAAAAGATATTCTAGTTTCATAACAGAACAGCAGGGACCTGCCAAAGTTAAACCATTTGGCCAGGAGAGCCCTTTTATGCAGACTTTGCCCGATTTCGATACCCAAAATTTTTGCGATTTTCACAGAATTTTTTTCAAAAGCCGATTCCAAAGCAACTAATAGAGCTTTGCGATCGCAATCACTTCCAGAATCTGCCCCACGAAGTCTACTTTCATAACAGAACAGCAGGGACCTGCCAAAGTTAAACCATTTGGCCAGGAGAGCCCTTTTATGAAGGCATGTGCTCGATATCGTCGCCAAACTTTTTGGTCGAATTTTACGCCCTCTCATTTTCAAAAGTCGATTCCACAGCAGCTAATAGAGCTTTGCGATCGCAATCACTTCCAGAATGTGCAAAAGATATTCTAGTTTCATAACAGAACAGCAGGGACCTGCCAAAGTTAAACCATTTGGCCAGGAGAGCCCTTTTATGCAGACTTTGCCCGATTTCGATACCCAAAATTTTTGCGATTTTCACAGAATTTTTTTCAAAAGCCGATTCCAAAGCAACTAATAGAGCTTTGCGATCGCAATCACTTCCAGAATCTGCCCCACGAAGTCTACTTTCATAACAGAACAGCAGGGACCTGCCAAAGTTAAACCATTTGGCCAGGAGAGCCCTTTTATGAAGGCATGTGCTCGATATCGTCGCCAAACTTTTTGGTCGAATTTTACGCCCTCTCATTTTCAAAAGTCGATTCCACAGCAGCTAATAGAGCTTTGCGATCGCAATCACTTCCAGAATGTGCAAAAGATATTCTAGTTTCATAACAGAACAGCAGGGACCTGCCAAAGTTAAACCATTTGGCCAGGAGAGCCCTTTTATGCAGACTTTGCCCGATTTCGATACCCAAAATTTTTGCGATTTTCACAGAATTTTTTTCAAAAGCCGATTCCAAAGCAACTAATAGAGCTTTGCGATCGCAATCACTTCCAGAATCTGCCCCACGAAGTCTACTTTCATAACA
>CAWVNO010000479.1:0-18000 GCA_963930645.1 Salticus scenicus
ATGAATTTCAATTTAATTCACGTGCAAATATATTTCTTTTCTTTTCATGTCAAGATACTTTCGTGTATTTTAAAAACAAAATGTAAATGTTTCTTTTATGTTGGCAACAGCTAATTTTTTTAATATTTCATTATTTCCATTTCTATTATGGCTTTTATGGGGATTTTAATTAAAATGCTCAGATTTTAAACTAAAATTTATTTTATCAAAATTAAATATAGCCTATAACAATCAGGCGTACTGTAGCTTTTGGTCAGTGAAAAAAGTTTTAAAATCGGTTCAGTAGTTTCAGAGATTACCCTCCACAAACAAACAATTTTTTGAGCTTTATATAATGACTAGCTGACCCGTCCGGCTTCGCACTGATGAACAAATTTTAGTTAAAGATGGATTGATATGTAAAAAATCAAGAAATATATCAGTTTATATGTTATAGTCAGGCAATATTATTAACTGGAAAGTCAAAATATAATTTTACAATTATTTTTTTTTTTAATTAGTTGTTAAATGTTGGCAATTTTTACTTAATGCTATTTATTTATTTATTTATTTATTTATTTCATAAAAAGAAACTACTCCGTGAAAGAAACATTTCTTTACTCATGAATAAAAAATATTGAAAAATAAACCTATGACATGAAAATGTTTTTGATAAAATTGACGTCATAATACCTTTAATTATTATTTATTTTTTCATTTCGCAAATATATTTAATTTTTTCCATAATTGATTATTATTTTAATAATGTATATTAAAGGAGAAATCAATAATATGAAACAATATTCGTACAATATATACTATTACAGAATCTGGTGTGAAACAACCACACGACTTCCATTACCCACTATTACACGTAATATATACAATTTTTTGGAGATATTACTTGCATTTCTTGAGATTTTTGAGTAAGAGAAACTTGATACACGTATAAAGACACATACAACAGAGTTTGCATAGCGAGTTAAAAAATAAGGGGGAAAAAATAGATAGTTATTTTTTTAAACACGAATTTCCGAGATCTAAAACTGAACTACCTAATCGGGATGACCGTTAATATTCCTGTAATAAGCACGTAATACTTGAGAAAGGTTATCTAAATTGGATTAAAGAAAAAATTTTCAAGAATACGTTAGAGCCGTTTTTGAGATACCAACTTTTACCAAAACTTAACATACTCAATTATTGACCTAAAAACAATAATTACATACAAAAGGATATTTAATAGGAAGTTAACATGGCGAGTTTGAAAAAAATCCGTACAGGCGTTTTTAAAGGAACGCACTTGCGAAGTTTGAAATTGAGCTGTTTATAGAGGACGTCTATCAATTTTCCTGAACTAAGCAACTTTTCAATCGAAAGGGCATCTAATATATTATTTATATAGCAGCTTTGAAGAAAATCATTAGAGGTGTTTTTGAATATGGGCTTAGGGTCCCATTTCTGGTTTTCGATGACCCAATTCCGGTTTTTCAATTTTCCCGAAAATTTGGAAAATTTATCTGTACACCAGACCTGAATCACTTGTGAAGTTTAGTAGTTCTATTTTTATTAGTTTTGGAGATATGACAGCCAGAAGATTACACACACACGTGCACATATACACACACACTGACCAATTGCCAAAACCTATACAATACTTCCACTACCTACGGTAGTAGGGTAATTGAAGTAAACACATACATCTCGTATTTACTACGATAATATACAGATTTTCGTATTACGTTTTCGATCGCCAAATACAAAAATTGCCAATGACGATAGATATCAAATCTATGCTTTGTTTTCAATTAAAAATTGAAAATTTTAATTAAAAATTTATTTTACCAAAATTTATTATAGCTTTTAGCACTTAGAGAGAGACAGTGTAACTTTTGATTATTGAAAGGAAAAAAAAAAAAAAAAAAAAAAAAGCAATCGGCTTTTTAGTTCTCGCGATCGTTCTCTACATATGCATATAAACCTTTCTTTTTTTTTATATTAGTATAGCTATAGAGCATAGGTATATTAAATAGGTTTCCAGTCAACAAATTGTAACTCAAATAATTAAATGCTATTTACATTTCAGTAATGGCTGTATGCGCTATGTATATTGAGCTACTTGCCATAACTGTTAGTTGCTAAAAATAGCCGCCAAATAAATTTAAACATCTCAATACGCAAGCGAAGTATGACATCACTGACCGCCCGTGGATGCAAGAAAAAGATTTTCTATGTTAATCGCTCATTGGATTTTTTTTTTTTTTTATTAAAATTCTAGAAGAATTATTTCCCGATTTTAATCCTCATATTTGGGTATAGATATGTATTAGTTATTGTATGCATGCGTTAGATTGAGTTATTTTGCTGTCAAATTCACAAAATTTTAATTTTAAATTTCAAAACTGTCACCCTTGGCGTTTTTTGTATTTGGCGATCAAAAACGTAATACGAAAATATACATGCCAGATGTATATTTTCGTAATGTGTATTGTACGAAATATTGTTTCATATTATTCGTTACACTCTTAATGTAAGTTTTTAAAATAACCATGATTTTTGAAAGGAATTAAATTATATTCGCCAGATAATTTGGCGATATTTTTTTTTTTTTTCTGCCAAGGATGACGGATATCAAATCTATTCCGCTGCAACATATTAGTATATTATATCAGATACTTTATTTAGACATTTGAAAACAAATCTGACTTCAAATTATGAAAGAATATTTATCCTTTCCTTTTAATTAGTTTATTAGTTGGATGTTTATTGTGTAAATATCATCCTTTGAAATGAAATGCTTATGTTTTCAATCGAATATGGAAATTTGCCATTTTTTTTTTCTAGAGTTTTGAAATTTAAAATTCCAATTTTATCAATTTTACAACAAAAACAATTTAATCTAACGGATGCACATGATAACTAATACATATCTATATCCAAATATGGGGATTAAAATGGGGAAATAATTTTCCTCGATCTTTATTATTTTTTTTTACAAAAAATCCAGTTTACTTTTTATATTATTGTTCGCGTGAAAATATATTTTATTATATGTCTAAAAATAAATTAATTCGTAAATCTTTTTGGCAACAATTATAAATTAAAATAAATAATATTATAAAATAGAATTTCTTATTTTATTTTATTTTATTTATTTATTTATTTTTAAATTCCAATTTCGTTTACACACATCAGTTTAAACCACGGAGTAATAAAGACTCCGTGGTTTAAACATTGATGCTTAGATATTATATCATATCATATCAAATTAAATTATTAGAAAAATAAACACTTTTAATTCTATAATGACGTCAGATTTAACGTGTAAGTTTAACAATTAAAAAAGCTTTATATGAATTTCAATTTAATGCACGTGCAAATATATTTCTTTTCTTTTCACGTCAATATATTTTAAAAACGAAATGAATATGTAAATGTTTCTTTTATGTTGGCAGCAGCTAATTTTTTTAATATTTCATTATTTCCATTTCTATTACGGCTTCTATGGGGATTTTAATTAAAATGCTCTGATTTTAAACTAAAATTTATTTTATCAAAATTAAATATAGCCTATAACAATATGGCATACTGTAGCTTTCGGTCAGTGAAAGAAGTTTTTAAATCGGTTCAGTAGTTTCAGAGATTACCCTCCACAAACAAACAATTTTTTGCGCTTTATATAATGATATAGATATAGATATAGATATCGCATTAAAATTGCGCCTTGTCCGGCGTGAAATATTTTTCCTCTTTTATTTTATTAAAAAGATTTAATTGATCGTTTCACATTTATTAAATTTATGGAACAATCTATGTTCTTTTGATAAATAATAGAAGACATTAAAATGAAATAATAAATTTATAGCAATATTTTTCATTAAAATGTAAAATATAAATAAATGAATAAAATTTTTTAAAATGTCGATTTTATAATAAAAAGCTTCTGATTTCTTTTTATAAGTAACTCAAAAATTTTAGATGTGTGTGGTCTTCAAAAAATATTGAAAAAAAATATATGTGATTCTACTCTTCATAAAACACCAGAAAGTGAAAAAAGTATTGGCTGAAATGAATTACGGTGACCACAAAAAATTATCAAAATTATACATTTTGGGTGATTTAGGCGATAAGTTCGCTATCACCAAGATTGCAGTGTACGAACATAACCGTGTTTAGCTTCTCCGCCAATTACTCAAAATCAATTGCCTAACAGTGTGAAATCGCCAAATATGCTTAATTTTGATAATTTTTTGTGGTCGCTATAATTCATTTCAGTCGATATTTTTTGCACTTTCTGGTATTTTAGAAAGAGTACAATTACATATATTTTTCAGGGGATGGGTAAGTTGTAAGAGGTAGAGTGAAACTTTAAAGAAATTTCTGTAATACTTTTATGTGCAATAATAATATATAAATAATATAATAGAAGTATTATTTAAAAGTGCCGCAAAACACGTATTAATCGCAAAATATGTAGCCGCATTATATACATTTTTATGAAGTTAAAATGCATACATTGTTGAAATTGTAACGTCTTTTTTTTTTTTTTTTTTCCACCAAAATCTTCCTTTTCCTATTATTTTATTCACTTCTCCGAGCCTAGGTTAAAAATTTGTTTTCTATATTTCAATTCATTTTTGTAGCTATGACACTAGTTTTAGTGTTATTTCAGTGACACTGAGGATTTAATTATTAGAAGATATTCTGTTTACATAGCAATTCACTTACATAAACTTATTTTAATGTACTATTTTCATGAGCAATAGTAATAAATATTAAAATAAAGTAATTGATGTTATTTAACAAGTGCTACAAAACACATGTTCAACACAAATTATACAGCCGTGTAACATAAGAATTTAAGAAGTTACCAATGATTTTTTAATTGAACTTGTTTCTGTTTTACTTAAAAATTCTTTTCTGACTAATTTCATACCTGATTTCTTTTGATTCACACAGTGCATGACTTTCAAAGTCATGCAGTTTTCTTTATTTTTTCTCAATTTCAAGGTCAAATATTCTTTAACTCTATTAATCAACCAATCGTATCTTACTTATTTAGGGTATATTTTACTAATATGTACTTACTTAAATATGTTTCTTTGTGGTTCACTTTTGACAAAAAAAGACTTTGAGGATTTAGCACTTTATGTTCTACTGCAATGGTATCATTTATTACATCAGATTCTCGATATAAAATAAGTAAAACAATTTTGTTAAATAATGTCAAATTTTAAAGTAACGCAAAAAAGGGGTGTTTACTGTTAAAAAAAGTACATATTGCGAAGACAGTGTGTTAAGGTGATATTTTTACTGATATTCGAAATGCGCGAATTAATCTTCTACACTGATTTTTTAAGACATTCAATTTCTGAGAAGAGAGCAAACTGATCCAAAACTACAAAATTAAATGATATAAAAAGAATAAAACCATAGAATTCCCGTCACCCACGTATAGTTCCCAACTTAGCATCTTTTGGCTACCAGGAAATTGAATAGAAATATCTATTTTATTTAATCAGCGAACTGTTGTGGTTTTCACCGATTAAGCAAAATATGCATACATTTTTATTAAAACTTTCCGAAAGCCAAACGGTTCTGAGTTTGTTACTATACCTATCAGAACTTCTACTCGTACTTCACTACAGATTCGACTATCGAAACTGCTTACTTGATTAAATTCTTCTTCAAGAAAAATAAAAAAACGCACAACGTCGTTATGATTATTCAGTTTTCATATAGTTAAATTAAATTAAAAAAATTCTGGTGTTTATCATAATATATTTCGTACCTCCAGAAAAAAACGTATGTAGATATATGGTATCCATAGCTACGAAACTACTCTGGAGATTTGTTAGTACCCGCTCTTTTTCCACACCATTTAATTTTTATAGCAATTCTCTTTAAATATATTTAAGATGAAATAAGAAAAAAATACTCTTAAAAAAAAAAAAAAGTTTGGTGTGAAAAAAGGGGAGTACATACAATCTTTCGGATTATTAACACTTTCGCGACCGCATGATTTTGTATTTTTGACAGTAAGGACCACTTGTGGGCGTTATTCTCCGAAGTTTACAGTATTTCAGAAAAAAAAAAATATGTATTCACATTTATATTTCCGATTGATATACATTATTTTTATATCCTTTCTAATCAAAGTATTTGTATCTGTAGTATATTTCATTGTAAAAATATAAATATTGGATGTATACTTAAGATATAAATAACATACAAATTGCGAAAGACAAGCCCAAGGGTGGAGTTACAGATTTTCAAATGACGTGAATCTAACTCCAGAGGTCGCGAAAATGTTAATTAAGATGTTGGCAATTCTGTGTATCTTTCGTCTACTGTTTTCTGAAATATATATATATATATATATATACAGGGCGGCCCAAAATTACAGTGACAAAATTTAAGAGGAGCTATGGCACTTCATAAGGATTCAGAATTGCACAGGCACCTATATCCGCCAATATTGTCTTGATACTTAAAGAACAGGAAGTTGAGGAAGTTGAGGTTTATTTGAATTTTTTAACAGATATGGGTGGTACAAACTTAGAAGTACAAATTTTAAGAAAATGTACATAAATTACAGCTGAAAAAATGATACATAGCAATCCATGGCCACAAACACCATAATAACAGTTTAATGAGAGGATGCATTCTGGTATTTTGTAACACTTATTTCCTCAATTTAGTATCATCGACTACTAATCTGTTGCCTAATATTTTTGAGTATTTGTAACTCCACCTACCGCATAAAATAAAAAAAAAAAACTTCTATAATCTACCATTTTACAAAATCTTACCCAATTTTTGAATTAATATAATCAGCAATTTAACACTTAACAGACGAGTTGTATTTCCTCTCTCTGTCCCGGTTTCCGAAAAAAAAAAATAATAATTAAATAAAAATGTATATATTGTTGCGTTCTTGGGGGTTCGTCAGTTGTCCTAGAATGAAAAGCGAAACTTTCAAAAGCTCAATAGTTTATTTACAGAAAGTTCCAGAAAAATACAGGTCTATAAACCAGGTATCAACTTCAGTTTCACCAGTAAACACAGCTTAAATAACAGTTGTTAACAGCCAATTCACAGTACAGACTGTATAGGAGCATTAACATACAGCAATGCAACTGTATTTCCATAGAGGAGTAGAGCTCTTTATCCAGCAAATGCTTTGGCGAAACTATACTCAGGGCCCGATTAAGCTTTGAAGCTAGGGGAAGCTCAGTATCATTTTGGGGCCCTGTTTCATTTCAGAAAATCTTGTTTTCCAGTTACATATTGTAATATAAAAATGCTATAGACCAAAAATTAGTGTGTGTTTATAGTGTTTTTTTTTTCATTTATATATCTGGGTGGTTTCTACACACAGCATTAAAATCATATAACTTATTAATTAAGAACATTCAGATTTTGGAGGTTAAATAATAGATTTTTCCCGAAATATTGGGTATTTTATCGTGCTTTAGGCGAATTTTCTCAGAAAAATTAAATCTCAGTATGAAAATATAAAACAGAAAATTCAAGACTCTGTTTTTAGTCATTTTGGGGGCCCTCTTAAATTTTAGAGGGGAAGCCTTTTGGGTAATCAGGCCCTGACTATACTGCGACTCTCCCACTTTGCGCGTTCGACCACTTTTTATAACCTTTTATCGAACCCAGAAAAATCTAGCAATTGCTAGTTTCTCGTTAACCAATCACGATAGAGCGTCATCTTTGGTGTATCGATAATAAGAATTTTGTCACCAAATTTAGCGCTAAAATTCATTGACTGCCTTATTAGACCTTTTTAATACGTTTTTTATGGAAAATTAGTTACTTTAATGCGAAAAAGAACTAGAATGCATAAAACTGACATTTTATCAATTTCCTAAGCCTCTTTGAAAGAATTTCAACAAAAATAAATAGAATTATTTACAAATTCACAACACTGCCGCCCCCCCCCCTCCCGAAGGATTGCATCTCCCGGGCAGTACTCGGCATAGACAAAACCCCTTTATCCCCAGACAAGACTCCTACATCCCCAGCCGGATTGCATGATCGAGAGGTTTAATCGTACCATCCTGAATAAACTCTCTCTTCTAGTCTCAAGGAAACAGCAAGATTGGGACTTAAATTAGTAGATATAAATTAAGTCCTTAAATATATATTACCTCCTAGTCCTATATTAACTCCTATATTAGTCCTTAAATATATATTTTTTATATATTTAAATAAATTAAATCCTTAATAAATTAGAACTTAAAATTTGTATATAAAATAATTATTATATTTTATTGATATGAATGAATTTATTAATATTTTTCATAATGGAAAGATAAAGTAATTTTGAATTTAAAGTTATCACGGATTATATTTGGGTTTCTTTATTGTATCTATATATATATATATATATATATATTTCAATCAATTCATTTTTTTTTTTTTTTTGAAGATATATATAAAAGCTTGCGAAAGGATATTAACATTACAGAAATGCCATTAAGCTGTATCTTTCCACTAAGTCTTCCACCAGAACTTATTTTTATGGTACCCTTAAATAAAATGGTTCCTTGATAAGATAAAAAATAAAACAAGAATGTTCTGATAGAAGAGTCAGGAAATAAAGGCGGGTCAGGGACAGCCAGACATTGGTATCTTCAAACTTCAAACGCTTGTAACTCAGTGAAATATTAAGTAAATTATACAACCAGTTACTTTTCCGCATTGCCACGACCCAAGGAATTCAAATATAAAATTAATATAGGGCATTATTATTGAAAAAATTTTAATTATTATGTGTTTTAATATGTAGAATAAACAAAATTTCGCTTGATTTTCTAATAGTGCACACAATTCCTTTTTGAATGATACCAATTACATTTTTCTGCATCGATTAGTAAAGAGGTAACGTCGGAGGTAGCGCCTTTTTTTATTCCCACCCGACAGTACATAAAAATTTGCAAAAATAAATAGATAAATAAATAAATAAAATAAAATAAAATAAAATAAAATAATGATAATAATAATAATAATAATTACGACACTTTTTTTTCCAGTTATACTATGCGAAAATTTGTTTATATAATTACTTATTACGTAATGCATGTTTTAAATTCCGTTTATACATTCTAAAAAATTACAATTAGTACACTGTAAGTCGTTTTCTAAAAGTATATTTTTAAAATTTCAAAATTTATAACTATGTGCTTAAAAATTTTACGATTGATTAACTAAGTGTGTTTTACAGATATTTTGCTGTAAAGTATTATGTAAAAATTGTAAACGATTAAATTGGGAAAACAGGTATTATTTCAACGATTGAGAATTTTTCGAATGGGAAAACGGAATTTAAAAAAGATTAATAAATAATGGGTAATCGTGGAAACAATTTCCCCTATAGGGGTGCACGGGATTTGGTAACAGGGGAGGGGAAGTTGTAGGAGGTAGAATGAACCTTAAAGAATTTCCGCAATATTTATATGTGCAATATTAATAAATAAATAAATTATAGAATCGAAGTATTATTTTAAAAAGTGTCAAGACACGTGTTTATCCCAAAATATGTAGCCGCATTACATACAGTTTCAGGAAGTTACCATAAATACATTGTTGCAATTGTAGCTTTTTTTTTTTTTTTTTTTGACCAAAATTTTCCTTTGCCTATTATTTTTTTCCCTTCTCCGAACGATGGTTAAAAATTCGTTTTCTGTATTTTAATACATTTTTGTAGCTATGACACTAGTTTTAGAGTTATTCCCGTGTAACTTAGTATTTAATTATTAGAAGATATTCTGTTTACATAGTAAATCACTTAGATAAATTGATTTTAACGTACTATTTACATGAGCAATAGTAATAAATATTAAAATAAAGTAATTGAAGATATTTAACAAGTGCTACAAAACACATATTCAACACAAATTATACAGCCGCGTAACATAAGCATTTAAGAAATTACCAATGATTTTTTAAATGAACTTGTTTCTGTTTTACTTAAAGCTTCTTTTCTGACTAATTGCGTACCTGATTTCTTTCGATTAACACAGTGCATGACCTTCAAAGTCATGCAGTTTTCGTTTTTTTCGCAATTTCAAGGTCAAATATTCTTTAATGCTAATAATTAGCCACGCATATTTTACTTATTTAGGGTATTTTTTACTAATATGTACTTACTTAAATATGTTTCTTTGTGGTTCACTTTTGACAAAAGAAGACTTTGAGGATTTAGCACTTTATGTTCTACTGCAATGATGACTTTTATTACATCGGATTCTCGAGATAAAATAAGTAAAACAATTTTCTTAAATAATGTCAAATTTGAAAGTAACGCTAAAAAGGGGTGTTTACTGTTCAAAAAAGTACATACTGCGAAGACAGTGTGTTAAGATGATATTTTTACTGATATTCGAAATGCGCAAATTAATTTTGTACACTGATTTTTTAAAACATTTCATTTCTGAGAAAAGAGCAAACTGATCCAAAACTACAGAATTACATGATATGAAAAGAATAAAACCATAGAATTTTCGTCACCCACCCATAGGATCCAACTTAGCATCTTTTGGCTACCAGGAAATTTAATAGAAATATCTATTTTATTTAATCATCGAACCGTAGCGTTTTTCACCGATTAAGCAAAATATGCATACATTTTTATTAAAACTTTCCGAAAGGCAAAATGTGCTAAAGTTGTTACTATACCTATCACAACTTCTACTCTTACTTCACTACAGATTCGGCTATCGAAACTGCTTTCTTGATTAGAATTTTATTAAACAAACAGACAGAATCGGACAACGTCGTTGCGTTTTTTCAGTTTTCATATAGTTCGATTAAATTAAAAAAATTCTGGTGTTTATCATAATATATTTCGTACCTCTAGAAAAAAAAAAAAAAAAAAAAAAAAAAATGTATGTAGATTTATGGTAACCATAGCTACGAAACTACTCTGGAGTTTTTTTAGTACCCGTTCTTTTTCCACACAATTTTATTTGTATAGCAATTCTCTTTAAATTTATTTAAGATGATATAAGAAGAAAGTACTCTAAAAAAAAAAAAAAAATGGTGTGAAAAAAAGGCGAGTACATACAATCTTTCGGATTATTAACACTTTCACGACCGTATGATTTTGTAATTTTGACAGTAATGACTACTTGTGGGCGTTATTCTCCCAAGTTTACAATATTTCAGAAAACAAAATCTGTATTCACAATTATATTTCCGATTGATATACATTATTTTTATATCCTTTCTAATCAAAGTATTTTTAACTATTAAAACTTGAATAAACGACTACGTCAGAAACGCCAAAGAAAAATATTGGAAATGCATACAGCTGTTTCGGCAGCTTTAAGTGCAAAAAGGATCATCCTTTTTGCACTGAAGAAGGCACGCTTAGGTACGCTTAAGATGCGATAGGGCACTTTATAAGGATTCAGAATTGCACAGGAACCTATATCCGCCAATGTTGTCTCAATACTTAAAGAACAGGAAGTTGAGGGGTATTTGAAATTTATTAATAGATATGGGTGGTACAAACTTAGAAGTACAAAATTTATGAAGGTGTATATAAATTACAGCTGAAAAAATTATAGATAGCAATCCATGGCCGCAAACACCATAATAACAGTTTAAGAAGAGGACGCATTCTGGTATTTTGTAACACTTATTTCCACAATTTAGTATCATCGACTCCTAATCTGTTGTCTAATATTTTTGAGTATTTGTAACTCCACCTACCTGATAAAATTAAAAAAAAAACTTCTATAATCCACCATTTTACAAAATCATACCCAATTTTTGAATTAATATAATCAGTATTTTAACTCTTAACAGACGAGCTGTATTTCCTCTCTCTGTCCCGGTTTCCGATTTTTTTTTTTTTTTTTTTTTTTTAAGAATTAAATAGACATGTATATATTGTTACGTTCTTGGGGATTCGCCAGTTGTCCTAGAATGAAAAGCGAAACTTTCAAAACTCAATAGTTTATTTAAAGATAGTTCCAGAAAAAAAAAACGGGTCTATAAACCAGGTATCAACTTCAGTTTCACCAGTAAACACAGCTTAAATAACAGCTGTTAACGGCCAAATTACAGTACAAGCTGTATAGGAGCAATAACATACAGCAATGCAACTGTATTTCCAAAGAGGCTTAGAGCTATTTATCCAGCAAATGCTTGGGCGAAACTATACTACGACTCTCCCACTTTGCGCATTCGGCCACTTTTTATAACCTTTTATCAAACCCAGAAAAATGTAGAAATTGCTAGTATCTCGTTAACCAATCACGTTAGAGAGTCATCTTTAGTGTATTGATAATAAGGCTTTTGTGCCAAATTTAGCGCCAAAATGCATTGACTGCCTTATTAGAGCTTTTTAATACGTTTTTTATGGAAAATTAGTTACTTTAATGCGAAAAAGAAATAGAAAGGCATAAAATTGACATTTTATCAATTTCAAAAGCCTCTTTGAAAGAATTTCTACAAAAATAAATAGAATTATTTACAAATTCACAACACTGCCCCCTCCCAAGGATTGCACCTCCCGAGCAGTACTCGGCATAGTCAACACCCCTTTATTCCCAGTCAAGACCCCTACATCCCCAGCCGGGCGGCATGATCGAGAGGTTTATTCGTACCAATCCTGAATAAACTATCTATTCTAGTATCAAGTAAACAGCAAGATTGGGACTTAAATTAGTAGATATAAATTGAGTCCTTAAATATATATTAACTCCTAGTCCTATATTACCTCCTATATCAGTCCTTAAATATATATTTATTTATATATTTAACTAAATTATATCCTTAATAAATTAGGACTAAAAATTAGTATATAAAATAATTGATATATTTTAACATGAATGTATTTATTAATGTTTTCCATAATGGAAAAATAAAGTAACTTTGCATTTAAAGTTATCATGGATTATATTTGGGTTTCTTTATTGTATCTCCAAAATATATATATCAAGTCATTTTTTGTGAAGATATAAATAACAGTTTGCGAAAGGATATTAACATTACAGAAATGCCATAAGCTGTATTTTTCCAATAAGTCTTTCACCAGAACTTATTTTTATGGTACCCTTAAATAAAATGGTTCCTTGATAAGATAAAAATAAAACAAGAATGTTCTGGTAGAAGAGTCAGGAAACAAAGGCGGGTCTGGGACAGACCGACATTAGTATTTTCAAACTTTAAACGCTTGTAACTCAGTAAAATATTAGGTAAATTATACAACTAGTATACTTTTCCGTATTGTCACGACCCCAGGAATTCAAATATTAAATTAAAATAAGATATTATCATTGAAAAAAAAATTAATTATTATGCGTTTTAATATGTAGAATACCCAAATCGAAAATTTCACTTGATTTTCTGATAGTGCACACAATTCTTTTTTGAGTGATACCAATTACATTTTTCTGTATCGATTAGTAAAGAGGTAACATCGGGCGTAGCGCCTTTTTTTTTTTTTTTTTTTTTCTTTCCACCCGACAGTACATAAAAAATTAAAAATAATAATAATAATAATAATAATAATAATAATAAAATAATGAAAATAATAATAATTACGACACCTTTTTTCCAGTTATACTATGATTTTTATTGGTTCATATTGATTAAACATCAAATAAGTTCACTTCATACGAAGAAAATTAAATAGCTTGAATAGGTATTAAAATATCTATAAAAAGAAAACAAAAAAAAAGGTAAATGGTTTTAAATTTGTTTAAAAGTTCAAAATTATTTTAACTCAAGCTGCCGTATAATTATCTGAAACGGTGGCACTCAACCTGGTTCCCACGGCCGTTTCACTGTGACAATGGGAGTTTGTTCTGATACTGCAGTATTTTCATTTTCTTTAATTTAATTGAATTTTTAAAAATATTAAAACAGATTTTTTTATTTTTATTTATTTATTTTTATTTATTTATTTATTTTTATTAATTTTTTTTTTTTTTCATAACATTATTAAAAACTTTTACATAAATCTCCATGATATTCTTTTGCTTTTATATTTTATAATGTGTAACAAATTAATATGCAAAATAATAAATCCTACTATTTAATGGGATGTTCTAAAATTCTACTCTTAACACAGATACCGAAGTGGACGGTGGGTGTAGAAAGGTTGACTACCCTTAATCTAAATCTTCATTTGAAAAGGTCAAAATGTTACATTACTCTATTAAAAAAAAAAGAGAGAGAGAGAGATGTCATAATGAATATGATCTGTACGCATCGATTATGGGGAGAATATCAAATATTTATGTTTTCTAAATTCTATGATTTTACAAAATATGCATAAAATTTGACTAACACACACACACATATATATATGTATATATATATATATATATATATATATATTTTCTCTCTCTTAATACAATTTACAAGTTAAGACTTTATTTTATAAACTTTTTATAAAAAGAATACAGATTGTAATGTTAATTTATGTATTCAAAATTTAAATAGTTAAAAATTAAATAAAAGTTAATTTTTTTGCGTCAGATTAGCCACACGTTTAAATATTAATATTTTGTGATTTACACATACATGAAGCTTTTCGAATGCAGAATTTTATAATTTCATTATCGAGGATTTTAAAAATGTGCCTTGACTTAATTAATATTAAGAGAAATGTTCGATATTCTCGCAGATATATATATATATATATATATATATTTATTTCTCAATGTATTGAGAACAAAAAACTATATTTTATAAATTAGCAAGATTTCCTCGCAAACACAAGAAAACAATTAATCGCATGAACACAAATAAAATAAATACATAAAAATAGAACTTTATTACGAATCATACTTTTAAAATGTTCTCTCCTCTCTGTTCCTGTTAAAATTCACTGTATAATTATCAGTCTAAGTTAACAAAATTGTGTCAGATTTCAATTTTTTTTTTTTTTAAAGGAAAAAAGAAGAAGATAAGGAGGAGGAGGAGGAAAGATCAAATAGAAAGCAAAATTAACGTTAATACCCTTTAAACACTGGAAAAGGGCGGGGTTTCGTATTGTGTGTCATTTGGGAGTTGTAGAGTGCCAGAAAATTACTTTATGTAATAAAACTTTTCATTTAAAGGGTATTTAAAGCAGCATTATATTTTATACATAGACTATTCAGAAAAAAAGTACCATTCATCCGGTTCATGAAAAATAAAGAACATTTTCTGGCATTGCTCTATGTATATACATTCTTGTCAACCTAACCCGGAAGATTACTGGTCCCGCCCCTTTCCGTACATTTTTTTCACATCAGTCTTTGTAGAATAATTTTTCTTTATTTAACAGGTTCAGCGCCATGTCAGCCAACGGTGGCTGACACTGATCTTTCCATTTAGGCCGGCAGTGTAAAATATGATATAAAACTACAGAATGGTTTTAGTCAGGTGATATCACTTGTGCTAAATACTGGATCCGCCCTCTCTTAAGCTCAGGTTCAGCTCATCATTAAAATATTGTTTTTAATATTTGCCGCACCAAAATGTTCAAAACACAAATGCCAATTTTCATATATTTTGAAATCTTCCCGTTTCAACATTAAAAGCATTCAGATTAATTTATTTTATTTTGAATTTTTAAATTTAGACGATTAGAATTATAAGTCTTTTAAATGAAATTTTAGGATTCTGTAAGATCAATATCTAAATATTTGAAAGTAATAAGACTATTCCTTTGTTTTAAATTCTTATTCCATAATAACTGTGACTTTGATTTCGTGATTAGGAAATTGAGAATAAATATTATTGATCTATGTTCCAATAATAAATCTTATAAACTTAAAAAAAAAAAAAAAAAAAAAAAAATTCACTATTTGATTGTGTATTAAAAAACTTTTAATAGAAACTTGATATTTTATTATGTTACATCATGGGATAACTTTTAAATAACACAAAGCTTACAAACGGTACAGTAACCAAATGTAAATATGTCACAACAAAATTTAAACAGAAAATTCATGGTAAAAAATCTTTTTAAAATTATTAAATATTCATAATAATAATAATAGAACGATTGTCGAATGCATAATTGCTGTTTCATGCAATCAGTTTCGCTGTACCGATTTTTCTAAAACATGATATTTAACTAGAGGTGTACGTACTCTTGAATATTGAAATGCGAAAAAAAGTGTAACAGGGTTAAAATAGAATTTTAGCAGCGAAAAACTAGAAAAATATATTTAATACTTATGATGAAAGGCTTAACATATTAGGGTCGGAAATATTCCTCTCTTGTACCGTAAGCCACGCCTTTTCACAAATTTTCTAAAACTTTATAATATAAAACGAAATAATTTTGCATATTTGTAATTAAATCATTTAAGTTTTGTCTTCAATAATCGATGTAGTAAATACCATTGTGATTTATGCATACCGCCGTCACATATAGAGTCAAATAGGAATATTCAAATCAGTCTTTTTTTAAAAATAGTGTTTCAGCGAATCAGAGGCGGGGCTTCTTTTCTTTTGAAATTCTTTCACAATCCCTCGCCTACATTGTGATAACTCTACAAAAATATGCCAATTTGTATAATAAACATCGAAATATTGCTTAGGAAGCAATAAAAATAACATAAGGGTAAATTAAAATAGTTTTCCGTCAAATTATATACAAACATTTACTTATAGAGGATACAGATTATAACAAGTGACGGCCCCCTAACAGGAATAAAAAGTGAAATATCACTGTAACTCAAAAAATAATGTTAGGTACGAGCTGTAAATTTGGAAACCCATGTTTTTGATGATGCCCGTTCTATTCGTGCAAAAATTAACATAGGTCGTAATTCATAATTTTTTCAAATATGAATTTATTAATAATTTTCATAATTCAAAAAATGTTTTTTTAGCAAACATTTGCATGGAATATGTTTGGGTCACTTCATTCTAACGAATTAAAAAAAAAACAGAATTTAAATATCATAATTATTTTGGAAGATATGATTTAATGTTTGTCACATTCATTTAATATTAGCATCCCCAAACTTTGATAGCTTATAACTCTATGAAAATTGAGCGAAATATATAAACTATACCATTCTCCGTGATGATTTGATCCAAAGAATTGAAATAAATTATAAAAAAAGGGGGGTTACCATTGAAAAAAATGAAGTTGATGTCAGTTTTAATATGTAGACGAGCCCCTAAGTAAAATCTAACTATAACATTATAAACTAGACGTTATTACAAACTGATAGGTACCAGTTGCATGTTTCTACGATAATTTACAGCGAAATTAGGTGGGGGGGGTGGCTTTTTTTTTTTTTTTTTTGGCTCACTGTACATGATTTCTATGTAAAATGTTGCTTTAGAAATAAACAAATTGTTCACATTGTTACACTTTGAATTTTGATGCGTTGTAGAGTATGCATAGTAACTATTCCAGAGCTGCCAACCTAATCCGGCAAATTGTTAACGCCTATTGAAAAACGCCCCTTTTTCTACACCACTTAATTTTTAGAGTATTTGTTTTCTTCATTCATCGTAAATATATTTGAAGAGAATTACTCTAAAAATTAAGTGGTGTAGAAAAAGGGGCGGTACTAACAATTTGCCGGATTTGGTTGGCAGCTCTGCTATTCTTTGCGTAAATTTGTGGTCTTTTATGGTGTAAAATGAAAATGTTTTTTGGTGTTGACCTATATTAGGTATGGAAAGGCAAATATTGAGCAAATGTTGAGTATACGTTTTTATGTATCATTGTTTAACCCTTTATGTGCTACCTGTGTACATATGCGGCACTGTATTTACTGCTTCACCTGCTTAGAATAAAATTTAAATTGTGGAAAATCGTTTTATCAAATAGTAAAAACGTTCTTAAGGTATGCCAAAAGTCGGTGTTTATTGTTCAGAACAAGAAATAAACCCCGACGACAATGTGTTAATTAAGAATAATAATAAAACACAGAATTCATAAATGTTAAATGTTACAGAATAATGCAAATTCCACTTTAAGGAACTTGGTTTAACATAGATGAAAATAATCTGTTTTGTTTCGAATCAAACATGCAT
>CAWVNO010000480.1:0-26553 GCA_963930645.1 Salticus scenicus
TAGAATACTGAATATTACGAGGGTGAATCAAATATAAACGAGACTTTTGGACCTGCGCGCGCAATAGTGATGGAAGAACGTTCCGTTGTTATTGGCTGTTAGGTTGGTTTGTCAGGAGTGGGGGAAGCACGTGACTCATCATCATAGACTCGCTCAGTGTCCATCGTTACGATGTCCGAGCAGGAGGTACCTCCCTCTATTGCGCAACGTATTGTTATCAAGTTTTTAGCTGCAGAAGGTGTAAAACCGGCCGAAATCTTGAGAAGATTGACTGCACAGTTCGGGGAAGAGACGCTGTCGCGAGCTAGAGTGTTTGCTTGGCATAAACAGTTCGTGGAGGGCCGTGAACGTGTTGAAAATGAGAGCCATGACCGCAGACCCCGCACCAGCATTACAGCGGGCAACATCGACAGTGTTCGTCAACTTGTTGAAGGTGATAGGCGTCTAACAACTTCGGATATTGCAATTAAGGTTGGAATCCGATGAGAAAAGTGATTCTCCTCTATGACAATGCTCGCCCCCATACAGCAGCCCTGACCGTACAAAAATTGGAGCAACTGGGTTGGGAGACACTGGAACACCCTCCATACAGTCCAGACCTGTCTCCCTGCGACTTCCATGTCTTTGGTCCTCTCAAGGAAGCTTTGGGAGGGCAAAAATTCCACAGCGATAATGAAGTTGAAGCATATGTGCGCAATTGGCTACAAACACGACCTGACTCTTTTTACCTGGAAGGAATTAAAAAATTACCTATACGCTGGGAAAAATGTGTTTCTAAATCAGGAGATTATGTAGAAAAATAAACTATGATTGTTTGTGCGTTTAAAATCAAAATAAATATTTTAAAAAATAAGTCTCGTTTATATTTGATTCACCCTCGTAAATGCCTTTTTTTTCTTGATTAAAAAAGATAAATATACTTTAAGGACAAAAAGAAATAGTGCTTCACAAGGATGATAATTTAAGAAAAGAATAAGTGATCTGATTCATAAAAAAATACTTATTTTGGAAATAAAATTTCCAAACCTAAATTCAGTAACTTTTTAAAAAACTTGTTATAATACAGATTTAGATATCAAAATTATCACCAAATTGAATGCTGACCTATAATAGATAATGAAAAATCACGATCATTATTCGTGAAAGAACATATAACAAATTGATAAACAGCATTAGAAATGTCCAGTAAAAAAATATTTTTCTTAACAACATTGACATTGATTTTATTTTATTTTTACACCATGGACCACATTTTAATTTTCCCGTGGAAAATGATGTCATAACAGAAAAATAACGTCATAAGAGAAACTTTTTCTACGGTAGCAAATAGAGTACCTCCATAAACCTGATGTTTTTTGTTAATTAAAATTATAGAAATATCTAAGCAGCTGAAATGCCTGCCTTGAAGTAGTCGGAATACACTGATATATATCTCATGACGCAGAGAACCCTACCCTCTGCGAGAAGTTGATGACGCAAAAAAAAAAAAAAAAAAAAAGACACCAGCGACGAAACTTTTTTTTAATTTATAGAGATAATACAAATAATGAAAATATTCACAATATAGTTAAAGTTTTTGTATTTAATATACTATAGGATGTAAAAACAATAAACAAAAAGTGTACTTGTGATGAAACCAAGGTACAATCTGTAAGCTAATTTATGCACTAAATTAAACAGTACCACAACCAAGCCAACACTAATTTATTACATTGCATTGCATATATCCACCCTTTTTACATGCCACTTTATTTGTAGTGAAATTTTCACCTATATGTAATTACAATTAAATGAGAAGAAAAGTAGCCTTAAAAAAAAAATCTGGAGTGACCCCACTCGACTTTCCGAACATTGAGTAATTAGCGGTTTTGTAGATAAAGTAAGGTAAGAGGAGTTGTTAAATAAACAAGAGAGAGAAAATCAAAATAGGATGTTTGAGTATTTTTCTCCATATAGTACATAATGTTTAATTTAACGCTACTGAACTTTGAGCCCATAGATCATTATGATAAAGGATTTTTCATTGTTTCCCTGTAAATCACCAAAATGCTTTATTTATATAAATTTTCAACTCCATCGGATAAGTCATTTAGATGCTATCTGTTGGAACAAAAGAAAACTTTAAAATTAATTTAATTTTTCCCGCGTTAAAATCAGAAGAATTTTGATTATTCCAACATTTAAAACTCAGTCGCCTACCAGACGATTATAACAGGCTCTTTGAAACTTATTTATATCTCAAAAAATACATTTTATTTTTATTTAATATTTTTCTAGTGGAGAAATAATTCCACGTAACTAAAATATCTATATAAAAGGTGTCTTACCTTGACCATAGATGTCGAAGTCAACGTCCTTTTTTATTAAAGAATCTCTCTTGTCAAACTCAAATAAATCACTCTCTTTTTACATAAATTTCAGTTAAGATTTCCTTAATTCCGAAACGCTCCTCAAATGCCACAACAGCTTTTGGATAATTTTCCTCTGTTAATGGGTAACTTTCAATTAACTCACACGCCTTAGTTCCGGGTAACATGGATTGCGTTAAATAATGGAATTTATCTACGGCATCAAGATCCTTATCTTCGTGAATTTTTTTGAACTGACCCCAAAATGAAAGATAATTTAGTAACTTACCATCAAATTTTTTTATCTCGATTTTTGGTAACTTATACCTCTTTTCATTGAGATTAATACAGTTGGTTCTCTGTTTAACGACTTTTAAGGGACCGTAAAAAATCGTCGTTAAGTAGAGAACGTCCTTAAACAGAATATGTGAAAAATTATGTGCATAACATTTTCCTTCACACTTTACAGGCTTAGACTATATGACTGTTAATATATTACTCTATATATTGGCGTATTTAAAAATGTTATGTCTTTTTAACAATTACTGTACTTTATTTTCAAAAATTACATTTTAAATGGGTATAAAAAATACAATAAATTTAACTTTTAAAAAAATCAAAAAGTGTTGATTGCTTCAACTCTGGCCTGGTTTTCATTATTCTTTTTTCAAGATTGTCTAAAATATTAAATGCGTCGTCTTCCACATTCGATGAGACAATATAATGTCGGAGAACATCTATAGCCGAAGTTGCCTCTTTGTAAGATGGTGGCGGTATCTCATTTTCCGTTTCTTCAACTTCACTTTCTTCGTCTGACACTATAGTTTCGTTTACTAAATCCTCATAAATTTGTTGTACATTTCTATAGTCTGTTGTTAAAACTGATTCATCACACTGGAAAAAATCTTCAATTGAAATATCCTCACCTTGGACCTTGAACAACACTTCTTCATTCTTCATGATCATGGGTAATGTCATCTTCATTGATTTCTACATTCATACATTGCAGCTCTACGTCAAGTTGTTTATGAATGCTGGCATTGCAAAAGCAGTTTTTTTATTGTGGATGAAGAAACTTCTTTCCAAGCTGATGTTATCACGTGCATTGCTTCCAAGATTGTAAATTTTCTAATTTTCATGCTGCGAATGATACCCAAGTCTAATGGCTGGGTTCTTTCTTAAGCTTGGATGTGGATCCGAAACAGAATTTTTGTGCCTATTCAACAATTTTTTCTCTGCCTGCTAAAATGCCTTTGAGAGTTGACTCAGGTAATTCAAATTTTTTTTCAAATTCCACTTTCGTCATTCCAATGCTTTTTTCCCATTCTTCAATAATTTTCACCTTTTCGTGTAGACTGAGATGCTTTCGCTTTGATGCCATAATGTTCGGCTCACTTTGTACTTCAACACAACACACTCGCTAAGTCTCTAAACATAAACACAGGCATAAGCAAAGATTGCCTTATCAGAATGAATGGGAGGCAACTGCTACAGAAAGTCATATGACAAGGGGTTAGGGACAATAGAGTGATTGCACTCCCGCACAGCTCCATTATTCGATTTTCCAAGAAACAGTAACCCCCACCCCTTTTTCTTGTAAACCCTGCAACACTTTTATGATTGCAACATTGCATGTATGAAATAAACTTTCTGTGTTTGTTGAAAGTTATTATTTTTTTTTCTCCTACAGGAAATTTATTACAGATAAGAGTTTCAAGGGGAAAATAAAGAAAAAATCGTCGTTAAATAGAAACATCGTCGTCTTTAAATAGAAAATTTTTGCGGCAAAGGGGGTAGGGTCTGTGAAATATAGTCTTTAAATAGAAATCGTCGTTAAGTAGAGCGTCGTTAAACAGAGAACCAACTGTACTACTTATCTGGTGTTACAGCAAAAACATTATCTTTTGAATCCATAAGATTAATTTTTTCCTTTACTCGTCGGCTAAGCGAAATAAATTCATCAGAATATTCCTCACAAGCTATAACTTCCATTTCCAGATCCTCATCGGAAGTTTTCCCTTTTATCAATAAATCCAGTGTGGTACCACACTTTGTCAATCTCTGCTGATTCGTGGTTGTTAATGACGTATTTATTATGCGCCATTTCGATGCTCTCCCTAAAAAATGCGTAGTTTTGGTTATTGTAGTTTGTGGTTTTTGTAACTTTATTGAAATCTAGCTAGCTAGATCTCATTAGCTAGATGCTATCAAGAAAACAATATAGATATAGATTTCAATAAAGTTACAAAAATCGCAAACTACAATAACCAAAACTACGCATTTTTTAGGGACAGCATCGAAATCGCGCATAATAAATACGTCATTAACGACCACGAATCGGCTGAGATTGACAAAGTGTGGCGTCACCTGATCGAAAAGATAAGTGAAGATCAAGACATCAACAGCCGCCATCCACAACAAGCAGTAGGCACCGTTGACGCTGGGGATCCCCTCGCGAAAAAGCTTTCTGCCATGAACGAAGAAAAATAAAGGTATTGAATTTAATTGAATATGAACTGTACTGATTTATATCTATAGCACTAAGTTTTTTTTTAATCAGGATACAAATAGAATTTTTATGTAATGTAATTTTTCTATGGGCTTGAACTGCAAGTTCGCTTTAGTAATAAATATTACATTGTATAACCCCCCCCCCCCTCCCCCCGGTGAAAAAAAAAAAAAAAAAAGGATAAATGTTTGATTTTGTGAGTTTATTGGAAGAAATTCTCAAATCAGTAAGTACTTAAATTGTGAATCTACCATTGGAAAATAGCTAAATTATATGTTCTTGTGTTTTCAATAAATATTCCTTATCTGTTCAACAATCTACATAATGTTCCCATCCGGTGCACCTCTTTAACAGTTTAAAGTGGCTGCAATTACACTATTGTTGATGAAAATGCTAGTTTTTAAATTTTTCTGTGAAATTTCAGTTCCCCTACCTATTGTATGAAGCACTGTGCCATTGAAATGCCAAGCCTGCCCTGTTCTGTAGATAGATTTTCCATGAGGCATAAAAAAGTTACTTACCATAATCCTCTTTGTGCTTTGGTTTTCCCATTGCGTGCAAAAAGGAGTATTGAATTTCTCTTCGGTGTGAGTTTTTTGAGGAGAAGATTTAGAAATTTTGGACGTGAATCTCACCCTGAATTTAACTGCCCGTGTTCTGATATTAGTGAACAGAAGTTACAATTGTTAACACAACAGCCAAAAAAATAAATAAAATAAATAACCATTACTCCTTTTCCTGATGATCTTGGCTTATAATCAGTGTTTTCCCATCTTGTGAATGGGAGGAAAAAAAAAAAAAATAGAATCATTAGCACTATTGAGTCATGTACACTAATGGTGGCTGGTGCACGTAAAATTTGTCGTGGCCGCAATGTCCTCCTTCTTCTCATAAAAAATTATACCTCTGGGGGTCACCGAAGCGGGAGAGCCATCCCTTCCGTGGAGGATCAAAATTGTGATGACATGTTCCGGACCACCTTTAGGGGTGAGTCCCAGACCGTCGCCAATTGCCCACCTGCGCAGCACTAGTGCAACGTAAAATCCAACCAACCATTAGCAATATTGAAAATACTAAAAATAAACACATTTGGGGCTTTGGACACTGCTATTCTTTTATTTATACTGTACTGTAGATTCATTTTTATAATATTACATTTCGTGTTTCGATATACATTTCAGTGTATCAAAATCATTATCTTCATATTATAACTTTCTAAAATTAAATTTTTATGCAAGTTGAGTCCTACATCAATATCATCATATTCTACATCAATACAGTATTTAAAATATTTAATTACAAAAATACACATATTTAGAGGGTTAATTAATGCTGATGTAACTTGCAGGAGATAAAAAACAAAAATGGTGATGAATTTCAGAAAATTTTGGAGTGGAAGGCTGATATTTTATACCAACTATGTGAAAAATACCAGAGCCGAGAATCGAACCCGGGCCTTCCCCTTCCGGGCCAGCGGAAGGCCCGGGTTCGATTCTCGGCTCTGGTATTTTTCACATAGTTGGTATAAAATATCAGCCTTCCACTCCAAAAATTTCTGAAATCAATTTTCATGGTTGATGAATAAATTTCTAAATTAAAATGGTGGTGAATTGTTTAATCTTTTAAGTTGCCAGTTACCATTTTATTTTGTGTAGTTGTCATGTGAATTCTTTCAGATCATCTATTACAGTATACAAATCTAAATGTAAAAATTTCTTAATTGAATGCTGTTTTAATCAATATTGTTCTAGAAAAGAATTTACACAATAATAAATTCAAGAGAATGCAATCAATTGAAAAAAATAAAAAATAATATATACAAGGCCTACTATGCTAAAATATACTTAATTCACTGTTTACAGAAACTCTAGAAGGTCCTATAATGCATGTTATGAAATTATTAAATGTGTTAAAATCCAGGGCCGAAACTAGAATTTTTTTCACCCGGGGCAAGGAGGTATTTAGGCGCCCCCCCCCCCCAACCAGAAATTAAAATTTCAAAGGAAATTTTACAAAGTTTTTATGGCCATTTTATTTTCAACTGCATTCATAAGAAGTAAATATTGAATTTAATTCAAATTTTTGATAAATTTACAGATTTTGAAATGTATTATTATTATATTTAACGGATACGTGTGTGTGTCTGTATAGGACACAAATACTGTAACTAATTTATGAACTGCATGTTCGGAATTCCATGAAACCTAGTGTGCAGTTGAATTCTGACATAAACTGGTGATGTCTAGTTTTTTATATATATCGCTCGACTTGCAGCACTTTTATGCCACGTTTTCTTATAGCTATATCTCAGCATCTCCAGGACGGAATTTAACAAACTTTATACATTATATGCTTGTTATGAAAAACAGAGTTTACAAAACAAAACAGAATCGCAACATGTGTTTCGTGTCGAAAAACTTAGCATGGCACTTCGCCAGGCGTAAAATTGTACAAGCACAAGTAGAGCTACAACCAGCCGATCTTTATTACGATTTTTATTTTAACGTATATGTTTTATATCTTTATAACATTTCTTGAAAGAAAAAAAAAGATTGAAGTTGTGAATCAAAGCATTATTTTAGGGGGAAAAAAGAAGAAAAGTATATTATAGAGAAAGATTTAAATTAAGCTACAGTTATTATTTTTATTTATTTATTTATTTTTGCTGGTTTAATGATAGTTTCTTTTTTTTTCCCTCTCTCTTAAATTAATGGTATTTATAAATGACAATTCTAAAACAAGTAAATGTAAATTTCATATTCAATTACTTTTAAAACTGAAAATATCATCATTTTGAGAGAATTTAAAATGATATTTTGAATATTATAGTCGTTACATCAACTATACTGCAGAGAAATAAACAGAGAAATATTTAACTTTTTACTATAATTAAGATGAATAAATTAATAGATATGAACAAGTATCTAAAAACTACTCATATCCATCAAGTGCGAGATAACCGTTAGCTGTCTAAATACACTGCGCTGCAAAAAAAAAAAAAAAAAAAAAAAAAAAAATTCGAGCCCTGATACCATTCCTGCTGATTCTCATGTAAAATGATCTTCTGAATCCGAATATGACCCCCCCCATTTTGCCCAATCAACCACCGTTTTCTCGGGACGCCACCCATTCTCTTATTGTTTGGTAGTTTTATGGCCATAAATTTGATTTGGAGAATGGAAAAAAGTTATTTTAATACTTTGAAATAAAAAAAATATAATTTATAATAAATAATAGTAATAATTGATTAATAAAATATAAAAAATGTAATTTGTAATTTCAGTGGCGAATCCCCCTCCTCCCCCTAAATTTTCCCCTTGCTGCAAATGTTCACGTTTTAGAATTTTTCATTTCTGTAGCCACTCAAAAGACATTTAACAGTTAAAACAATCCCTTCACCCCTTTCAAATCAAATTTATAGCCATAAAAATACCAGAAAATGATAAAAATAGGGGAGCGTCCCCAAATAATGGTAGGTGATAGGGCAAAATGGGCGTCATAATCGTATTCAGGAGTTTATTTTACATAAGAATTTGCAAAAAAATGGCGTTGGGGCCGATCTTCATGCAGAGCAGTGCCATTTGTAGATAATCTTTTTTTAAATCATTTTCAGGAAATAAAATAGAAAGGCAGGTTCTAGTCTATGAATATTATCGGAACCAATCCAAGAAAACTATTATTAGAACCACTAACTTCATGGTAATAGGATTATATACACCACAAAATAAGAATATCGTTTGTTCAGAAATAATATTCTACAGCTTTTTACAGAATCTCTCATAGGCAAAAGCATAGCTTAGAGTTCAACAGAATTCGCTTGAGAAACAATGCATAATATATAGAAAAAATTAACTCCGATAAAACTGTGAAATGGCTTGCTGATTTTGGCAATCCTAAACTATTTTCTGCCAAATGTGATCGCTAATATCGTGATGTCACTAAATTCATCACCAATGTAGATGACAACTGGTCGCAGAGTCAATGCTTTGGCAACAAAATTGGCAACCTGGCATTAATTTTGGTGAAAAATATTGGCTTAATATTGCCGAACTTTGGAAGCTGGCATGATCTACTGTTTTCTTGCTCAGAACTAACTTCATCAAAAGTTCTACAAATCACTAATGAGAATATAAAAAGGAAAGAGTCATTACTATAATTATTGTTGACAACAACCTGTCTACTTCTTTACGTATTACTTTATACACGGTATTACAGTTAAAATGGAAATAGATGGCAGATTTCTTCACTTCCACGGAAATAGGCATTAGCGGCAAATTTTGCGACTTGGCGAAAGATTTCGCAATTTGGCACCCAATTTTGGCGAAAAGTTGTAATTTAGAGTAGCCAAAGTTTAGAAGATCTAACTTCAATAGAAACCGACTTGTAAAATTTTCCAGGTTAATTCAGTAGTTTCTAGAGTAGAACTATCTCGAAAAGTCTATAAATCACTAGTAAGACTGGATGAGTTCAGTTTCTGTTTATACTGCAAGCTGAGCGTACATCTTTTAGTGCACTGGATTGTTTTATAACATTATGGCCTTATTTTGACATACTTATTTTAATATTTTAATAGTCACACTTTTAATAGTCACGACGGCGCCCTGAGAATTTTTTTTTTTTTTTTTTTTTTTTTTTTGCTTCCTTATGAATCATAATTTCTAAAGAGCTTTCTGAAGTTTAATCAAATATACTACATATTTTCCAACCATTTACTTTTTAAAAACCTTGGCTGAAAGTCAGGAACCACTTGTAAATTACTCTTCTTCGATTGCGAGAATATTTTACCACACTCACTAACCTTAAAAGAATATTGTTAGTCTTGGAGAACACTCTATCCACCATGCTTCTCCTTGTAAATGAATTGTGTTATCTATTAATCTCCTTTCTACTTTTTTTTTCTTTGTTCAAATTGCCCTGAGAAAAAGAATTTGACTTTTTCTTTCTTTCTTTCTTTTCTTCCCTTCTTCCTTCTTTTTTTTTTTTTTAACTTTGAAATTTTTTTTTAACTTTGAATTTTTTTTTTTTTTTTAAATGTGTAAATAAGGCAACAAACCAGCCTTTTTCGGCGCCCTTCTTCATCTGGCGCCCGGGGCAAATGCCCCGCTCGCCCCCCTCTAGTTTCGGCCCTGTTAAAATCTAAAAGTTTTATTAACTGTATAAGGCAAATACAATAACAAAAGGTTTCATACTCATCACAAAAAAATCTAAAAAACAAAAAGATAACCTATTTAAACATAGTGTGAATATACCAGAAAACAAAGTAATATAGGGCTAAACTTGTACCCTATCACTATGTGGACCTCAGACACTTTTTAACATGCTGAAAATAATAATGCATATCTTTTTTTGAGAGTTCTTAGCGAGGGTATTTTTCCTTATATATATATATATATTGTTGAAATATTTCCTTAATACTCTTTGAAATTAAATTTCATGTTATTTTTTAACATACTCTCATACGCGATTGTAATGAAATGCTCGCCCTCTGGTGGGCTAAGGTGAAATTATCACACCACTGCATATCATCATATTATGCAATCGATTTTCCATGATGTAATGGTGGAGAAAGAACAATTATTCCACGTGGCTATTATATTTACTAACAACTGCAGTTCAGAGAGCGCCATCTATCGATCATTACAAACGCGGATTGTCATTAATGATGGATTTTTCAATGAATCACATTGAATGAATTAACTTGTTTACAATGGGCATGTCAGAGGTCACATGATAGAGGAAAAACAAATAGCAGATGAAGTCTTGTTTATCTATAGCGATTGCTGAAATAACATATTTTCTATTCTTATTTTTGATCAATCGTATTTAATCTGTGTTATTTTTTTATACATCATCATTTTTAATCCATTTTATGACATTATTCATCATCTTTTGTTTGCTGTATACATTTACAATCATCATTTAGTTTATATTTGTTATTGATGTTATGAAGAACATATTAAATATTGTGATTTTTGGTAATTAAATCAGTGACAGTGCAATAGCGTACTGCGTAAATCCATTTAGACCAGTAACTGAGTTAATTAACTTGTTGTAACACCTTTATGCAATTAAATTAAATGAAAACATTTTAAAATTTCAAATTATAATCCATAAACATTCCACAAGAACAAGCTATTATTTATTGCTAGATCAGTTAATGTAACAGTTACACTAGAACATACAAAAATCGATTCTTACAGTTTAAAATAAATTAAAGTGTTTTTAAAAAGTTATTAAATTTACAATACAACTATTCTACTGTTTACAAATGCACAATATTACTTTTATTTTATTTTATATTAAATATTACCATTTTTGTTCTTAAGAACAATATTTAATTGAATTCTATTCTCAGAATTCGATTATTCGTTTTCCTCTATCGCATGATTGAGCAGACGAAACTGGGAAGAGTCCATTGCCTTACACAATGAAAGGGCGATTTATGAAACACTCCTAGCTACGACCATTTGAGGTGGGGTTTGATGACGTCACTACCGAAGGAGGAGTTTATGTTGAATGAATCACGATTCACGAACTATGGGACCCACATCAGTAATCGGCACTTCAATAGAAAAGGTATTTTCACTTATTTTTCCTGGTAAGCTTATTTTTAAACATTAAATTTCTTAATCTACTCGTTTTATATACATAGAACATCGAAAACAAGCGCGAACGTCCATTTTAATTTATTGGAGACTTGCAATCGACGAATCTATTGTGTAATGTAAATGCAAAACTAAGGTAAACAATAGAAATTACTTACTGCATTCGAGATTTATAGATATGAATTAGTTATACAATTAGATATCAGACATGCCAAGTCTCCTGCTTTTGGCAGGAGTCTCCTGCTTTTTGCTTGTTTTTCTATGCTCCTGCTTTTCCACTCATTTCTCCTGCTTTTCTGATGTAATTTTTATCTACCCCTCTTAGCATAATTTGTGCTTAAAATTGTGGGATTGGGTAAAAAAATTTGAAAGAAAATTGGAGTTTATCTTGCTCTGCAATTTATCAAGCTCAGTTTGAATGTGAATTACTATACAATGCTTTGAAACTAATTTTTGCTAAGAATAAATTTTTAACTTTCATTTTTGTATAATGAAAAATGTCTTATTATCAAAAGATTTTTTTTTTTTAAATACCATAACTATTTAAAACTTAAAGAATTCAAATTTCATTAGAATATAGCTGATATTTTCATTTCTTTATTACCTTTTCTTTTACAAAGATAATTAAGATTCTTATTGTTTTATATTAGGAGCAGAATGATCAAATCTGTCTATTTTGACTTAAATTTTAAATAACTGTATATCTAAGGGTTTTTTTTTAATTGTTTTACTGCAAGAAACATATATTATTCATTTAATTTTAATACTGATGCTTTGTAAATACTTCCTAAGCTTATAAAGCTTTACTTAAAATTAAATTTGCATTATTTTACTCATTTTTCTTGCAAACTTTCTTGTTAAGTCTCGTGATTTCTGTTAAAAAATCTCCTGCTTTTTTGTCATTAGAAGTTGGCATCTCTGAGATATCAATGTCATTACCTGCTGAAAAACATTGCTAATATAAATAACATGTTCGAAATTTGTTTGCCACATTTATAAAATTAACGTTGATGTAAATATACATTTGTTTTGTTACAATTACGAATATATTCATGTTTTAAAAATAATTTAGCGTTATTTCAGATTTAAAGATTCTGAATAGATAAATTGGGATAAAAAAATATCCATGTGTTTCTTTGCAATAAGGGATAAAATTTGCTTTTGTGTTATTAAAATTTTAATGTAATGTAATTAGTTGCTGCATATACAGTTTTTATTTGTGCTGCTGTTAGTGGCTGTTAATGTTTGAAAGTGTTACTTATACAGGCTGTCTGTTTAAATTTTTATAGTTAATTACTTTTATTTCCTTTCTATGTGTGTACAATTATTTATCATTACATATATCTATGCTTAGCTAAGAAAATAAACTTCATTTTTTATTTCACAGAATCCAAACATTTATTTCAACTGAATTAATATTGCCTTATGTATGTGATTATTAAAAAGTACGTACAAAGGTATTATCGATTCGGTTATGAAAACAACAACTTGAAGACTTTATCTAATGAAAGTATCCACCTGCATCTTACGAGGGAAATTCCAGCCACTAAGGGAAAAAAATAGATGCTAACCATAACCTTCAATGGTGAGTTAAAGAGATTCATTAATTTAATTATTATTGAAGAAATAATCTGTTTCTCATCAACTTTATCTCTCAATTATATGTGCCGTTAATATATAAATCTTGATTTTCATTATGTATTTTATTTGGATATTTGCAAAAAGTAAATAAAATATTTTGAGAACAATCATTTCACATAAATTGATTTGATTTATATTTTTACTGAAATGTGAATTTTGAGGTAAATAACAGAAATATAATGAAAATTTTAATTATTTAGATATTTGTTTGTGTTACTGTGGTGTGTTTTGTAGTAGTAATTTGAAAAGTTGTAGTAATTTGTAGTAGTAATTTGAACTGTGAACATGGAATATTTTAGAGGTAATTTCTTTAATAAATTTTAATTCCTATTTCATAATATTATTCTATTCAGTGAATTAAAATTAATGTTTAAATAAATATTGTGTAAATAACAGGTATTTTGCATTTTAAAGATGTGTGTGTTTGGAACAAGAGTATTTTGAAAGGGGAAGATTATATACAAATGTAAATTAATATTGAAATTATCTGCTGCTTTAAATTATCATACATTATTGTACATGTATTTTGTATTTAAAAGGTGATTTTTTACATCTGTATAATCAGTCTTTTTTTGTAATGGGCGCTTTGATTTTCATGTGCACAAAGCACTAATACATATGTTACAGTAATTACTGCAGTATGTTATATGATGCATTTTATGAACATTTCATGCAGAGTGAGGTAGCAGTAACCAATGTTGTTTTTTCTTTTTAATGTACATGGAGCGTAGATACATGCATAATAACAACTGCTGCATACTGGGATTTTGTGCATTTATATTATTCAATCATATATATTTAATGATTTAAAATTTATTTAATTGTAGTTGGTTATAATTTTGTTATTTTTACTTTCTTCTATATTCAATGGAAGAAAGTATTGGATTCGTAAAAATTTTCGACCTCGGGTTTTTGATGGATTTTCACGTTTTTAGAGCTGTAGAACACGATTTGACCATTTTTGTCTGTCTCTGTGTGTGTGTGACAAAATTTAGTAGCAACTGTATCTCAGGAACTACTGCACAGAATTTCATACTAATTGGTATGTAGTTGCACCTTGACATAAATTAATGCCTATCAACTTTTGGTAAAAATTGTCTTACAGGTTGCATTGCCATCCCGCTTTTTCTAAATTTTTAACATGGTGATATAGGACAAAATTTTGTATAAATGTGCATGAAGAGAATTCTTTTTTAGTAATCATTATGAAATTTACATAATAGAGATAGTCAACTGGGAAAAAAATTTTGTATGTGTAGGAGCCTCGCCTCCCCCCCCCCTGGAGGGAAGTCTCCCCTCGAGGGCAGTAAATTTTCAAGATGGGTATCTTTCGAAAGGACTCGTCAATACCTTTAAAAGGAATGGTTGAACTATATAAATAATCTGTGATACTTCAAAACAAAGTTATTGAATTTTTTTACTTTTAACTTAAAAAAAACAAAAAGGGAGAAATTTTTTTTTTATATTGTTACTGAGTGAATTTGTATAGGAAAATATAGAAGAAAGTCTTGTGGTGGCCACAACATACTAGTTAAATGAAAATTTCAGTTTTTATGTAATAATCGCCTGCCAGAGATTAACTGCTGGCATGTGGTTAATACAAAATATATATTACATATGTATTTCAATATTTATATATATTTACATATGATTATCATAGAAGTAATCCTATAAAATATATTGTACTTTCTTACATATTTGTATTTATGCATATGAATAGCCTGCCAATCACATGCAGTTAACACGTAAATACCAAATTTTCTTTAAAAACTGCTTTGTGGTGATTTCTAGGGGCAATAAAAACAAAAAAAAAAGAATTACAGCGTTTTAAATTGGTATTGTTAGTTTTTAAGGCAAGATAAATCGATTGTGGATATTTTCTAGTGTAAAATTATTAGAAGGGACGGGAAGGGGCAAAAATGTAGAAAAGAAGCGGTTGTTTTGGAGAAAATGGCGGAAAACCCAGAACGCCTTTATTCTTTTATATTTTGCAGAGATTCGAATTCTGATACTCCATTCACATTTCTCATACTATGGATTTTTAATAGTATTTAGCCCGGAATTATGCAAGTTTCGGAGAAAACCATGAAAAAGTCAGACATTATGAAACATCGATATTTTCACAAAACATTTCATAACTCAAAATCTTTTAAGAGAGAAATCCTCTTTTTTTTTTTTTTGCATATAGATTTTAAATTTTAATTATGACTAAATTATTTTTAATACATCATAAAGATACTTACACTTTAAAGTACTTTTATATTATCGAAAGTGTAATTTGAGATTTCACCTGTTTTAAGGTCCTGATAAGGTTTTATTTTGTATCTCAGATACTAATTAAAATAACTGCACACTGGTCTACGCTGCCGATAGCAGTGGAGAACCAGAGTGACATTTTTCCTGATCAGATTTTTTTTTTTTCACATGATAAAAATTAGTGCAATTTTGAGAATACATTAATTATTCAAAAATAGTGACCAGCGAAGCGGGCGTAGCCTGCTAGTATTACAAATATAAAGAGTATATCAAATATTTATATAAAATAATGAACATAAATACTAGATTTTAGTTTTGTATTATTTCAAACTCTAAAATTCATTCATTTAACTCGTAACATAACTGAATTAAGCTACTTTGGCAACTACCCCAGCTACTATTTACATGGTGGTCCAGTTTTAAAAAATGTGCAATAGATGAAACTTTCATAAATCTTATTTGTTCCTTGATGGCAATGCCTGTTAGATCTGCTGGAATTGAGAGAATCTTCTCAAATTTCTCATATTTGTGCATCACAAATTGAAAAATCGTTTAGGTTTAGAAACTGCATCAAAACCTGTCTTTTGTTATAGAAGACTGAATAGTGTAAACAATGTAAACTTCGATTTTCAATGGCGATAACATTGTAAATAAATTATATTTTGGTTAACATTTAATTGATTTTCCTATGCATCGTCTATTGTAGGTCAGTAATTACTTTTATGTCATTTTCTGAGTTTCTGCCACATTTGTGGCAGAAAGGGGTTTTCGCCATGCCAGTTTCTACCAGTGGTTTTAAACCACTGCGACATAATCTTGCCAACCCTGAATGAAAATGTTTCCACAAACAATGATTGTCACAGAAAGCATAAAAGTATTCTGTCACAGCAATATTAGATTTGTATAATAAAATATATATTCAGGCAACATTTTTTATGGTTTTTCCATTTTCCACTGGAAAATTAAAATGTGATCAATGATACAAAAAAAAATGAAATGTCAACCTTTCTATTGGTATGGCAATTTCTTATGTTGTATTTTTTTCTATGTTTTTTTTTTATTGTATCTTTTTATTTAAAGACTAGCAGGCTACGCCTGCTTCGCTGGGCACTATTTTTAAATGAATCATTATAATTAATGAATTCTCAAAATTGCATTAATTTTTATCATGTGAAACAAAAAGAGAAAAAAAAAGAACTCTGATCGGGGAAAAATGTCGCACCAGGTTCCCACTGCCTTCAGCAGCGTAGACCCGTGCACGATGCGCACGCTTGAATGCATATATATGAGCGCTGTGCACGCGTATTCCTTCACCACCCTTATGATTTCTCAAAATTCCATGTTATTACTCATAAACTTTTATTCTTAAGAAAAGGAATTAAAAAAAAAAAAATCATTTCTAATCGGGTAAAAAGTCACACCGGGTCCCCTCTGCTTTCGTCAGCGTAGACCCGTGTGTGCGCAGTGATCACGAATTCATATGTATGCTCGCTGCACGCACGTATTCCTTCACCACCCTTTCTGTCCCTCCTTAATTTTACACTTTCAAAAATATCCTCATTCGACTCGTAGGCACTCAAAACCTATATATACCAATTTCGAACGGTCTAACTCAATTTCTAATTTTTTGGCCCCCTTGAGGATATCTTAAAACATATAAATCAGGTGAAATCTCGAATAATTGCGATTAGTGCCCTCTGTTGGATAAATTTAATGTAGGTTATTCGATAATATAAAAGTACTTTAAAATAACTTTGGAATGCAGTATTAAAAAAAAATTAATAATATTTAGAATTTAAAATATTGAAATTTTAAAATATTGCAGTGCCAGCTGGCGGTAGAAATTTCTGTAATCTACTGTTCAATTTTAAATCAACAAAGCTTTAAAATGATGTATTACTCATGAAATTATTTTAATTAGTAGCTGAGATACAAAAGAAAACCTAATCAGGTGACCTTAAAACGTGTAAATTTGGTGAAATCTCGAATTTCACTTTCGATAATATAAAAGCTCTTTAAAATATCTTTCAAATGATGCATTAAAAATAATTTAATCATATTCAGAATTCGAAATATTGAAATTTTAATGTATTACAGTGCCATCTGGCGGTAGAAAAGTCTGTAGGATCTACTGTTCAATTCCAAATCAACAAAGCTTTCAAATAATGTATTACTTATAAAATTATTTTAATTAGTAGCTGAGATACAAAAAAAAAACCCTAATCAGGACACCTTAAAATGTGGAAATAACGTGAAATCTCTAATTCCATTACTTACAGTAGTCGGTTAACGGAAGGTGACAGAAATTTGTGGCATCTACTCTTGAAATTCAACTCAAATAAGTTTCAAAGTGACATATTACTTTTGAAATTATGCTAATTAGAAGCTGAGATACAAAAATGATATAAACACCATTATAAAACGACTTATGTCTGACTTTTTCATGGTTTTCTCTGAAACTTGTGTAATTCCGGGCTAAATACTGTTAAAAATCAATAGTATGAAATGTGAAAGGAGTATCAGAATTCGAAACTCTGCAAAATATAAAAGAATAAAGGCGTTCTCGGTTTTCCGTTGTTTTCTCCAAAACAACTGTTCTTTTTCTACGTTTTTGCCCCTTCTCCCCCCTTTTCGTCCCTCCTAATAATTTTACACTTGAAAATATCCGCAATCGATTTATCTTTCCTTAAAACCTAATAATACCAATTTCAAACGCTGTAACTTTTTTTCCCTTGCCCCCCCCCCCTCCCCCTCAAGCCCTTCCTAATAATTCTACACTTTCAAAAATATTCAGAATCGAATTATCGGGCATTAAAACCAAATATTGCAAAATTTCAACGGCATATCTCAATTTAAAATATGTACTGCAAAATATAAAACAATTTAATCTAATTTTTTTGTTTGTCCACATATTTTCATGGAAATTGAACACTAGGTTTATAATATGCTGTCTAGGCCGAATATTAATTCAAATGTAACGTGAATGAAAATTTGAAAAAGTTTGAAAATTGCAATTTTCCCCTCCACTATAAAACACGTGACATCTTGATCTGTTACAATCATTTCCTTTTTCATGGCAGACGGTCGTTTGGCATTTGAAATGATGTTGCCACAAAAAATTCATACTTTAGTTAATTTTTAAAAATTTAATTGTTGTACCGATAAGCCACTTGTACACTTAGATTCAGAAAAAATTCCCCTTTCGTATGGTACCAAAATCGCAACGATCGAACAAATATTTCTAATTTAATATATTTTTTTTTTCTGCTTTTAACTCCGTTAAAATATCTTTTTTTTATGCAATGGCGGTGAATTCTCATTCATTGAGATCGCTTTCATATTAGACATGAGTCGACATTTTAATTAATACCTCCACAACTAATTAAAAATTTTAAATTCTGTTTTCAGGAGGACCTCGGAAAGGCTCCAGAGCATCAGTATGTCAATTCTTGTATTTCTGCGTTCAGTAGGGGCTGAACGTATAAAAGAACTGACAGACAGACAAACCTTTCCATTTATTATTATACATATGTCGTTTATTGTATCTTGTTATTTAAAAACATATTTTAAATTACATCGGATATACTCCGGATAATATATTTTGGGATAAAAACATTATAGTCAAATTCAAACTCATATGAAGCATCTTTTAATATCCTAATGATAATTTTTTAACTTTACAGAGTTAGATATTCTTTTTTTTTTTTTTTTTTTTTAACAAGGACTACAAATATGAAATCTGTTCCTTGAGTATCCTTCGTTATTTTGAGAAATAAGCAGGAAAGAATTGAAAATTGAAGCTGTGGGGCATTTTTGCAACTTAAAATGAAAATAATGAAATTATTTCCTAACTGTATATTAGAAATCTACATATAGAGTGTTATATATTGCCCTAAATTAACTAAAAAATTCAATAGTGAAAGTTATAAGCATTAGAAAAAGTATGTACTAGATTTTTTTTTAACAATTATCAAAAAAGTCATCCTCAAATGGTGAAAAAAATTTAAATGTCACCAAAGGGAATCATACTAAATCTGTAGCACAAAGTGGTCTAGATATAACAAATTTTCTTCTATTCTTAAAAAATAAGTTACTGATTTTTAACACATTTTATTTTGCCTTATTATTTTTTAAATGCTATTAAATGTTATGTTATGTTCTATCCAGCATTGGATATGGGGATTTCTATAATATTTTTCTGCTTTTGTCTTATGAAATGCACTATTTATATTCATATTTATTGCATGGAAAAGCAGCAAAGAGGTAGGAAGAACCCCGCAGGTGTTAATAAAGCAAAGTGAGTCAAGAATTGGCGAGTGGAGTGAGGAGGCAGGACCCCCCTCCCCCCCAGTTATGTTTAAAAAAAATAATAAATACATTTGATACTAGGTTTTTTATGTAGGTAATCACCCCCCCCCCTCCCTCAAAAACAAAAGTGTGGACGAATCTAAAATCCTGGTTGAAAGTGCTTGATAATTTCCCGGGAAGTGCTTGAAAAGTACTTGATAACTCCTTGAATTTTTTTTACTCCTAAGTGTATGAACCACGGAATAGTTACTATTTATTTAAATCAAAATGGAGTGTAAAGGTTGATATTTTTATTTATTATGAACTATGCAAAAAATACCAGAGCCGGGAATCGAACCTGGGCACCTCCGCTTAACGCATGGATGCTCTACCACTGAGATACCCTGGCTGACCTGATATATCTGCGTTTGCAGACTCGGTGACTTTCCCAACGAATATTATGCGAGAAGTGCCTAGCTGGTTGTCAGCCAGGGTAGCTCAGTTGTAGAGCATCCGTGCGTTAAGTGAAGGTGCCCGGGTTCGATTCCCGGTTCTTGTATTTTTCGCATAGTTGGTAATAAATAAAAATATCAACCTTTACACTCTAATTTGATTTAAATAAATATTCACGGTTGATGAATTCATGGATAAAAAATTCTAAATTGAAATTTCGTGGTCTATGGAGTTGTGCTACGATTGTTATTGTCTCACCTGATATATCTGCGTTTGCAGACTCGGTGACTTTCCCAACGAATATTATGCGAGAAGTGCCTAGCTGGTTGTCAGCCAGGGTAGCTCAGTGGTAGAGCATCCGTGCGTTAAGCGGAGGTACGCGGGTTCGATTTCCGGCTCTGGTATTTTTCGCATAGTTGGTAATAAATAAAAATATCAATCTTTACACTCCAATTTGATTTAAATAAATATTCACGGTTGATGAATTCACGAATAAAAATTTCTAAATAGTTACTATTTAGTTTGAAGGATATTTGGTATTCAGCTGAAGTTAGTATTTAGTTGGCCGAATATTCGGTATTTGGCCAAAACTGATATTTGGTGCATCCCTAATATGCACTTTGGTGGGATTTTATAATTACTAACTTATCCAACTGGGAAGCGGGGAGTAAAAAGTACATAAGTCGTTGCCAAAGGCATAGTTGCCAACCTTTGAGAATCAAAATTAGAGAGATTTTGTATGAGACATTCTTTTTATTGCAAATACATATGAATAAAATAATAAATAAATAAAACATACTAAATTTAAAATACAGCTAGATTATACTAAATTCTAACCATACTGAAACAATATATATACATGCATACATTGATTTGGCGAAATGTTTCTTCCCTGAAAAATCTTTTAATTTTTTCACATGTTTACACATCCTATAGATATGACATGTAAATATTTAATTTAATTGTGGAAAAATAAATAGATTGATTAAGATCAGCAATAAAGTCTAAAAATAATTACATATGTGAGTAATATTCACTTTTATTGCTTTATAGATTTTAGAGTTGCTCACTTTCCAGAGATTGGAAAAGGAGGGGGGACAGAAAAATAATTACAGAGTAAGAAATATTAAACTCTTCCAATTCTACTTCTAGAATTTAATAAAACAACTTTTAAATTAATATTACAGTTACATAAAGATTGGGAAATAAGACTTCTGCTGAACATTTGATTGCTGATCGTTAGTTGGAGATAAATTTGAAGGGGGGGGGGGGGAAATAATTAAATGAGCAAGAAATATTTAATAATACTATTTCTTTACAGGTTCTAGAATCTCATAAAGTATGTTTCAAACGAATATTGACATTTATGTTGTAGATGGTACAAGACTGGAAATTGGGAGCTTTCGTAGAACATTTGATCACCGATCGTTCTATGGAGCTTCTATTTTTAAAATGAACGATATCCGTGACTTTTTTAAAGATTGAAGAAATAAATTCACGGAATTCTGCAAATTAGACAAAAATAAATAAATAATAAAATAAAATAATAATGAAAAAAAATGAGCATAACTGTTTTTTTTTTTTTTTTTTTTTTTTTCTAGCAAACACAGTGCAGCATTACAAAATGGGTTTGGAATTATATTGCTTGATTTGGGTTGTTAAAATAACAATAAGTAGCACAACATATACAAAATTTTAGGAATTTAAGACAACTTATAATTAGGGTCTTTTAGGACATTTTTAAATTTTTTCAGGAATTTCAAAAAAGCCACAAGTAACATGCAATACACTATCTTTCATAAAAATAAAATCATCATAATATTATGAAAAATAAATATTTACTAATGAAATTGAGATAGAACTTTCAATATGAAATTCAGTGTACATATTTTTTCACAAGATACCAGATAAGATTTTTTTTACCTTTTAGTTATACAAACACATAGCAAGATAAAATATTTTAGTGCACATTAAAAAAAAGAGGAGGCTAAGGCTGGCTTTTTTAACGTTATCATAAAAAGTATTTCTATGACAATCTTCTTTAATTTGGATATTAATGAATCATTTTATTTATGTAAGGGACTAAATAAATGTAAATAAATAAGTAAGCCAACCAAAATACAGGATTAAAATATGGTATATTTATGTTTAGTGGAAAATACCGTTTCAACTAATATATGTGATAATTACAGTGCAATAATTACTAAATATTTTAAAAATTTAATACAGTAAATCTGAACAACTTTGTGCTGTAGAAATAAGAATTTTTAAGTAAATACAATAAAACCGCCGTACTCAGGTTAACGTTTTATTTTGTATTTGTAAAGCGATGAAAGCGATATAGTCTACGAAGACGGAGCCATGTTGTCATTATGTTTGTGTTGATAGATTCATGAAAAGAACGATTCATTGAATTGTCAGCTTTGGCTCCTCCTACAGTAATTACGTCTGACCAATTGCTGCTCTGTATTTGCTTAATCTTCGTCGCTGAAATTGTTTCATAAATCGCAATGAAAGGTGGCGATCTCCAGTTTTGGGCATTTCAATTTTTAAAAAATCTCCCGAACAACAAAAATTTGGAACATTTAACCCACAAATAATGTTCATACTTTTAAACAATCTTTCAATCAACTTCACCAAAATTTTCAAAAATTTTTTATTGCCAAAGTTTTATGATTGAAGATGGCTGCTTTCTCAAGTTTACATAAACATGCAAGCAGTAACAAATGCTGGGTAAATATGATCTAGTTAAGAAAAAAAAGTTATGGAATCTCCAGTTGATGAATTTATATGTTTTCAGATGTCCTGAATATGATTTGACTATTTTTTTATAAAATTTCTATATGTCTGCGTGTATATATAAAAAATTTTGTGAACAATGTATCTAATAAACCTATGAGCAAAACTTAAACAAACTTGGTATTTAGTTCAACTTTGACCTTAACTAGTGCTTTTTGCATTTGGGGATCAATCGCTTAACAAGTTGCGCTGTCATCCCATTTTGTCATAATTTTTAATACGGTAAGTATAGGACAAAATTTTGTATAAATGTGTACAATAAGAATTATTTTTAACTTTTCAAAATGGAATTAAATATATATACAGTCGAACTCCATTAACGTGAATCTCAAGGGGAATAAAAAATATGTTCATGTTATCAGTAACTCAGAAACTAATCTTCATTTGGCTGAGGCTTGTAGAAACAATTCATGTTAAGCGTGTCCACATTTACAAAGTTTGACTGTACGTAGCTTTATAATAGTAATAGTCCATCAGTTTATTATTATTTTTTTTCGTATGTAAAGGCAGTGCTCCCCCCCCCCCCCACCAGGGGGTAAAAAATTTCAATATGAGTTTCTTATTTAGAACTGATTAATCTTAAAACGACTGGTTGAAGCACAGATCTGTGACAAGATTTTTTCATTTAAAAAAAATAAAAAGGCATAAAATATATACTTATTTCCTTTTTCTTCATAGACGATTCTTTTTTTAAATGAAGGAAACTGATTATCACAGATCTGTGATTCAACCTGCCTATGTCTTTACGCACTATTTTTTGCACTGTGTATGTGTTACAGTTAAAGGGTAAACATTTGGCAATTTTTTTCACTTCCATGAAGGAAAAGCCTTGGTGGCATACTTTGTGACTTGGCATCAAGAATACACCTAATTAAGTATAACTCATTAATTTTTCAAACTAATTTGACATCATTTGGATGATTACAGAATGTCATCCGAATTCTTTTGTGTAGTCCTATAAATAAATTATTTAGTGTATACATATTCTTTTTTAACCGTTTAAACGCCGAATTAAGAAAGAATAGTCCCAATGACTTGAAATTTGGTTATTATATTAATTAAGAGTATATAAGTACAATAAAGTTTTAAAATTAGGTGAAAAAAATTTTTGAGTGTGTTTTTAGCCATGTTCCATTATTGGAACATTGGCGTGTTACATGATTATTTTTTGCATATTTTTAAAAGTTCATGAAAATAGTTAATTTAAAGTCTAATAATTATAATATCTTCTTAATATTAACTGTTTTGTTTATTTATCTTTAAATAATGAACAATTAATAAATATTATGACACTATAGATACATTAAAAGATAATTATAAATGATACTCACATAATTTCAGCGACTGTGATACGACAGAAAACATTTTTCATGCAGTCGCTTTTCACAATGAAAACATTTTTTTGTAGTGTTCTTTTTGCAAACAACACAACGACCTTGAGACGTAGATATTATATAATGACCATCAGATTGTCTTAATTCAACTTTTAAATGACTGCGAGGTCCAGGATGTTTGGTAAGACGCTCTTTTTTCCGCAAAAGATTCATCGTCAACTGTCTTCTAAATTCCAAATGTGATAGTTTTTTAGAGTTTGCATGCACTTCGCAGTGCAAATTCCAACTAGCTACAACTGCCATGTTTAATGCGTTACTAAATAGATTCCACCACCATTTCTTACTTCGCAACTGAGGCCTGTAACTAGATAAAAGCTTATCTAAAACATCTACTCCGCCCATTCCTTCGTTGTATTTTTTTATTAGATTTGGCCGAGGTACTTCAATATTACCTTTTTTTGCACATGAATAGCGTTTCACACTACCTATAGGCTCATGTGTGTAGCAGTTTGATGCTACAGTCACTACCGCGTTATCGTTCCAGCTGCAGATATAAACAGATCCGTCAGATCGGAAATCAAAACTTCCTCTGTCTTCTTTGGTAAGTTCTTTTTTAGATTTCAACGGGCATTTTTGTGTACGATTTTCACGAATTGTTCCCGTTGCTCGCATTCCTTTATGGGATAATTCCAACAATAAATTATAAGACGTAAAAAAGTTATCAAAATATACTTCATGATGTGAGTTATCTCCAACAACAGATAAAAGCTCATTAACAACTCTCGGTCCGAGCTGTCCAGAAATACTATCATCTGATTCTGATTTTTTCCCAGAATATATATCCATTGCATATGGATAACCTGTTGAAGAACATAACATCCATACTTTAAAACCAAATCTGATCGGTTTTCCTCTTATGAACATTTTGCATGAGTGACGACCGTAGTAAGGAACCATTGATTCATCGATACTTAACTTCTCATGCCATATTCCAAATTGTTGGAAATTTTTGGACAACTCTTTATAAATCGGGGCTATTTTACCTAATTTATCACCATTTTCCAACTTATTGTTATCCATTACATGAAAAAATTTCTTGATATTTCTGAAACGAGTGCGGGGCATAACAGTTGGAACTATTGGAACACATGTATCTTCCGCAGAATTCCAATACATATCTTCAGTAGGAACTGAATGGTATCCACTTAGAAGAAGAAGACCAAAAAATTGTAAGATATCATTCTTGCAAACATCAATTGTTTCACCTTTTTGCAAAGCATAAAGTGACGTCATATCCGCAAGATATTCGACATATTCTTCAGGAAAAAATTTATGAAATATATCAAGAGGAGTGCAGTCCATGAGTTCTGGAAATTTATGCAATATTGGTACCGGTTTTTCAAATTCTGTTGGATTATCGAATTTCACTTTTTTTTTTCCATTTTACTACAGGGTTTTCAGTTTTTCGTTTCTTCTTGGCACTTGGACCCGGTTTCTGAAATTCCTCTTCATTTGGAGTACTTACATCTTTTTTAAAAGTGACGTCGACCATTCCACACACATCAAATGGCGTAACAGCGTCTAAATTATTGTCATCAATATCTTCTTCATCGGTTATATCACCACGTTCATCCGGCTCTAACTGGCAAATATCTACATCTTCCAAATCAGAATCCGAAAGAGTTTCTAGAAAGGCCACAGCTTCTTGTACCGTGAGGCATCTTTTGGACATGATGTTAAATTTATGAAAACTTTATAAATGAAACACATAGAAAGCACACATGCACCTTTTTCACTGTCATCGAACAAAACTAATAAGAAAAACGCTATCTGAAAGGAAACTGATAACTATTTCAGCAAACATATGGAATAAGACACCTTTTATGTGAAACTGCACTTGTCTCCAAAGGCACAGGTGAAATCCCCCCTCCCCCCCAACACACACACATATTCAGCCACCTTATCAAAAATAATTTCTTTCTATTGTTATGACTTTACTAAACTGAACATCAATGTCAAGGGCCAATACTATAATCCTTTCGAAGTTTTGCAGCTTCCATTTGAAAACAGTATTATCTTGTACCTGCTTATTTTTCGAATTTTAGAGGACAAAAGAAGTCTAAATAATCCCTCACTTTCCCCCTATTATCTCTTTTATCTGTTTACTTTCTTTAGAAAAGTTACTATTCTTATCAGAATGCAAAAGAAAATAATGTTTGCAATATCATACAATGCTTTGCACATAAATGAAAAATGAACTCTCGAAACGCCAATGTTCCAATAATGGAACAGAGACATAAAAACGTAAATTTTACCATTAA
>CAWVNO010000481.1:0-42453 GCA_963930645.1 Salticus scenicus
GCAGACGTCATCGCCTGATAAAGTTAAATTATTTATTTCAATAAATTGATTTATCTTTTGCGTCACGCTATCCAAAACTGCAGAAAATTTGTGTAAATGTTTTCTTTACGTCACACTACCACCTCTTTGAGCAAATTTTTACTTAGTTGGACACTATGATACTATGTTTTGGATAGCGTGATGCAAAAGATAAATCAATTTATTGAAATAAATAATTTAACTTTATAATGCTAACTCAGTGAAAGTATAATTATTTGACAGTATATTTGAAAATTAAAAGCACTGTTTAAATGTGTAAATATACTTTATTATACAAAATAAAAGTAATTTTAATGGAATCTAAAAACAAATCTTTTAAAATAACACCGAGGCGCCACTGGAATTTTTATATCATTCCTTTTAAAACTGTTATTTTGAATTTGAAATGCGAATGAAAAAGCATCAGTGCGTGTATTTTATATATCTGTCTGATCTTCAAGTTAAAAATATTACGTTTGCATTATAAATATAAATAAAGGATAAAAGTGAATGATCAAATAAGAAAATCAATGTATATTTTAACTAATTGCAAAGCGTCACTTAAAATTTAATATCATTATTTTTAAGACTCATATTTCAAATTCTTATAGCCACAAAGTAGCGGTGTCACAAACTTTTAAGCCGATAAGGGTTTTTTGTACTGATGGTCCATATACATGAACTTCGAAGTTTTTTTTTTTTTTTTTTTTTTTTAATTGAAAGTCATGTCTAATGTAGAAGATTCTGTTTTTGTATCAATTGGTAGGTTGAAGTCATATGCTATGACACAAAGATTGTACTTAAAGAAGCAATCAAAAATATGATTATTTTTCAAAAAGTGTTGAATAATTAAGTTCGTAAAAAAATATTGATTTAATGCGGGGGAAGGGGGGGGAGGGGATGTGGCAGTATTCTTAGATATAAAGTTTATGTGTTAAATCTTTGATCGTAGAGTTTTATTTTTATTTTTTAATTTATCTCTTCTTTTTGACAAAATAGTATATGTAATTTGAAATTTTGGTTATTTCGAATTTTTCTCCGGTCCCTTCAACTTCGAATTATCCAAGTTCTACTGTAATAAAACCAGTTTCATGATGTTAAATTTAAACAGGTGTTTCCTGATGTAAAAGAAAGAAAGAAAAAAAAAAATCATTCAGGCCTAATAAGAAATTGGTTGTTATATATAGGATCCAGGCCTAGTATTAGGGCTTCTCAAAATTTTAGGGAGGAATTTCAGGAATTTTTTTCAAAATTTTAGGAAAATTTTAGGAGAAAACCGATGATATTATAAAACTTCTAAATCCGTAATGGGTAATAATTGACGTGTTAAAATTGGAAATGTTGTGTTTTGTATATTCAGGTTGAGCCAAACAAAATTAAGAGCCCTTACTCCATCAAAATTTAAATAATCTATACAGCCCTTTTATAAAATAAATTTTATTTTATGTAAATCATGCTTTCTGCATTTTCAGTACTTGGTTCGACGAAACCCTTTACTTGATATCTCTAGTGGTTTAAAATTTTTATGCTTTCTGTGACATGTCTTGTATGTATAACTCTTTTGGGATGAGCATGTTATATATGATACAGCCTTTAAATTATTTCTCTGGACGAGCATATCATATTTAAATAGAACGTTTGGTATGATACACCTGCCCACAGAAAGAATTTAAAGGATGTGTCATATGTTAAACACCTGAGTGGGAAGGAACATTTGCAGCCATTTCATATGATACACCCGTCCCGAAACGGTTAAACCTTCTCTGCATGCAAGATGATTCAATTTTTCTCTAATTTCCACACATGTATAATTAATTAGAAAGGTATAAGATTACTATACTGCAGAAGAATTCTGAATGATTAATGTAAGACATGAGTTTCTGTCTACCACTGACTCAATTCTATGAAAAAAAAAAAAAAAAAATCTGCGACAATGTTGCATAAGTTCTGTTACTAAGCTAGTAGCAGATATGTAAAATTTTTCGGAACATAAAACACATTTAGCGGAATAAATGTCACCATTTATAGCTTCAAGCCATTATCTTAGCAAAACACCGTCAAATTCTTTTTCGAACCATGAGTCTTGAAAATTCGTTTTACCTTTAACCATGATAAGGATGCAAATGAAATGAAACGATATGCTGAGATTTAGTATAAAATCATTCAATGCAACAACGCTAAGAATTAATACAGTAAAATAATATACACATGCATGCGCAAGCGGTAAACAAAATATAACAGACTTCGATATGAACTGGACCAGAATGAATAATATTCTCGACCCTTGGATTAAGCCTTGGATGAATTTTTTTAGGATTCATGGAAGAAATGTAGGAGAATTTTAGGAATGATTAAAATATTTAGGAATTTTAGGAATATTAGGGGGAACGCGAGCCCTGAGGATCTTAATTTCTATATTCAAGTAAATTTTGAAGCTGAAAAAAGAAAAAGAAAATGGTGGAGAATATTTTTTACAGGCTACCAGAATTTTTTGTTGGCGACCATTATTATTTTTTTTTTTAACTAATTTCTGAACCCTGTGTATGTGAATATAATCAATTTAAATATTTGAAAATAGACATGGAAAGTTAACAATATTTAATAAATAAATATATCTATTTTTCTAAGGGTGGATCGGATGCAAAAGTGATAGCTTATAGTTTCAATTTTAATTCCCCCTTTTTTCCCCTATTGCTTTCAACTACATTGTCATCTCCTCTCTCATAGTCGTAAATACCTTTTAAAAATCTGTTATTAAGCATGATGAAATGAATGGTTCACATATCTTTCATGGAATTTTTTACTTTCTGTAAATACATAGGTAAGGAAAGTATTGTAATCATGACAAAAATATGACTTTGTGATGTTGGTATATCTACATGTTTTGAGATTCCATGAGTTCATTTTTTCTATTTTACAATGATGTATGTATATATAAGTAGTGAACATAATATTGTCTAAATGTCTTGTTCAAATGAGCTAAAAATTGGTACATATTTTATAGGTTATTGTAGCACAAACTGTATACAGGGTTCCCACTCAATTTCAAAAATAAAATTCCCTGACCTTTCCAGGCCTATTTTTAGAAAATTCCAGTCTCAAAATTTGGTTTGTGACATAAAAAATAGCTCACGGTATAAAACAGAACATAGCTCGCAACATAGTAACATGACTTACGATATACACAGAATGCTCAAAAAGCATTTTCCAGATTTATATCATCATTTTCCCAAGCTTTTAAGCAATATTTACAATTTTCCCTGACTTATTTCAGCAATTTCAAATTCCCTGACTTTTCCAGGTTTTCCCTGTTCTCCCTGACCTGTGGGAACCCTGTGTATACATCTTGGAGAATCTAGCACAGTTCTTTTTTTTTCCCCCTTTGCTGGAACACAAAGATAAATACTTTATCATTATAACCTCAGATAATTTAAAGTGTGATAGCAACTAAATTCCTTAATCAATTCAGCTGAAACTTTATATACATGTTACAAGCTTTATATACACTGTCGAATGAATTGTATAGATTTATTTTGGTGAATCTAGCATTTAGTTTTTTTTTACAGGGAAATAACAAAAAATTCTGTAATATTATATAGAGTCACCCGGGGTAATTCCTGGTCAGCAAGTTTCTGGGGTAATTCCTGGTCACAGTCTTTTTTATGTTTTAAGAACACTTCACCAAAATGAAAAAAATCATAGAGGTACTCTGAACTATCCTCATTGGTATTTATTACTTAATGAGGAGTTTATTGTTTATTTATTTTGAAAAAAAAAATCTTTTTGAAATGGCTTGTTAAATTTCTCTAAAACAACATTGGCCTTAGTTATGATACATTTTTACAAAGATCTAGGTCACAAATAAAGTTTTAAATATTTGTCTTTTTTCTCTTTTTGGTTGAATTGTGAACTACTTTAGTTACTGAAAAATAGTTTTGGATTTACTATTACTAGTTTAAATAATTTACAGGAATTTGCCAAATACTGCCCCATGTTCCTGGGGTAATTCTTGGTCACTGGGGTAATTCCTGGTCAATACTGTTCTCATCATTTATACATTGTTATTTTGCCTATTATTACCAGATTTCATTGATTTTAATTATCTGCAACTCTTTGAGCCTTAACTGCAAAGTTAACTGTAACTATAGTGTAACATTCTTAACTGTTAATGATTAATATTAAATATATTGAGTTTTACTTTATTAAATTTCATCCCATTATTTTATAAATTTTAATAATTATACTCAATATATTATACTCAATTAATTATACTCAATACAGTTAACAAAATTTCTTAACTGTAACTGCAATGTACTATTCACTTAACTGTTAACCTTAACCTTTGTTCTTAACAGAAACAGAAGCATGTGCTGTCTTTATAAGTAGATAGCTATTCTATTTTACTTGGAATTTTGTCAAGAACTTAAATTTACCTGAACAGTTTCCTTCAAATTAATATGGTGAGACATTATGTAAAGAAAAAAGATGATAAGCTTCAAGAAAGTAAGTGTCAAGAAGCTATTTTTAAAATGGAAAATGAGAATCTGTCTCAACGTGCAGCTGCAAAGGCTGTGAATATACCTAAATCAAGTTTCCAGCTGTATTTGTCAAATTTAAAGAACAAACCTGAATCTGTAAAGCCTGTAGGAACACCTTTAAACATCCCTGCTGAAAATGAAAATGAGTTAGCAGCATGTTTAAAATGCATGGCAAAGTGGGGTTTTCCCCTGACTAGAACAGAAATCAAGAGTGTTGTGGCAGAGTTTGTAACTAAAAATAAACAAGGTGACACTATTTTGTCTAATCATCTACAAAAATATTGTCGCTTCAAAAATGATATGCCTGGCGATGATTGGTTATCAGCATTTATGTTCCGACATAACCTTAGTTCGAAGAAACCCAGTACTCTGGAGAAGACCCGTGTCATTGCAACATCCAATCCATTTCTCATATTTGAATTTTATGATTTGCTTGAGAAAGAACTTACTGCATTGAATATAATAGATAAACCATCTCACATATATAATTTAGATGAGACAGCTATGTTCATAGATCCTTCTAGAGGAAAATCAGTAGGAGAAAAAGGAAAGAAATTGACCAGAGTCACAGCAACACCTGGTCGAGAATCTGTTACATTAATGGCATGTGTTAGTGCTTCTGGTGAGAAACACCCTCCACTTATTATATTCTCTGGAAAAAAGTTACAAAGCACTTGGAGAGCCCCAAATGTAGATAAAAATTTGACATTAGCGATTAGTGAAAATGGTTGGATGACCACTGAAATATTTAACAGCTGGTTTGACATCTTTTGTAAACAAGTATCAAAACGTCCATTGCTTTTAATTTATGATGGTCATAAGACACATATATCCTTGGATTTAATCACCAAAGCGCGTAATGAAAATATATCAATTTTGAAGTTACCAGCTCACACAACAGATGCTATTCAACCACTTGATAAATGCTGTTTCAGACCACTGAAAGCACAATGGGACAAAAGACTTGTGGAAATTCAGCGTATGACTGGAGCAACAAGAATCAGTAAAGCAAGCTTTACTCAATTAGTTGATGAGTTATGGCAAACCTCACTTACTCCAGAGAATATTAAATCTGGTTTTAAATCAACAGGAATATATCCATTGGATAGAACAAAGTATCCAGAGAAAAGATTTTGTTCCCAAATGTTAGCATCTTATAAACTTCAAAATTCTCCTTCAAAAAGGTTGGCTATTGCTAGTACATCATCAGCATCAACAAACTGCAGTACTACACCTTCAAACAACTTCAGCACACTACAATTAAACTTGGACACTTCTGGATCTCAAACAGAAGAGCACACACCATCTATTTGTACACCAATTTTATCTGTTTCTAGTTTTACAACTGTTGGCATAAGCAAAACATCTACAATTGTCAGTCAGTCCACTGCATCCACCTCGTTTGAAGACTTGCTAAGCTCACAGTTTAGACAAACACCAAAAACAATAGCACGCTCAGAAGTTCGGCGAAAGATTGATACAAAAGCTGCTGTCATAACCAATAACGATTTTCTTGAACTAGTCGCAGAACGTGACAGAGAAATAAAAGAAAAGGTCAATCAAAAGAGAAAGAGACAAGAAAATACCGGGATACGAAAAAGAAAAAACATAGATCAGGACCCAGATGAACCACCAGATATGTCAACATTGACTGAGCAGTTGAATAAAAATATATCATCACTGCAAAATGCAAAAAATATAATTGAAAACATACAGAATTCAATAGAAGAGCATAAATACTATGCTGTATATTATGATAAAGATCTTTTCTATGTTGGAAAAGTCACAAAAGTAGAGGGCAGTGAAGTGTGTGTAAAGTTCCTGGAAAGAGGAGCAGGGAACTTACGCTGGCCGAAGCGAGATAGAATAGAGACAATTGACATTCGCTATATTTTTTATGGACCTATTGATTTGAAAGGTGTAGATCCCTTCACAGCAGATATAGAAGCTATAAATATTGCATACAAATTGTACAAAAAATATTTTGGCTAAAGATGTGTTCAATGTATATCTTTTTCATGTTGAATAAATTTGTATTTAACCCTGAAATAACTAAGTACAGTATTTAATTAGCTATAGATAGTAAAATTCATAATCTAATTACTTTATTAAATTATATTAAGGATATACATAAAAAATGTATGTATTTGCACCAAATATGTGAGTGACCAATAATTACCCCATAAGTGGCCAGGAATTACCCCATCCCTGGGGTAAATCCTGGTCACTAATTAACTATAATTATTCAAATTAATTGTGCATTATTGATAAAATAAATATTCTATTTGATGGACATCACAATGTGCTTAATCCATGCCAAAATTAGTAAGTCTAGCTTAAATAGATTTTCTAATAATTGAATGTTTATGCTTTTTGACCAGGAATTACCCCGGGTGACTCTAGTCTGAAAATTATTTAAAACATGATGGCGCCTGAATGCCTCATTTAATTGAACTTTAAATTCATATACAAGGGTTGGCAAACTGGGCCCAGCCCAGAAAAACCCGCCCGGGTTTTTCTGGGCGGGCCCACCAACAAAAACCCACTGGGTTTTTGCAAATAAGTGGGTTTTTGTTAAAAATTATTTATAATTTACAAATCCGATCTATAAAGTATAGAAAACACCTTCACTTTAAAGAAAAAACTTATTTTTATTCTCTAGAAAATAGTATTAAACATAAAAAGTAACTACAGTTATAAATATAATAAATAATAAAAGCAAGTTTATCTTCTATAATTGGTTCAATTTTCCTTTTCCTGTAAAGCCGAACGATATTTTTGTTTAACAGCGGACATAAATGTTGCCCAGAATCAATATTTTTAACTAATTAAATTGTTTAGTTTTAAAACTTTATAATTTTATTTTAATTTTAGTAGCAACATAACTATAAATCTAATTAAATAAAATTTTCTTCTATAACAGTTTCAACTATTTAAAAAAAAAAAAAAAAAAAGATAAAGCAGTGCAACTTATTTCTATAATTAAAACTAGTTGGCATAAATGGACTCTGCTTAGTTCCCCATCATATATGTTCTCATACATTTCTAGTACAGGACATTTTCTTAACATAATTATCATGTTAAGAGATATGAATCAACTAAACACTTGACACAATGACAGAATGAAATCCCCACCTAATAAGCTATCCACCATTCATTTTGATATATTTATCTTATTCTAATCTATTAATTTATTTTATTAGGATCAATTTCATAGTTTCGTTTTCATGCTACTATTTCCAATGTAACAATCCTCAAAATGTCAAAATGCATATTTATATGGGATATCGCCCCATTTTGATATGTTGATAAATTCTTAAATTACGAGTAACTTGCAAAATTTTCCTATTAGAATATTTGTAGTCAATTATGTTCAAACAAGTATCATAAATGTTATTTTGAAGTTGTCTGATATATTTATGATCCTCAAAATGGACATTTATGCTCAATTTTGCCCTATTCTGCCATTTTAAGTAAATCGTAAATTCTAAATAATTTACGAATTCTTTTAATTGGAAAATTTATACTCTATGATATTCATGCCAGTACCCTAAATAATATTTCAAAAGTGGTCTGACATCTTTACGATGAAAATATCCCTCAAAATTAACATTTATAAAAAATTTTGCCCTATACTGCCATGCTACGAAATTCGTAAATTTCCAATAACTTGCAAAATTTTCAAACTAGCATGTTTCTAGTTACTGATGTTCATTCCAACATCAAAATGCATATTTTAAATCTGGTGTCACATTTTCTTAATAAAAGTTCTCCATTTAATTCAAAATTTTACTTAAACGTAAAATTTAGCCCTATTTTCCCATGTTAAGAAAAGCATAAATTTTTAATAACTTACGAAGTTTTTCAATTCGAATGTTGCAAATGAATAGGGTTCTTGCCAGTGTCAAAAGTAATATTTTAAAACTGATCTGACTTCTATGTGAAAATTTGTTCTTGAGATATCGTGTACACAGGCTAACGGACTAACAAACTAACACACCATACAAATTTTGTCATTTTTTGTATTCCTCACACGTGAAAATGTGTAAAAATGAAATAACCGAGGTCGAAAATTTTCACGATTACTAAGTTCTCCATCTATAGTATGATGTGGAACTAAAAAATCTAGTTAATATGTATTGTACTTAAGAATTTAAATTCTTTTATTTTATCAGTTATTGTTATTAAGAATATTTATTTTGAATAAACATACATTAAAATAAAACATAGCTTAATCTTACTAATTAACACTATTTTAATATTAGAATCAAACCAATTTTTATTTATAAGATAAATATTAGATAATTCTAAGATAATTATTAATTAGTAGTTTAATGTAATTAGGTGTATTGCAACTAATATGCTAAATAACATATATTTAACATTGCAATGCAAATGTATTCAAACAAAAACCCACAAAAGCCCAGAAAAACCCACAAATACCCAGAAAAACCCGCAAAAACCCAGAAAAACCCAAGTGGGTTGGGTTTTTCTAGAAAAACCCGGGTTTTTGCCAACCCTGAGTTATATGTCACAAACTGTATACATTTTGGTGAATCTAACACTATTAGTTCTTTTACAGAGATACACAAAAGAATTTGGATACATACCATTCCATTAAACAATATACTATTTGGGAGCAGATAATCAAATGCTTATAATTTTCTCGTTTATTTATTTAATGACTTTCCTTACTTTATTTTATTTAAACAACAGTGAATTACTTATTAATGTTCAGAAATTCAACTGGAGTCACACAACATTTTTATTATTTCTCTTAAAGCCTCTGCATATTTATCAAATTGATTATAAATATATATATAGAGTCATATACATATATGTCACATTTATATTATCAAAGACATTACTTTTGTGAAAAATAAATAAGTTTTCTATGTGGAAGTATAATTTAATTTTGTATATTTTTCATCTGGAATTCCTATTACCAAGTAATTTTTTTTTTTTTTTTGAAAGTTAAAATAAGAATATAAAATTATCAAATGATTAAGTATGTAAATTTCATCTTTTAAATTCTTGGATAAAAAAATGGCATGTTGGTATTGCAAATAAAATGTTATATAGAAATGAAAGCTTTGCTTTGAAAGGACTTGCAGACATAAATTGATAAAAACATTCTATCTACATTTATGAGATTTTTTATTTTTTAACCTAGTATAGTATAGAAATGTTAAATCAGATATTTCCATTGTAAGTACAAAATAGCAAAGAAACAACTTAAATTATTTGTATACTGATGCAAAAAATCAGAAATATTCCAGCACTTCTTAAGACAAAATTGTATTTAATCAATACTAATTGCTAAAATTTGGGATTTAAAAAAAAATATTTTCCGTTTATGTATTAATCAATCACGTTGTATGTGAAAAACTTTAATATTGAAAAATAGTCTCTTCCGAGGAGGGGGTGGGGGGTGGAAGGTAAGGATGTTGGGGGGAGGGATTAAGTTGTTCTTTTTTTTTTTAATTGTCAACATTGTACTGAAGATAACATTATGCATGGAATCTTTTTCTGGCTAAACAGCCGTGTCTATTTCCTTTGTTTTTAAAGATTTAGATATAGCATTAAAAAACTTTTTTTTTTCTTTTAATATCCAGTATGATATAATAAGTCCACCACAACAGATTTACTTTGTTACATCTACAAACTGTACATAACTAATGTAATTAGCATTTTCTTTCTTTTTTTTTTTTTTCTTTTTTTTTTTTATCGTGATTAAAATAAAATTACACTTTTCATTAATTAAATTATTAATTTTTAATAAAATATTTCTATCGCTAAAATTGCTAATTTAAAGTTAAAATTGCAATTTATTGTTTTAACAGAATACTTTTATGCACTGAACACGTACAGTTCAATGGATTTTATTTTGTCCAGGTTTTTTCCACTTTTGTCCAGCGCCCCGGACTTTTGACAAAAAAGTGGACAAACTAACAACCCTGTTTTATACAGTGCCTTTTAAAATAATTTATTACTTTTATTTATAATTAATGATTTTTATCCCTTAGTATATACGCCGGGATTCCCTCCAACTTGTTCCCGTGTTTCTCATATTTGTTGCATTACATCTGCATAGTGCATACTGCTATAGTTTGATTTTATTTTCTATCTGTCACATCATTGTAACAATGCTTGCATAAGCCGCGGCTTACCTTCCGGTGCGGTTTATCTAAGAGTTTTTTTTTTTTTTCACAACATTTTAATAAGCTGCGGCTTATTTACACTAAATTACGGTATGTGGTAAAGGGTAAAATTAACGGTCGCCACCGGCCACGTGGCGACTAAATAAAAAAGATGGCGATTAAATGTTATGCAGCGATCGCCACTTAAGTCGCCACTTTTTGTGATCATCAAAAGATTCTAAAAATCGAGCGACGATAGGCAGTCGCTCGATTGGTGGGGGAGTAAAAAATGGGTGGAGTAAAAAACCCTGAAATCAGGGGTAAACCCTGAACACAAACACCCCTGAATCTGTAAAGAAGTAGAATTGTTTAATATCTCTTACTCATCATTTTGTAATCCTCCCCCCGCCCCCCTCCTCTAGCGATTAGCAATCACATGGTCCGCTGAAGCTTTGTGATCTACAATCTTTCTTCATCTATAACATAAATGTAAATAATCATTTTAAACTTTCTTGACTGGATTCAAGAACCCATATGGAAGTATATAGATTTTTTTTTACCCCCCCCCCTCGCACGTGTGCTCCCTTTCAACTAGCAGTCAATGATCAAATGTCCCGCAAAGCCCTATCTTTTTCCATTACTATTATCTCCATAGCATTTAGTGTACATTTAACCCATTGAAGATATTTGACAAATGTGTGTATCAAAATTTGAGTTGGCTTAAATGAGTATTTTTAAAAATTTTCGTATTTGCTTTCTTTGGAGTAGAAATTTTTTTTTTTTTTCTTTTCACATTTTAAAGTAGAAATCTCCCTATTTTTAAAGCTACAAATTGTTAAGTAAATTATTTTAAATGAAGCAGCTAAGTATACTTTTTCAGAGGAAATATTTTAACTCTATTGAAATAAAATCATTTAAAAAAGTGTCTCTTTAGAAATAAGAAAAAAATAATAAAACTGCTAACTGTATTTACACATGACCATGTAAAAGGTTGTAATGATGATGAATCAGTTACTGGAAAATATCAATATGAACTGTGAATGATAACAGCTTATTTCACTTAAATAAATTGAAAAAAAAAAAAAAGTACTACTGAATTACCTGAAAGATAAAAACTGTTGCTGTTATCTATCATTACAGCACAAAGCAGATTTTAATTTAGGATGTGCAATTTAGGATTTTTAAAAAGAGCATAATTACAAATTCATTGCCCATGTGTTATTTTTCTTATTATATGTATTTCTTATTTTTCTTGTGGTGATTATACCACAAAATGGTGACAATGCTTTTTGCAGTCTGAAAAAAAATAGTCTTATCATATGAAAAGTGGCCACTAACTTAAAAAAGTGGCTACTAATGATACTGTACAATACCGGCCACTAGCCACTAATGAAATTTCCCAGTTTTGCCCTTTAGTATGTGGGGACCCATTTTTTGAAAAAAGGACCCCGATTTTTTAAACTCATGGGCAGGGTTTAAACTGCCATTAGATTTTTTAGCATTTTGCTAAAAGGTATCATATTTTGCTAAACCAAGTCGGTCAGAATTTCACTAAAGCTAAAACTGGATAACTGTATAAAATATCTCTATATAATAATTCAGATTTTTTTTTTTTTTTTGTAATATTTGCAGGCAAAAGCTACGAAAGAACAGAAATTTTTGGGAATCCTTATTTATATAGTAATTTGGATTTATTTTTAATTTTAAATGATTGGATTTAAATGCAAAAATACTTAAAAGTATGTTAGAATTCAGAATTTGCTTCATAGAAGCATTTTTAGCACTAGTATTTCACGATTATCTACCACTACACTTTTACTTGATTTTTAAATTGCTTTTTCATTTCACACATATGATATGAATACCTCTTTTTCTATTGATAAAATCAAAACATAGTTTCCCTGATTCATATTTTTAAAGTCACAAATATGGATGCTTGGTTATCAATGAACAAAAGGAATAGAAAACAAAACTAAGGATAACAAAGCTAAGTAAAAGAAATCAATAGTATCCAAAGAATTAACTTTCGAAAAAGCTAAAATAGTGCTTGCCTATTTTCGCTAAAATGCTAAAGTAATTTTTTTGCCAGGTTAAACCCTGCTCATGGGTCCCATGGCAGAAACAGGAATGTTCTTGTAGAAAGATTTTACAGGGGTCATAGCAAAGGAATAAAAAAATATAGGAGTCAAAAAATATAGGAGTTTAATAGAAAAAAATATAGGAGTTTAAAAGAAAAAATATATAGGAATTTCGAACGAAATATAGGATACATAGTAGTTTGGAGCGCATGTACAAAAAACAAAACTGAGTACCATTATCCATAAAATTCTAAAATGTGTGTCCCCAATGACAGCCCTAATAACTTTCATTTTTAATAAACATCCTATAATTTCAAAAATACAATAACGTATGCACGGTTCTATTAACACATTTTAGAAAAATACATGGTTAGAAATATAGCCATCATTTAATCCCATATATGAAAAAATCAGATCAACTGGAATTTTGCTCACCTGCAGAATCTGATTCAGATCAAGGATTTCAGATCATGGGCCTGCGCATTCACTTTGATAAGGGCCTCCAAATCAGAGACTATTACCTTAGACTATTCCCATTGCCTTAAGTGACAAATCTGTCACTTAAGGTAACAGGTGACAAGTCTGTCAATTCAGGTTCAATTTAACAAATTGGTCAATATTATTAAAAAGCAATTTTTTTTTTTTTTTTTTTTTTTTTTTTTTTGGGGGGGGGGGGGGGGGGAGGGGAGTGTAAACAAACCAAAAAGTCAATAAACTTATCAAACAATTTTGAAAGGCACTCTTATTCTATATCAATATTATATACAAAAGAATGAAACCACTCCATTCCTCTAAATGTCCAGCTAAATCAAGCTTTTAAAGTTAGTAATGTTGGTAAGTAAATGGACATATCACACGGAAGCATATATACTCGACACAACATTATCAGGGTTGCCAACTGCTCCGATTTCTGCGGAGTTGCTCCGAAAAATTTTGAAAACTCCGCAACTCCGCAATTTCGTTTTCATACTCCGCAAATTCAGTTTTGACCACCAAACTAAATATTTTTTTATTAAATACATAAAACTGAATAGTGGCGCAAAAAAAAAAAAAAAAAAAAAAAAAAAAAAAAATACTCTACAATATCTGTCATGGCCATCTGGTACATGTCGAAAGGACAGGCTTTTTTGCGGTCTGATGCAAATGAATTTCATATCAATTAACACATTATTATCGAACGCCATCAGGAAGCGAATGCAACTGATAAGAACAGTGGTTCTGTTTTCGCGCTTATTCCAAAGTCTGGCTTTTGCGGCGGACGGACGGCGGTCGCTTTAGGGGAGGAGGGGGGGGGAGAAGAAGAGGGAAGGTTTTCAATCAGCGCTCCGCGCCGAGCTTCGAGGTGATCGGAGGGGAGCCTTTTGAATGGAAAACCAAGAGTGAGGATAGGGGGAATCATTAGCGGAGATCATTACACTGCATTCTACGGCCTACGGGACCCGAGAGAAGATGCTATGCTCTTTGTTTAGTTTAGTTGGCTGCAAGTTACACTTGCGCGTCGAAATGGGCGTTTTTTTTTTTTTTTTTTTTTTTTTTCCCGAAACATTTTATTTATTATCTCATTTATTTTAAACTCAACTTTGTTAGAAAGGCAAACATAATTTTCGATAATGATAAAAGACGAAAATAAATAAATTTCTATGCGATTGACTTTCAAGAAATGTCAAATTAATTATTAGTAAACTGATTAAGTTTTAATTTTTATTTTTATAAAGCATTTATTTTCTTTTTCTCTGAGTAAAAATTCTTTTTATTATTATTATTCAATATTGCTCTGATTTTTTCGATGTTTTTCCTGAAGTATTCTGATTTTTACCAGTTTTAAGTTGGCAGAAAGAGAGAAGAGAAGATAAATCGGGTTTCCTCCGTTTCTTTCTTCGGCTCTGAATTTCGGCCGCCTGTGTTAATAGTAAACCTATAGTTTGCCGTTTTTTCTTATCGTTATGCTAATTAAATATATTAAAAATTAATCACTCTTAAAATAAAGCTTAAAGAAAAAAAAACGTTAGTTGAAAAAAATTAAACATTTATTAAAAATCCTAATTTCCTTTTAATATATTTTCTACTTACCAGGAAAATAAATATATCGTTCAATGAAATGCTATATTAAAGAGCTTTCAAATTTAAATCATCCATTTGAATTTTTCAAACGCGAAACGTAAACAATCGCTAACCTTCCGGAAGTTCCGACTGAACCAAGTTTAAAAAATTTGCATAAAACATCTCTAAGAACGATAGCCGAATACTATGCACGCGCCGCGCCGGCACATGCCGCAACGTACATCCGGAAGATCACTTCGTTTCTCCCGCGAAGCTATAAATAGCGAACGCCGATGGTAGTGGGTGTTCGTGGTTGCCTTTGCGGTTGCTCTTGCCCTTGCCTCTGTTCATTTTTCGCCGATGCCGGCTTCATAAGATATCGCCGTAATATGTGGCGTTTATTTTTTATATTCAAATAAAATCTTTTCATTTTTAGTTAGTTATAACTCACGTTAATCCTTTTTGTGAGTTCGAAATTTAAATGAAAGTTATAAGTGTTAATATCGCGACAATAACAAGTGGAACGTCACGCCGTCAACATAAGTTTCACCAGCTCTTTGAAAAGGGAACTTAATTGTCTTTTTCTGCAACCTACATTGGGAAATAAAAATATGTCAAATATTGTCTTCTTACTCACCTTGTTTGTCATCCAGCATCTGCTTTGGTATGTTTGTTCATAAAAATATTTGTCTACTTCAATTATCTTATTGTTATTCATATAAACTTATTGTTATATTTATATAAACTTTTTGTTGAATTTATTGTTTCAATTAAAACACAAATTAAATTAAAATTTGTTATGGTCATTTATTTAACAATTTCTACATATTTATCTTTCAGCATATTTACTTACTCTAGCTTCCATTTTATCAAATTCATTTAATTAACTTTAAATGTTGTTAAGCTGGTGTTTATGTCTAGAGTAGGCTCCTCTGCTAATTCACTTAGCCTTGGATCTACTTCACACCAGCTAACAGCCTGCCCTCCCCCTCTCTCGGGAGCGCAAAATGCGCTTCTCTTATGATTAGTTAGAGATAAAAACGTCATAGATTACATCACTCGCTGCTGAAGGAGCGAAGCCTGAGTCAGTGCTGCGCGCTGTTTTTGTTTCTCTTTGTCTTTGTTTTCTTAGAGAATTTGCAGATGTCTTTTTTCAATGCAGTATTTCTAATTTAGATTTGTAAAAATGTTTACTGCGAAAAGAAAACATTCGCAATGTTTTATAAGTGACTATGAAGAAACGTGGCCGGTTTTAAAAAAATCAAGAAAGAGCGAATACCATGCTTTTTGTACTATATGCTGTGTGGATTTTTCCGTGGCTCATGGCGGGAAAACGGATTGCCGACGACATATAGAAAATCAAAAGCACATAGAAACAAGAAATTGTTTAAATTTAGATTAAAAGTTGTTTAATGTTAATAAATGAAAATCTTGAATGTTTTGTTTAATTTAAGTAATGATGACCATTTTTTGCATATTGTTGAGGGAATATTGTAAAATTTTTTTTTTTTTCAGTAAAGTAGAAAAAAAAACTTTTTGAAATTTCATATATATATATTTGAATAAATTTTCAAGTAATAAATGAATTTACCGAATGTTTAATTCGGGGGGGCAAAGGTTTTTATAAGAAAAATTGTGATATTTTTGATATATTATATTTTTTAAATTGTTTGAACCATAATTATACAATTTTTTTTTTACTCAAAAATGGCTGTCAACAATTTACATTCTATTCCCAAACTGAATGCGATTAATTTCGAGGAATGGAGGAGTGACATTAAATTTGTTCTTCTTGACCGGGGACTCTGGGACATAGTTGTTGGTACGGAAACAGCCCCAGTTTTGGCTGATGACAGAAGCAATGCTTCTGCTGTTAATAAATTTAAGTCTAGAGCAAATACTGCATTGGCTGTCTTATACTTAAATATAGAAACTGAGTATAGGAAAATTGTAGAAAACGAGGATGACCCCGTAAAGGCATGGAATTTAATTAACAAAAATTTTGTTCCAGATACTCGTGCACAGCACATGAGTTTATTTTCTGAGCCGTGTGATTGCAAAATATTGCCTGGTGAGGGTGTAAATGTCTTTGCGTCCCGGGTCATGAGGATATTTAAACAAATAGAAAATTCTAAGGGGGGACTGACGGAAATTTTTGCATCTTATCAATTGTTACGTTATCTCCCATCATATTTCGACGGTATCGTTCAAAACATACTGAGATGGGAAGATGATAAATTTACATTCAATGAAATTGTAACTTGCTTGGTAGCCGAGGAAACTAGGCTAAATGTAAGAAATAAAGATAATGAATTAAGTAAAGCTAAAATTTCTGCTCAGTTTTCTCATCTAAATGATACAGGTAAAAATAAGCTTCTAAAACAAAAATTAATTTGTACATTTTGTCATAAGAATGGCCATGCTAGACAAAATTGTTTTTCTCTCAATAGAAGTAAAAATGTTGACTTTAAACCCTCTTTTCAAAACCAAAACTTACCTTCTCAGAATTTCAGTCCTAAGAAATCCTTCCAATCAAGAGGTAGGCAGAGTCGAAAAAAATCTTCATATCAATCTAGATCAAATTCTAAGACCCGTAATAGTAGTAGGGATTCAAATTCATCTTACTACATTACTGAGGCCAGTTTAGCTCAGCAAACAAATGAATCAGATTGGGTATTCGATTCTGCCGCGTCTCATCATTTTAGTAAAGACCGTGAACTTTTCACATCATTTAAACCTCAACAAAATGAAGAAATGGCTGTAGCCATGGAAGGCATCACTTTGCCAATCGAAGGAAAAGGAGACATTAAATTGCGTTTTGGCCAAAGAAATTTTACTTTAAAGGGAGTGATGTATTCATCAAAGCTTAGGAGAAACCTTATATCAGGGCCACAACTTGACAAAGAAGGTCTACAGTTTATTGGGGGAAGAGGCGAAGTCAAAATTACATCTAATGATAATATAATGTTCAGAGCAAAATTAAAAAGTGGTGTTTATCGTGTCCAAGCAAAAATCCCAAAATCTATAAAACAACATGTAACTTTCGAAGCCTCCACAACATCTTCAAAAGAACAGGAAGTTCTAAACCTGTGGCATAAGAGATGCGCTCATGTAAATCCTCAAACTTTGACGCATACAAGTAATAAGAGGGGTGCAAAGGGATTACCATTCTTAAAGGGACATACAGAATTTTTTTGTGAAGATTGCAGGTTGAATAAATTTAAACGCACTTCATTTAAATACAGAAACTTTGTTCGATCCAAGAGACCCTTAGAACTGTTATATACAGATGTTTGGGGACCATGTCAAGTAAGAGGCAAACATGGAGAACAATATTTTCTATCAATCATGGACGATTATTCCCGTAAAGTATTCATTTATCCTATAGTCCAAAAATCTGAAGTAGCTGAAACCTTAATTAATCACATCAAAAGGGCAGAAAGATTTATAGGTAAACCTTTAATAGCTATCCGCTCAGATAATGGAACAGAGTTTGTCAACAAAGAATTTTCAACATTTTGTCAGGAAAAAGGCATCAAACATGAACTAACAAACACGTTCACTCCAGAACAAAATGGTGCTATTGAACGTTATAACCAAACTGTTATTAATGGAGCCCGTACATCATTATATGAAAGTGGTTTAGACTTTTGTTTTTGGCCAGAAGCCGTTTCACATTTCAATTATGCCTGGAACAGACTATGCCATAAAGATTTTGAAAAATCACCATTCGAATTGTACGGTGGAAGAAAACCATCAATCAGACATCTTAAACCATTTGGATGTGTAGCTTATGTAGGACTGGCAAAACAAAGGAGACAGAAACTGGATCCAAAAGCTGTGAAAGGTTATCTAGTCGGATATGCACACCATACAAGAGGATACCGTATTTGGATCCCAGAACAAAATAAAATAGTAGAATCTTTAAAGGTCACATTTAAAGAAGATCGTTTGTTCAAAACAGAAGCAAGTGGAGCAGTGCTGGGCACCATCAACCAGCATTACACAATTCAAGATGTATTTCCAAAGGATAGTGACGATGATTCTGATGAAGAGGCTGTTGACGAAACTCCTGAAATAGAGTCCAGCATACCGTCTGAATTATCTGACACTGAGGAATCCTCAGATGATGAAAAACCTGCTCAATCATTAAAGAACATAAAGTTTGAAAGAAAACAAGTTTTAAGAAGTGATAAATCCAGAACAGACGTATACTACTATCCCGAAAATACAAGAACAAGATTAAGATCCCATAGAGACGTTAGAAAATATTGCCAAGAAAACAAAATCAAGTATGACCCCACTAAATTTTCATTCACTCCAATAGAAGAATCTGACTCAGACACAAGTGCCAATTTTTGTCATAATTCCTCTTGACTAGAATTAATTATACCAAGAACTTTCAAACAAGCCCAAAAATCAGACCAGTTTCAAGAATGGCTAGAAGCAATGAAAACCGAAATAAAAACCATCCAAGAACGAAAGGTTTGGCATCTTGTAAAACCTCCTCAAAATAAGCAAATAATTGGATGTTGCTGGGTATATGCAATAAAACGAGATGAAGAAGGTCGAATTGCTAAATTCAAGGCAAGGCTTGTAGCTCAAGGTTACGCTCAAGTAAAAGGCGAGAGTTACGAAGAAACTTTTAGTCCTGTTATAAACTTCGATCTAATTCGTTTTTTCTTTTCACTTTTGGTAGTGCAGCACAAGTGGAATCACGTACAATGTGATGTCACTGGCGCATACCTATATGCTCCGCTAGAAGATGAAATATACATGCAGCAATCACCTGGTTTTATTAAACAAGGAGAAGAGAAGTTAGTTTGCAAGCTCGACAAAGCTCTCTATGGCCTTCACCAAAGTGGACGAGCATGGTTTTACAAAATTGACAGAGTTTTATCAAATATCGGTTTTATTAAATTTACTTCTTGCAACTGTGTTTATACATTCAAATTTCAAGTTATCCTATTATTATATGTTGATGACATGGTTTTATTTGGTAAAAGTAAAATGTTTTTAGAGGAAGCCATTAATGTTTTAAAACAAAAGTTCAAATTAAAAATTTTGGGAAGGTCAAAGAAACTACTTGGAGTAGAATTTGTTGAAATTGACTCAAAGCTATTCATTCATCAAGAAAGCTATATTCAAGAAATATGCAGTCGTTTTAATAGTTTTAACCCTCCAATTTCATCCTTACCAATCAGCAAAGGCTGTATTTACTCAAAATCAAGCTGTCCTCAAACCGAAGAAGAAACCAAAGAAATGACAAAGTATCCATATCGCAATATTCTAGGGTGTTTATCATATTTATCTAACAGAACAAGACCTGATATAGCATATGCCGTCAATATCTATAGCCAATTCCAATCGAATCCAGGAATTCATCACTGGAATGGGTTGATCAAACTACTGGGATATGTAAAGAAAACCAGCCAATTAAAATTAAAACTTTCATGTGCTGATTCACAGATCATAGCCTACACAGACGCCGACTTTGCTTCAAATCGTGATGATCGGACATCCATAGGTGGACAAATAGTATTTCTAGATAGTAGCCCCATCAGTTGGAGGACCTTTAAAGAGAAGGCTGTTAGTTTATCCACTATGGAATCCGAGTTCATTGCCGCTACAGAAGCAGCAAAAGAAATTGTCTGGCTAGATCGAATTCTAGAAGAATGCCAAAACATGAAGATTATAAAAAATAAGAAAATTTCAAAATTACTAATTGACAATATGGCTGCCATAGACTTTATTAAATCTCCTATAGAGAATAATAGAAGCAAACATATAGAGGTCAAACTATATTTTATTAGAGATCTTGTTATCAAAAATATTTTTGAATTAGTTTTCATTCGTAGCAAATTAAATTTGGCTGACATATTTACTAAGCCACAAACTAAATTTGAATTACAAAAATTTGTGAAAAATCTTTTCTTCGAAAATGTTTCAAAAGTTAATCTTAAATTTTCAATTTCAAATTTTTCTATGAATTTATAAAATTTAAAAAATGTAATTTTTCTAAAATTTTCTTTATGAATTCAAATCCTTAATGAATTCAAATTTTTTTTAAGAATTCAAAATTTATGAATTCAAAAATTTAAACTTTTCTATGAATTCAAATGTTTCCTTGAATTCGAGAAAAAAAAAAATTTCAAATTTTGCAAGTTAAGCAAAATCTTTCCAGGTTTAGACTGGAAGTTTTTTTTTGAGAATTTCAATTCTCATTCTTTCTTTGACAGTAAGTCAATTTTTTTTTTTATTCAATTGCTCACAGCAATTTTTGTTAATCTCTCTCACTCCTCTCCATTCCCGAAATAATCCATTCTGTTCTTTTTGTTAAATGTTTGTATGTAATTTATACTTTTATATTGTAAGAAAGAATTGTGTTTATACATATATTTATAATATTGAATGTGATTATACTCATGTTATATTTGTTGTTAAACTTATTATACAAATAATTCATTGTATGAATTTCTTTTCTACAGTTTTTTTTAAAAGAGCATGTTAAAAATCTTTTCAAAACTGGAGGAGAGGTTTGAGTAAACAGGTATATGTTATTTGTGTTTCAAAAACAAATTGTTTTGTAGATCACCTCTATCCAGATATTGATCTCTGTTGCTGTGCAGCTGAAGATTAAACCTAATTGTTTTTTTAGTTCTGAAGAAACTGTTAAACTGATTAGTCACAGTAGTATGATTATGTAATTTGTGCAAAGTTTTGCTGGATGTTTTTTTATTAACTTTCTTAAGCTTAAAAGTGCAAACGATAAGAGGGGGGGCCTTGTTAATAGTAAACCTATAGTTTGCCGTTTTTTCTTATCGTTATGCTAATTAAATATATTAAAAATTAATCACTCTTAAAATAAAGCTTAAAGAAAAAAAAACGTTAGTTGAAAAAAATTAAACATTTATTAAAAATCCTAATTTCCTTTTAATATATTTTCTACTTACCAGGAAAATAAATATATCGTTCAATGAAATGCTATATTAAAGAGCTTTCAAATTTAAATCATCCATTTGAATTTTTCAAACGCGAAACGTAAACAATCGCTAACCTTCCGGAAGTTCCGACTGAACCAAGTTTAAAAAATTTGCATAAAACATCTCTAAGAACGATAGCCGAATACTATGCACGCGCCGCGCCGGCACATGCCGCAACGTACATCCGGAAGATCACTTCGTTTCTCCCGCGAAGCTATAAATAGCGAACGCCGATGGTAGTGGGTGTTCGTGGTTGCCTTTGCGGTTGCTCTTGCCCTTGCCTCTGTTCATTTTTCGCCGATGCCGGCTTCATAAGATATCGCCGTAATATGTGGCGTTTATTTTTTATATTCAAATAAAATCTTTTCATTTTTAGTTAGTTATAACTCACGTTAATCCTTTTTGTGAGTTCGAAATTTAAATGAAAGTTATAAGTGTTAATATCGCGACAATAACAAGTGGAACGTCACGCCGTCAACATAAGTTTCACCAGCTCTTTGAAAAGGGAACTTAATTGTCTTTTTCTGCAACCTACATTGGGAAATAAAAATATGTCAAATATTGTCTTCTTACTCACCTTGTTTGTCATCCAGCATCTGCTTTGGTATGTTTGTTCATAAAAATATTTGTCTACTTCAATTATCTTATTGTTATTCATATAAACTTATTGTTATATTTATATAAACTTTTTGTTGAATTTATTGTTTCAATTAAAACACAAATTAAATTAAAATTTGTTATGGTCATTTATTTAACAATTTCTACATATTTATCTTTCAGCATATTTACTTACTCTAGCTTCCATTTTATCAAATTCATTTAATTAACTTTAAATGTTGTTAAGCTGGTGTTTATGTCTAGAGTAGGCTCCTCTGCTAATTCACTTAGCCTTGGATCTACTTCACACCAGCTAACAGCCTGCCCTCCCCCTCTCTCGGGAGCGCAAAATGCGCTTCTCTTATGATTAGTTAGAGATAAAAACGTCATAGATTACATCACTCGCTGCTGAAGGAGCGAAGCCTGAGTCAGTGCTGCGCGCTGTTTTTGTTTCTCTTTGTCTTTGTTTTCTTAGAGAATTTGCAGATGTCTTTTTTCAATGCAGTATTTCTAATTTAGATTTGTAAAAATGTTTACTGCGAAAAGAAAACATTCGCAATGTTTTATAAGTGACTATGAAGAAACGTGGCCGGTTTTAAAAAAATCAAGAAAGAGCGAATACCATGCTTTTTGTACTATATGCTGTGTGGATTTTTCCGTGGCTCATGGCGGGAAAACGGATTGCCGACGACATATAGAAAATCAAAAGCACATAGCCAATGCAAAAATTAAAGAAAATAATCAGACTCTGGATTCTCTGGTTTTGCCGGAGGTAAGTTTAAACGTGATTAGAGCGGAAGCATTATTTACGAGATTCTTAATCGAACATAATTGCCCTTTATCAGTATCGGACCATGCCGGACCATTGTTTAAAAAAATGTTCTCCGATTCAAAAATTGCAAAAGAATACGCTTGTGCACGGACAAAAACGACAATGCTTGTGAAAAGCTTTGCTTCCACAACACAGGATAAACTAGTTGAAAAAATAAAAGTAAACAAATTTAGTTTGGCAACTGATGGAAGTAACTCTGGAGAACACAAATTATTTCCTATTGTTGTGACTTATTACGACGACGACATAGGAAAAATTGTGTCATCCTTGTTATCATTACCCCATTTACTTGGCGATTCAACTGGAGAAAATATCTTTAATCTGTTAAATTGCGAATTGCAGAAGAAAAACATTCCTTGGAGCAACTGTGTCGCATTTTGTGCGGATAATGCGAATGTTATGATGGGGCAGCTGAAAGGAGTTATCTCTTATATAAAAAAAAAAAATCCAAATATAATTATACATCGCTGTGTCTGCCATCAAATTCATTTGGCAGCACAGCATGCTGCTAAAGAATTGAGAAATTGGTGTAACATTGAGGATCTTTTAGTAGATGTTTATTATTATCTCAAAAAAAGTTGCAAACGCCTTGAACTTCTAAAATTTTGTCAAGATATTTGTGGACTTGAGAAGCATAAAATCCTAAAATATTGTGGAACTAGATGGCTTTCATTGGGACAAGTCATTGATAGGTTTTTAGAACAATGGGATGCTCTCAAGAAATTTTTCTGTGAAGAAGAAAAAGGAAAATCTCCCGTGTTCTTTAAAATACAAAAGCTCTTTGAAGATCCCTCAACAAAGTTATACCTTTTATTCTTACAAGGAACAATACCAATATTTAATAAAGCAAATGTATTAATGCAGAGTGATGCACCCATGATACATGTTTACCATCAAGAAATTACTTCACTTTTAAGTGATCTTTTAGCCAGATACATTAAACCATCAGTATTTGCAGCAGCAGACTCTGTTTTTGATATTGATTTTAGTAGCAAAAAGAATCAAAAATCGGATAGTGATTTGGTAATAGGTGCCAAAACTCGTCAATATTTGAATAATCCAGCAATTTCAAGTTCTGTGAAAGAAAAATTCTACAAATCTGTACGTAAATACTATGATAAAGGATGTGCATATATACTAAAAAATTTTCCGCTACAAGACAAACTATATAAACTTGCATCAATTACTGATGTGAAGTTGAGACAAGAGCATGAACTTTCCACCATATATTTTTTTTTAGATTTATTTTCTTATCCAAATGAAATCAAAAATGTTATTGAATCGGAATTTGCAAAATATCAAATTGATGAACTTAATGAAGAGATCAATTCATCAGAACGACCCGATTGTGCCTGGTCTTTAATTAAGCGTTTGAAAGATCATAATGGATGTGAGAAATATCAATGTTTGCCAGATCTAATGCTCTCTATTCTTTTAATACCTCACAGCAATGCTCATTGTGAACGTGTTTTTAGCCTTGTGAACCAAAATTTAACTGATTATAGAAGTAATTTAGGCAATGAAACTTTAGAAGCATTGCTAATTGAAAAATGTTTCTCTAAAGCAGAAGGAAATGTCTGCTACCAATCTTCTTTTACGAATGAAGAATTGAAAAAGGCAAAAAAAGCCACATATTCATCATTAAAATAATTTTTCTTGATTTTAGAGTAATACATTTCACTCCCTCTAATCTTCCATATAATATAAGTTTTAATAATGCAATAGACATAATATTTCTGTTAAGTCTAAAAATTTAAAAATTTATTTTTTTACTTTCAAGTTTAAAAATTTTGAAAAATGAGAATCTTATTTTAGAACAAAGAGTTACATTTTTGCATAATTTACCTGATAAAATTTCCTAATGTATAAAATATTAAAACAAATTGCTTCTGTGTTCCAAAATACTTATACTAATTGATGCATTATTAATAATAATTAATAGTAAATTTATCTATTAAAAATAAATATTGTATGTTTAATTTACTTTACTTAAGTACTTTTACTTTACTTAATTTAATTTACTTAAAATAATTATACATTTATTTTACCATTCACTTAAAGCATAAATAATTTATTATGACTTCATTTGTACCTGGGAAAAAAAAAAAAAAAATATGACCAATAATCAGAAAAATTCTAAAGTTTACAAAGAATTTGGTCCCAAGTTATGCAGATTAGGGGGAGTTGATTCAGAGATGAGATTATTTACACATTTATATAAATATCAGAGATTTCATTTTTATGTTTTTATGTGGATAATATAATAATTATTTTGACATTCATGTTAACTGTTTGAAAATTAATTTTTTCCTTTATCTTCGTATTTTCTTTTTTTTTATGTACTTTCTACTTTCATATATTGTCCTTATTTATGTATAGAAAATATGTCATCATGTAGAAAACAAATTACTTTTGGGTTTTAAGCTTATATTCAGACTTTATTCATTTTCCATTCTTGGCTCTTTTAACTGTTTTGCTAAATATATTTGATTATCAATAAATATTTCTTAATTTTATATGATTATTGTTAATTTATTTTTGCTAGTAGCTTATTTCTTTCTTTCTTTCTTTTTTTTTTTTTTTGTATGTGTATTTTTAAAATTGCTCCTCAAAGTGACCAAAATGCTCCTCAAAATTTCTCTCAATACTCCTCAAACTGTTCTTGAAAAGTTGGCAACCCTGCATTATATGCAACATGTTCACTCAGCGTCGTTCAAAGTTGGGGAAGCTGAACGAATGAGAAACCGATTAGCTGTCCCTAGGGTTCCCCCCGAACTGATAGCTTGATGTATTCCCTTCTCTAAAGGTATTCCAGGAAAAAATCCTGTCTATTCCTCCTATTGGTCAATTTTGATGAGCACACTCAGCTTTTTGTAAACAGCTTCGAAAAAGTTGATCATCTGAAAATGTGCTGTCCTTAACAAGGTCAGGCTGAGTGTATTAGATATAATGTTGTGTTTAGTAAAAAGTTGAGCGAAAATCTCTTTTGTGATATGGCCATAACATGTCTTGTGAGAGCAAAAATATATTGTCGTAAATTTGGAAATTGATGAAAGGATTTCTTATTAGCTTACAAAGTTCATTATATAAAATATGAACCAACGGTTCTTCTACTTGCATAATTTTCAAAAAAATTTCTAAGCTTTCACCTACCGATTTTTAAAATGTAAATGTGTCAAAGTGGTAGAATCAGCAAGAACAGTTCTCAGGAATCGATATGAGTGGGATTACAACTGGCTCTTGATCTTACTTTCTGGTATAAATTTCAGGAAATATTCATTTAATGCTGGTTGATAATTCTAGTAATGACTGGTATCAGTGTCAGCCACCTATTATTTACAAATCTCATAATTTCTTCTTTCTTAGTTCCAACTTCGATTTGGACACCTCGGAAATCTTCTTTGCAAGCCGAATATTTATGAAGAAATTTAAACACAGTATCCAAAAAATCTCCAATATCCCAGTGACTAACTACTTGAGTCACTGCATTCTTGAAGGAATTATGCACAATATGAAAGTTACAAGAACTATGATAAGAGGCAGAAAATCTCTATCATTTAGTTCACTGTCAATTTCGTCAAGGCATTTTTGGTTAACAGGTGGTCCATCAGAACTTACAGATAACAATTTATTAACTGGTAACTTATCAAGTACAAGTGTCAAACATATCTTGTTTTTCAAAATATCTGCTGTAGCATGACCCAGTTCAAAAGCATGCAGGAAGTTACTAACAATTTGGTTACGCTCTTCATCCCAAAATTTTACAAGTACATCTAGTTGCTTTTTTCCATTATCAGTTGTTTCATCGAAAGCAAAGAAAAGAAATTAGTTCATAAATCTTCAGAGTATTATTTGTAGAGTAAATTTTTGCAGTTTGGATATCATCTAACAGTAGACGTAAAAAAAAATATAGGAAATATAGGAGTTGGTGTAAAAATATAGGAGAATATCTGCCAAATTGCGAAAATATAGGAAAAATAGGAAATATAGGAGGACTATGAGGCCTGATTTTACTTAAGTCAAATAAATGTTGCCATTGTGTTTAAAAAAAAAAAAAGAGAGAGAGAGAGAGAAACTCAAAAAAATGGTTTATAAACTGTTCTGCAGAACAAATTTTCGTTTCTGCAGATACGATCGCCTCAATCCTGAATAAGGAGAGGAGATAAAGCGGATGTAACTCAGTTGGGTTAACTTTGATAGGTACGGCATGCATTAGCGATTCGTGATGCGATAATAGGATTCGGTGTATCCACACTTTTCACTGGTAACTTCTTCACATCGGAACTTCATTTTCGTATCTTAAAACTTTGTTTTCGCGCCGCGTCTGCCGCTCGTGTTGTGTGTATTTATTGTATTGCAAAAAGATGTTTTTTCGAAAGAATGTGGCTTTGCGACCATTTTCCGAATTTCAATTTTCATGCATAACAAAATAGCTGCATCCAGTGTTTTTTTTTTTTTTTTTTTTTTTTGAGTGCGTGCTTGCTGCTGTACCGATTTTCATACATTTTCTGATTTACGCACGACAAATTAGTTGCATCTAGTGATTTTCTTTTCTTTAATGTATGTGAAGTGTGCATACGTGCGTGGCAGTAAATACGTGTAATTTTTTTAAAGCTGCATTAATTTTAAGGTTTGGTCAAACTATGTAATACATTTCACAAATATATACAGAAATAAGACTATGGGGAAATTTGTAACATCTGTAGTTATACGCAAAATAAAAAATGAACCTTCAAACCCTGCTTCAAAAAATAGAAAATTAAGAAATTAATCTTAAGAATACTTTATTAATATTTAGCATCTTATATGTAGTAAAAGATCTTAGCAATAAATATTAATGGGTATCTTAAGTTATAAAATTGGTAACTTTTCTAATTTTTTTCTTTACTAATCATTAATTATTTTAATTGATTAAAATTCTTAGCTTTAAATTTTTTTGTTTAAGCATATCAAGTCCTTAAAAATATTATTAATTTATTTCACAAAAATACTCTTATCATTAGTTTCTACGGCTTGTTCATTTCGTTTTTTAAACATTTGAATTTTAAAAAAAATGTTTATTTTTTAATTGAAATATTGCAAATGAAATAGTTATTTTGAATAAAAATCAAACCAAAGGTTTTGTCGATTTTTTTTTTTTTTTTTTTTTTTTTGTAAGCAAAAGGAATTTTATCTAATAGTAGTTGTTTTGAATAAATACTAATTAAACAGCAAATGCTTTTATTTACTTATTCGTATAGATAGGTCATTCCATGCCAAATCAACCAAAAAATTTCAATTTTCAACCTGACCACCTCAGATTTCTATGAAACTTGCAGGAATCATTCTCCTTGATGATATAAATGAGAATATATTTTTAGAAAATTTTTATCTCTTTCGATTTTTTTTTAATTAATTTTTTAAATTTAAAAAAATCAGCATTTTTTAGCTTGTGTAAGAATTTTCAATCTCAAATTTCTCAAGTTCTATAAGGGATAGAGAAGTTTATGACCCCTCATTTTAAAGAGTATTTTCCAAGGTTTAATTTGATATGCAACATCATTATGTTGGGTAAAAATTTTAAAAATTATTAAATTTAAAAATTTTAAATTTTAAAAATTTCAAAGATAGTGTTTTTTAAAAAATTTGAAAAAAATATATGTTTTTGGTTATACTAAAAGCTATATAACCTGAAACTTTTAGAGTGGGATCTCTATGGGATCAGAAGTTATTACAAGAAACTTAGTTACTCTACATGTTAAATTGTATTATAATTACAGTTGAATCTCGAAAATCCGTATTTGGCAGGACCACGGCGATTCCAGATTTTAGAGATTTATTGAAAACTAATTTTTTGTGATATTATAATAACATACAAACTGCAATTTTATGTTAATGAAAATAAACAACAAATCAAATTGGTTAATTAAAATATAAATATAATAAAAGACTTATGTTAAATTAAAACAGATATATTACACTAAAATATAATAAACAACTGATAATGCCTCCTAAATAACTGCTAATAAACTAAGGAAACAATTTTTTAAAAACATTTCAGTAATTATTTTTCACTATGATTTTTTTTTTTTTTTTCTCCCCCATTTTATAACCTACCTTTTTTTGTAAAAAAATAAAATCTTTAATTCACAATCAAACAATATAAAAATATGTCAGATTATGTTCAAATTTATGTATTCAGTGTTCAGTTAAACAAATTTTAAACTGCATTGCACAAGAAATATGGAAATAAGATACAGCTAAGTCTTATTTTAAAATTAAAATTGAAAAATCGTCTGGATTTTAGAGATTTTTGGATGTCCGGATTTTCGAGGTTCAATTGTACCATATAATATGCTTACTTGATAAAAGACATTATTTTGAAAGTTCATATTTATGACTAGTAAAATAGTAAAAAAAAGTTTTCTTCAGGAAAATTTCTAAGATCATTAAAAATTTGATTATTTGATTTCTTTTTTAAATGTGTGTGTAATTCTACAAGTTTCAAATTTTTAAGATTATAAACATTAGTGATGGTTTTAAAACTTACGCAGTTTTTAAAGACAGATTACAAAATGATTACAATATAAGGTTATAAATTTATATCAGAAGCCATTCAGATAATAAATTACTACACTTACAAATTAATGACAGCATAAATCATAAGTAAGTAAATAATAATCAATTCATTTGCTAATTAGAGATGTTCTGGGTCAAAATTGTCTTTATTTAAAAATTGTTTTATTTATGTTGTTGCTGGCATATGACTAATCTGCATCTCCACTGTAGTTTAATTTTTTATATCTCTTCTGAGATCTCAATGTAGAAAAAGTTAGTTGTGATTTTGGGTTCATACCAGGGTTCCAACTCAATTTCAAAAATAAAATTCCCTGACTTTTCCAGGTCTATTTTTAGAAAATTCAAGTCATGAAATTTAGTTTGCAACATAAAAGGTAAGCTCACAGCGTAAAACATAAAACAGCTTGCGACATAAAAGACAGCATAGTCATGTGACCCGCAACATACACTGAATGCTCAAAAAGCATTTTCCAGGTTTATATCATCATTTTCCCAGCTTTTTAGACAATATTTGTGATTTTTCCCTGACATTTCCTTGACTTTTTTCAATAATTTCAAATTCCCTGACTTTTCCAGACTCTCCCTGACCCATGGGAACCCTACCATACTCTTAAGTAGAAGTAAAATAAGCATTTTATATTTTTTTAAATCAAACATTTTTTGCATATTTATTTTAAACAATGAGTACCCTCTTCAGATAAAAAATTTAATCAATTCTATTTAGTTTTTACTTTTGTGATGTAAGAAATTTTATTACTTCTTACAACCTGACTTTAAATTAGTATGATTTTTATGATTAAATTTGTATGATCATTAAGACTTTGTGTAAAGATGAGTAAACCTAGCACATCAAAACATTTTTCCATATATTGCTATAACCCATTCAAGAAAGGTGGCCATGATTATTATAAAAAAAAGTTTGTGATTTGTAATAATGAAAAAATTTACATTTATATATGTTTTCATTTATAATAAATGAAAACATTTTGAGATATAGTCCAAATTTGTATAAACATGTACTGGATATCGTAAAGCTATATTAAAGCTTCCAGTAATTTTAACTGCTGTATTTATACGTACCTTTGTTTCTTTATTATCATTTCTAATCGCAGTAAGAACCTACTCTAAAACATTCCAGCTATAAAACTCACAGTAATTAAAAAAAAAAAAAAAAAAAAAAAAAAAAAAAAATTCCTTTTTTTTAAAAATAATCTAACAAAATTTTATCAAAAAAATTGTTGTTTATTTTTTATTAAGCACAATTACATTGAATATTGATCCACCCCCATGTTTAATTGTATATTAGCATGCAATACTGTATGTGTGAATTTTAATTAACAGGTATTTTATAAAGTAAGCATATTATATGATAATTGTAATGCAATTTACCATGTAGAGTAGCTAGGTTTTTTGTCATAACTCCTGATCCCATTGAGATCCCACTCTAAAAGTTTCAGGTTATATAGCTTTTAGTATAACCAAAAACATATATTTTTTTCAGATTTTTTAAAAAACACTATCTTTAAATTTTTTTAAATTTCAAATTTTAAAATTTCAAATTTTTAAAAATTTTTACCCAACATAATGATGTTGCACATCAAATTAAACCTTGTGAAATACTCTTTAAAATGAGGGGTCATAAACTTTGCTATCCCTTATAGAACTTGAGAAATTTGAGATTAAAAACGCTTATACAAGCTAAAAAATGCTGATTTTTTGAAATTTAAAAAAATTATTTAAAAAAAATCGAACAAGATAAAATTAAAAAAAATATATATTCTCATTTATATCATCAAGGAGAATGATTCCTGCAAGTTTCATAGAAATCTGAGGGGGTCAGGTTGAGTGAGTGGTTGATTTGGCATGGAATGACCCAGTATCAATACCAAATATTACTTTTAATTGATTTCTATTTATTTCATTCATCTGTAATCATTATTTTCTATTATAGGTTTTATCCATGAAATCTGTTACATTTCCCATTTCCTTAAAAATTAAATATTTCACTTGCCTCAATTTTTATGAAAATATTTCGACTATGCTTTGTCTATAATTGTGTTACTTAGATCTTGTATTCTGTTTTACTTTATGTATTTAAATGATGGTATAATTATACATTCTGAATTCTTTAATGTCAAATCACATTTTTTAGATTTCAAATACACATCTTTATGCTATTTGTACAAAATACAAAAATGAATCTTGTGTATTAGAATGTTATTGTGCACATTTCTAATAATCTCAAAAACTATAAATGTTGTAAATTAATTATATTTCATGATGATATTCAGTATTCTATATTAATTTTTACTTTTAATTTGTTGTATTTTAATTTTGAGTTCTGTATTATATTTTATGTTGTTTGGTTTGCACCTTATGAAATAAGTGCATTTGTGTATTTAAATATAGATATTTAATATTAAAAAAAAAAGTAATGAAATTTTAAAAGTATTTGTAACATTTATTTAATTTAGACATTTCATGATTTAAATACCTTAAAAAAAAAAATTGCAGATTATTTTTGATGTGTTGCTGCATTTTACGGTTTGAATTCATTGAATATTTTATAAACAATATTGTATATTAATGTGAACAAACAATCTGAAGCAATTAAGATCAATAGATTTATTTTCAACTTTCTTAAAAAGAAAAAAAAAAAAAAAAATATTTTCTTGCAATAGTGCAGATATATGCATTTGTGCCTAGCTAAAATTTAAATACACTGATTATACTGAATATTATTTACTATTTAAAAATAATTTATTTAGAATTCGTACATGTTAACTTCACAAACTATTCCTGCAGAAAGATTTTGGTGTTGATGAAGCTTGTCGCAGAAAGCATAATAAATTTCTGCCACAGGGCACTGGGGTATCTATATGTATGTCACTGAAGGAATCAATGTTTTCAGCAGGTTTCATGCTTCTTAGTTCTGGGGTTTGGGCTGGGCAGTGATGATTCGACGACTCACTCAGGACAAACAATTTTATATATATATTTTCACAAAATGTATCCATGTTTTCAGTATTACTTTAAATGATTACCTACTGATACTTTGTTCAATGAAACCTTTTTTAACTTGATATTGAACATAATATGGCTGAAATGACAAAATATAAATTTTACAAAAAAGGGTTCCAAAAAATTAAAAGTGGGATTAACCCCTGACAACAGTGAGCCAAGTTATTATAAGATTGCCCTTCACATACACAGATATTAGAATACATTACACTTTTTTTTTTTTTATTAAATATGTACATTTAAAACTTTAAAATCTGATGTGAAAGCATTGATTTATATTTTTGCCTCAGTGTAAACAAAACTTACCACACCAGATTGTTTTGTAAAGTTTGGTGAACATATACAAAAGAAAATGAGTTCATCCAGGGCTCCCAACATATTTTAGCTACCGAAAAGGGTAAAAGAGGACCATTTACAGTTCAAAAGAGGACTTAGGAGGACCATTTATAATAATAAAAAAAAGAGGACTTCAGAGGATTTTTTATATCCAAAAATTATAACAAATGTAAACATTTTACACTATCATCGTTTTAAACACCTCGTTAAACAATCATTTAATCATAAAACATATTAAATATAACATAACAATAGCTAATACCAACGAGGAAAAAATATCCAATAATTTTTATTTACCATTTATAAAGGCATCTATACTGATGCATTGGAAACTTCTTAAATTTATGAGTGGGGAGGGGGGTGGGGGTAGAGGTCAAGACTTGCGGTTGCCACTCGCCACATGTGAGACCTAATTTGAAAAAGTGGCGACCCAAAAAAATAGCTGTAATCGGCAATCAGACATGAGATTTTTTTCGCAATTTCGCCCCCCCCCCCCAAAAAATTCGCAGAATTTTGCGAATTAACTTCTGCTTTAAAAAAAAAAAAAAATCGCGGATATCGTCCGTTTTAAAAAAAGAAACCCCATTAACGATCGGCGATTAAATTCGCTACGAAAGTCACCCAATTCATAATCTTTCTCCATCCACAACATAAATGTCAATATTCATTTTAAACTTGCTTAATGAGATTCTAGAACTTATAAAGAAATAGAATAGTTAAATATTTCTTGCTCATGTAATTAATTTTTATTCCTCCCCCCCCCAAAAAAAAAATCTCCAGATAGTGATCAGTGATTAATTCTAGAAACAATAAAGACATAAGTGCTCAATGTTTCTCACATATGTAATTATTTTTAAACTTCATTACTGAACTTGATAAATCTACTTATTTTTTCTCAATTAAATTAAATGTTTATATTTAATATCTACTCCAAGTGTTTAAACAAGGGGGAAAATGTAGACTAAATTTTCCAGGTGGGAAATTTTTTTCCAAATCAATTTAAGAAAATTAATACTCATTTGGTTTTATGCATATCAGAAACTGATAATTAACTACTGTAGCTTTTTTAAATATGTATGATTAGTGTACATAAAAAAAAATCATTATATATTTGTTTGATTTTTTTCCCCCTTGTTGACATGGAATTTTAATAAGGTTTTATGTGGATATAAAACTTATTGCAATAATATTATAGAAATGTTTTGTGCTAATGAAAAAAATCCTGAAATTTTTAACGTAGATAGAAAGCTATAAATATATATAGATAACTGTTTAGGTAGTTAATTTATTAAAAGTGACATTATCAATATTCAATCATTTAACTAAACAATCATGTTAGTAAAAAATTTCCAGCTAATTTCCAATTTTAGCAATCGCATGTCTGTTAATATAATTAAATCTCGAAAAATATGCCAAAAAGATTTTTTGCCCCCCCCCCCTTTTCCCCAGACTCAAAATAATTTTGTTTCCTTCTAATGCTAATCACATCTATTTTCCGTATGGAGATGTCACACTAGGTGAAATTTATTAAATGAATCAAATTTTTGCATTTCTCTTTCAATAAGACAAAGTAAATATTCTTGCAAAACACAAATTGTGTACGAGAAATAACATTATTTTGTTAGTGTGTCATCATTATAGCCTGCTGTTTTCTGTATTGAAATGAAATTAATACTTAACTACGAAAGTCCATATATTTCTCCTCATTACTAAAACTTTAAAATCTTCTTTCTAATACTATAATTATTAATAGCATTTAAAAGTTGCATTATATGCTACTATAACTACCCTATATGTTTATAAAACTCACACTTAAAATACTAATCGGCTTATACACACATTTCTGTGTGAGAGCTAAGTTTTCCATTCAATTTCTCAATAATGTAACCCACAGTATGTTCCTTCATTTTTTATGGGAAAAATCATGGGATAATCTATTGGTAAGTGGTCTTTTTCTACCTGAGAAGAGTAAAAACTGAAAAATGTAACAATTAGTAAGTAAAAGCTCCTCCCACGCCTTTTTTTTTTTAAATCTTTCTCTTATCGGTCGGCTTATACACACATTTCTGTGTGAGAGCTAAGTTTTCCATTCAATTTCTCAATAATGTAACCCACAGTGTGTTCCTTCATTTTTTATGGGGAAAAATCATGGGATAATCTATTGGTAAGTGGTCTTTTTCTACCTGAGAAGAGTAAAAACTGAAAAATGTTACAATTAGTAAGAAAACGCTCCTCCCACCCTTTTTTTTTTTAAATCTTTTTCTTATGGGTGTTAAAATTAATGATGAAAGAAACGTATATTTATAATAGTAATTACTTTTTATTAAAAAAATTCAAATGTGCAGATAGTCGAATTTATTTCTGTCCGGAGACATAAAAAAGAAATAAAAGTCTGGTGGGTTCTTATAACTGATAAAAACACCGACCGTGATAATGGTGGCCATCATTTATGATTTATGAAGTTGCAAACAGAAACGGGGCAGCGGCTAGAAGAAAGATGTGTAGATAAAAGATAAAACCAAGATTTTCAGTGGTCGTGCAAATACTCTGGTTACATTTGCAAAAATATAAGATATATCACAGATTTTTAGCAGTATATTCAGTAGCTAATGGTAACTATTATGATAATTTAGCTGATTGCTAATGGGGACGTAACTACAAATGTTATCAGCAGGAGGCATGTAGGAGGCTGAGGCTGATTTCCTAATTTGCCTTAAGGGTCCCCTTGGTTGCTGTCATAATAGTTTAGCAACCAAATCCTCATTAAATTCATTAAGACTTTTGTAGACCATGTTCTTTCTGTTACGCCAAAACAGGAAGGTGACACAATACATTGTTTGAAATTCATGTGGTAAATGACAATTAAAACTCTGGGAAGCTTTTTCACATATAGATCTTGCCAGTGCCATCTAATACCTCAAAGTGGTATTTTCATACCCACTTACCTACACTAAAACTGATTGTTTTTTGGTACCCTCTATCTGCCTTTTCATTTGTGTTAGGTGTTCTTGAGAATCCCAATATAACCTCCCCCCCCTCCCTCTCTCTGCAAAACAATACATTTTATTTATCCTTATTTTGTTTTTTATACACTGATGGAAAAAAAAATCCCAACACCTGGAAGGAGCTGTGCTATATAAATGAAATTTGGTAGGCATGTTTTTGTTTATACATCTGAAAGATGACGTCGATTCAAATTTCGAGCTATGCGCATAAGTGTGGCGCTAGTAGCGACACTATGAACATGCAAATGAGGTTTGCTTTAAATAAGCGCTGTAAGGTTCGTGATCGTTATTTACAATTGAGATTTGACGTAGTGGGTTAATCAAGGATGCCTCTAAGAAGACGAAGAAGCCATTAACAGCTCACTGAGTTTGAACGAGGTCATGTAGTAAGGCTACGAGAAAGTGGGTTTTCTTTCCGTGATATTGCAGAAAGACTTGGCAGGAATGTATCCACTGTGCATGAGTGTTGGCAGCAGTGGTCAAGGGAAGGTACTGCCTCAAGAAGACCGGGTTCCAGGCGGCCAAGTGGCACTATTGAGAGGGAAGACCGCCGTGTTCGGCGTTTGGCTGTGGCTAATCGTACTGCGTCTACAGCTGAAATTGGCACCACAGTGACACAACGAACTGTTACAAATCGGTTATTTCAAGGACAGCTCCCAGCCAGACACCCTGTAGCGTGCATTCCACTGACTCCAAACCACTGCCGTTTGCGATGTGAGTGGTGTCAAGCTAGAGCTCATTGGAGGACAGAGTGGAGATCTGTTGTGTTTTCTGATGAAAGCCGGTTCTGCCTTGGTCGCAGTGATAGCCGTGTGTTGGTTAGAAGGAGGCCAGCTGAATGCCTGCTAGCGACCTGTCTGCGGCCTAGACACACAGGGCCTATTCCTGGAGTTATGGTTTGGGGAGCAATTTCGTATGACGGCAGGAGCACTCTCGTGGTTATCCCACGCACCCTGACTGCAAATTTGTACGTCAGTCTAGTGATACAACCTGTTGTGCTGCCATTCATGAACAGCATTCAAGGGGGTGTTTTCCAACAGGATAACGCTCGCCCTCATACCGCTGTTGTAACCCAACATGCTCTACAGAGTGTCGACATGTTGCATTGGCCTGCTAGATCACCAGATCTTTCTCCAATCGAGCACGTATGGGATATCATTGGACGACAACTCCAGCGTCATCCACAACCAGCATTAACCGTCCCTGCATTGACTGCCCAAGTGCAACAGGCATGGAACTCCATCCCACAAACTGATATCCGACACAATGCATGCACATTTGCATGCTTGCATTCAAAATTCTGGCGGTTACACCGGTTACTAATGTACCAACATTTCACATTTGAAATGGCTCTTCTCGCCAATGGCTCTACCTATGATCTTGAAACTTTAATCAATTAAATATGTTACCTAGACAAATGTATTGCTGAAATTTCATTACTGTACAATATTTTTTTCTTGGTGTTGGGATTTTTTTTTCCATCAGTGTATATATGATATATTTATTTAATTCCTTTGCTTACTATTCAATAACTTTATGATTATTACACTTTGAGATTCACTTGACTCGCTGATTGAAAAATTTTTATAACTTTTTTTTTTTATATATATTAAGAAACACACACATACACATAATTATATATATGTTATACAGCAAATACATCTGCACAGTTCCATTCTTTTATATTACCTCATCTGTGGCCCTTCATGTCCCAATCAACAGCGAGACTGGCCCACCAGCCAAAAAGGTTGTGCACCCCTATTCTACACTCATCATCATCATCAAAATTAACTTTTCAGAGTTCCTAGAAACGGCGTTCCTTCACCTCTAATAGTAGTAGTATGTAGAATAAATAATATAGTAGAATATATGGCCAGGTAGGTCTTTCTAGATTCAGGCATGAGGGTGCAGAAAATTAAAAAAAGAGGAAACACGTGTGTTCATAAAATTAATTTTAAAAGAAAAGTAACACGCGAGGGGAAAACTATACAAATGTACGTTCATAAAATTTATTTCAAATGAAAAATAATGCTCACAGGAAAAACTATACAAAATATTTTAAAAGTGACAAATTAAACTAAAAGAACAATGCACATCAACACAATAAAACATGTGTTAAAAAAAAAAAAAAAAAAAAAAAAAAATTTAAGCTAGCAATCAACATTTAATCACTGGCTGGTGGTGGAAAGTGGGGAAAGGGGGGGGGGGGGGTTTAAAAAGTAGTTCATGAGAGAAATATTAAACACAATTCTACTTCTTTATAGGTTCTAAAATATCATAAAGTAAGTTTAAAATTCATTTTGTGGATGGATAAATATTCAAAAATAAAAGGCTTCCCACAGAATGTTTGATCGGCAGTGGTTAGAGATGAAAAAGGGGGGGGACAAAAAAAATTACATGAGTGAGAAATATTGAATAATTCTGTTCTTTTATATATTATAGAATCTGACAAAGTATGTTTAAAATGAATATTGACATTTATATTTTGGATGGAAAAAGATTGAGAATCTAAAGTTTTTCATGGAGCGTTTGAACACTGATCGGTATTAGAGTTCAGCATTTTAAAAAACTTATTTTTAAGTCATTCAAAAGGACTAAACGGACCAAAACGTTAAAAAGGACAAAAACGGACCTCACTATGAAAAACGGACTTTGGAGGGAAAAGAGGACCATTTCGGAGCCCTGGTTCATCACAAAATATATATATATTACATTTTTACTTGAAAATGCTTTTTTATTTCTGCTTAAAAATGCATATTTTAGATAACCTAAAAACTTTACATGCCACCAAGAAATCTGATTCAAATAATAAAATAAATTCCTGACAAATGAACAGGCATAAGAGTGCTGAAAATTATAAAAAAAAAAAAAAAGAGAGGAAACACGCGTGTTCATAAAATTAATTTTAAAAGAAAAATAATGTGCGTGGGGAAAACTATACAAATGTACGTTTATAAAATTTATTTCAAATGAAAAATAATGCTCACAGGAAAAAACTATACAAAATATTTTAAAAGTAACAAATTAAACTAAAAGAATAATGCACATCAACGCAATAAAACATGTGTTTAAAAAAAAAAGTTAGCTAGCAATCAACATTTAATCATTGGCTGGTGGTGGAAAATGGGAAAGAAGGGAGGGGGGGGAGCATAAAAAGTAGTTCATGAGAGAAATATTAAATACAATTCTACTTCTTTATGGGTTTTAGAATATCATAAAGGAAGTTTAATATTGTGGGTGGATAAATATTCAAAAATAAAAGGTTTCCTGCAGAATGTTTGATTGGCAATGATTAGAGATGAAAAAAGGGGGGGGGGGACAAAAAAAAATTACTCGAGTGAGAAATATTGAATAATTCTGTTCTTTTATATGTTATAGAATGTGATAAAGCATGTTTAAAATGAATATTGACATTTATATTTTGGATGGAAAAAGATTGAAAATCGTGGAGCGTTTGAACACTGATTGTTATTGGAGTTCGCAGAATTAACGAAAAAAATCGCAGAATTAACGAAAATCGCAAAAAAGCGGAAAATCGCAGAACCGCGGAAAATTCTCATGCCTGAATGAAACAAGACAATGTAAGAGTTGTTTCTAAATTTTTAAATGTTTTTAACATTTGCTTTTAAATTAAAGAAATAAATCAAAGTTTATGAAGATGTTTATTCAATATTAAAGGGGGGGGGGGGGGGATCTTTCTTTAAAAAGAAAAAAAAATTACCATGACAAATTGTAAAAATAAGATTGAACATTTGTTTTATTTTTGTAAATATAGAGAGAAAATTTAGATGCACATTTATGACTATATATATATACATAAGTACACACCAGTAAATATTAAGAATTTCCTTCAATAACCAGAATCTGTAGAATATAAATATATACTAAATCAGGGCGCGAAATTCCCACTCGCCAGCTCGCCACTGGCGAGTGGAATTTTTACTGTGGCGAGTAAAAATTTGGTCTAGTTATAGATAGAATTCTTACACGATACGGTGACAGAAAACATTATTTTTAGAGATTTAAAGATAGCAAAATCTTGCCATCTTATAACCTCATATTTAACCTCTCCTTTTTAGATTCTCGGAGAGACGAGTCTGAGTGATCGCTGCCCAAGATCACCCCAAGCTGGGAAAGGAAAAATGCTTAGTGCATACATAAAAGTTTTGATGTCTTCGGCAGTTTCGTTTCTCCCACCTCTCCAAACAGTGTGAGAATACACGAGCAAAGAGCCTCTTTGCCCATTGCTCACTATCCAAGAGATGAGATATGCGAAAGTTTGCCTATGCGATATTGTCACATAAAAATGAGCTCGAGCTCTTTTAAAGATACTGCCTATGTATATTTTGTTGAGTAATGATCAAAAAACAGTTCATATTTTCAAGTTTTTACTGAAACGCCCAGTGATCTGCCCTTGTAATGATTTGTAAGCAACGATTTTATCAAAAAAGGTATTTTGAAAGGGCTATTTCAAATGATAACAATGGACAAGTTATACACATCGACATTCCGTCTGATTACAAAAATAAAATGAAAGAAGAAGACATTTTTATAAAAAAGTTAAGTAAATAAATGGATAAAAAAGGAAGCTTAATCTTCCATAATACAAAGATTTTCACGGGATATTGTTTGACAAAGAAATTTTTTTTTAAATCTTTTTCAAATCTCAAATACAATACATTATAATGATTTTTAATTATACATGATTATGAAACATGATGATATATGACACAATTTTAATATATATAATTTTAGACATATTTGTAAAAGCCTTTCAAATAGTTCGAAAAAATAAAAAACCCTAAATGTGTAAAAAAGGAAAAAAATAACAACCCTATTTTGTGGCGAGTAAAACTTTTTGTCGGCGAGTGTAATCTGAGTTGAAATTTCGGGCCCTGTACTAAATACAACATTTATTTTTCAAGCCCCCTTGGAAATACATCTGTACAATTCGCACTTCAGAAAGTAAAAAAAAATATATATAATATTGACAATATACTACACTTTAAAAAGAAACACAAAACTAAATTTGTTTTTAAAATTATATAAAATACGTTTGGACGAAATAAAGAATTTATTATTCATTCAAATAAGCAACTGTCTTTCGATACTGTAAAGAAAAATCATTTTAAGCGAAGAAATCCGGCAAAAATTACCTCAAGACACTAGTTCAATATTAATTATTCAAGGCATATATTTATGATGGCAAAGATATATAGTTTGTTTTTAAAAAAATTCTTTAATAAAGAGCTTAAAATACGTACTTAAAGTTTACTTAAACTACACAAAGCGTGACTTTTCAAACAACATCAAAACAACGTTTTAAAAATTGCAACCAAGTCCTGTAAATATGTTGCCAAAATATTTGAAACTGCTACAAGATGCTGATTATCGAATGAAAACAAATTAACCATGGAGAAAAATCAAGCTAAAGAATCTCTTAGAGAGAAGAAATGTGTGTCTAATTTCACGATTGGATTGTTCATGATGCAAAAAGCATGCCCAGTTTTTCATTGGATAGACATGATGTTAGTAGGCTTGTCTTATTAGAGCCCCTTAAATAAATAATAGGCCGGCGCATCACCGCCATTTTTTTGCCTCGTAAGAGGACAGCATTTCCGCTTGGCGATTTTATCGCTTCACTGGTGGTTTTAAGAAATTTTCATCTAAAAATAAAATCGACCAAAAATGATAAGCAACACAAGTAATCTGTTTCTGTTTCTTAAATAATTCATAACATTTGAAAGGGGGAAAAAAAAAGAGTATACCAATTAAAATTGGAAAGTTTTTTCAACGACCTAATACTATCAGGACACGGAAACAAGACAACTTTGGCGAACCAAAAAAACGTCGCCAAGACTCTACAAACACACAGTAAAAAAGCGTTTCTTAAAATAATTTATGGTTATTAAAATACATATTTAGATTTAAATAATACTTTTTTTTTAAATTTTTTACTTTATAAATGTCAGAAATGCAAAGAAAAGTATAAGTGAATAACAATAAAACTTACTATGCAAAGCTGTGCATTAAGTCCCGGGATCCAAGAATCTGGACGACAATTCGCAGCCCATTTTCTCCTTCTTGCATTATCCGAAGGAAACCTAAACATTTTGTATACTTTTCTGGAGTGTTTACAGCAGTTTATTGCTGAACAACCTCCCATATTGCAGTTTATTTCACTAAAATTACGACCAAGACGGTAGAAACAATGGATGCCGTTTGTTTATCACGCTGGGTACATGCGGCAACCCTAAGGCAAAAAAATGTCGGATGCGCCAGCTCGTATATATAGGAGCCTTATGTC
>CAWVNO010000483.1:0-39886 GCA_963930645.1 Salticus scenicus
GATACCCAAAATTTTTGCGATTTTCACAGAATTTTTTTCAAAAGCCGATTCCAAAGCAACTAATAGAGCTTTGCGATCGCAATCACTTCCAGAATCTGTCCCACGAAGTCTACTTTCATGATAAAGCACGAGGGACCTGCCAAAGTTAAACCATTTGGCCAGGAGAGCCCTTTTATGAAGGCATGTGCTCGATTTCGTCGCCAAATTTTTTTGTCGAATTTTACGCCCTCTCATTTTTAAAAGTCGATTCCACAGCAACTAATAGAGCTTTGCGATCGCAATCACTTCCAGAATGTGCAAAAGATATTCTAGTTTCATAACAGAACAGCAGGGACCTGCCAAAGTTAAACCATTTGGCCAGGAGAGCCCTTTTATGCAGACTTTTGCCATATTTCGATACCCAAAATTTTTGCGATTTTCACAGAATTTTTTTCAAAAGCCGATTCCAAAGCAACTAATAGAGCTTTGCGATCGCAATCACTTCCAGAATCTGTCCCACGAAGTCTACTTTCATGATAAAGCACGAGGGACCTGCCAAAGTTAAACCATTTGGCCAGGAGAGCCCTTTTATGAAGGCATGTGCTCGATTTCGTCGCCAAATTTTTTTGTCGAATTTTACGCCCTCTCATTTTTAAAAGTCGATTCCACAGCAACTAATAGAGCTTTGCGATCGCAATCACTTCCAGAATGTGCAAAAGATATTCTAGTTTCATAACAGAACAGCAGGGACCTGCCAAAGTTAAACCATTTGGCCAGGAGAGCCCTTTTATGCAGACTTTTGCCATATTTCGATACCCAAAATTTTTGCGATTTTCACAGAATTTTTTTCAAAAGCCGATTCCAAAGCAACTAATAGAGCTTTGCGATCGCAATCACTTCCAGAATCTGTCCCACGAAGTCTACTTTCATGATAAAGCACGAGGGACCTGCCAAAGTTAAACCATTTGGCCAGGAGAGCCCTTTTATGAAGGCATGTGCTCGATTTCGTCGCCAAATTTTTTTGTCGAATTTTACGCCCTCTCATTTTTAAAAGTCGATTCCACAGCAACTAATAGAGCTTTGCGATCGCAATCACTTCCAGAATGTGCAAAAGATATTCTAGTTTCATAACAGAACAGCAGGGACCTGCCAAAGTTAAACCATTTGGCCAGGAGAGCCCTTTTATGCAGACTTTTGCCATATTTCGATACCCAAAATTTTTGCGATTTTCACAGAATTTTTTTCAAAAGCCGATTCCAAAGCAACTAATAGAGCTTTGCGATCGCAATCACTTCCAGAATCTGTCCCACGAAGTCTACTTTCATGATAAAGCACGAGGGACCTGCCAAAGTTAAACCATTTGGCCAGGAGAGCCCTTTTATGAAGGCATGTGCTCGATTTCGTCGCCAAATTTTTTTGTCGAATTTTACGCCCTCTCATTTTTAAAAGTCGATTCCACAGCAACTAATAGAGCTTTGCGATCGCAATCACTTCCAGAATGTGCAAAAGATATTCTAGTTTCATAACAGAACAGCAGGGACCTGCCAAAGTTAAACCATTTGGCCAGGAGAGCCCTTTTATGCAGACTTTTGCCATATTTCGATACCCAAAATTTTTGCGATTTTCACAGAATTTTTTTCAAAAGCCGATTCCAAAGCAACTAATAGAGCTTTGCGATCGCAATCACTTCCAGAATCTGTCCCACGAAGTCTACTTTCATGATAAAGCACGAGGGACCTGCCAAAGTTAAACCATTTGGCCAGGAGAGCCCTTTTATGAAGGCATGTGCTCGATTTCGTCGCCAAATTTTTTTGTCGAATTTTACGCCCTCTCATTTTTAAAAGTCGATTCCACAGCAACTAATAGAGCTTTGCGATCGCAATCACTTCCAGAATGTGCAAAAGATATTCTAGTTTCATAACAGAACAGCAGGGACCTGCCAAAGTTAAACCATTTGGCCAGGAGAGCCCTTTTATGCAGACTTTTGCCATATTTCGATACCCAAAATTTTTGCGATTTTCACAGAATTTTTTTCAAAAGCCGATTCCAAAGCAACTAATAGAGCTTTGCGATCGCAATCACTTCCAGAATCTGTCCCACGAAGTCTACTTTCATGATAAAGCACGAGGGACCTGCCAAAGTTAAACCATTTGGCCAGGAGAGCCCTTTTATGAAGGCATGTGCTCGATTTCGTCGCCAAATTTTTTTGTCGAATTTTACGCCCTCTCATTTTTAAAAGTCGATTCCACAGCAACTAATAGAGCTTTGCGATCGCAATCACTTCCAGAATGTGCAAAAGATATTCTAGTTTCATAACAGAACAGCAGGGACCTGCCAAAGTTAAACCATTTGGCCAGGAGAGCCCTTTTATGCAGACTTTTGCCATATTTCGATACCCAAAATTTTTGCGATTTTCACAGAATTTTTTTCAAAAGCCGATTCCAAAGCAACTAATAGAGCTTTGCGATCGCAATCACTTCCAGAATCTGTCCCACGAAGTCTACTTTCATGATAAAGCACGAGGGACCTGCCAAAGTTAAACCATTTGGCCAGGAGAGCCCTTTTATGAAGGCATGTGCTCGATTTCGTCGCCAAATTTTTTTGTCGAATTTTACGCCCTCTCATTTTTAAAAGTCGATTCCACAGCAACTAATAGAGCTTTGCGATCGCAATCACTTCCAGAATGTGCAAAAGATATTCTAGTTTCATAACAGAACAGCAGGGACCTGCCAAAGTTAAACCATTTGGCCAGGAGAGCCCTTTTATGCAGACTTTTGCCATATTTCGATACCCAAAATTTTTGCGATTTTCACAGAATTTTTTTCAAAAGCCGATTCCAAAGCAACTAATAGAGCTTTGCGATCGCAATCACTTCCAGAATCTGTCCCACGAAGTCTACTTTCATGATAAAGCACGAGGGACCTGCCAAAGTTAAACCATTTGGCCAGGAGAGCCCTTTTATGAAGGCATGTGCTCGATTTCGTCGCCAAATTTTTTTGTCGAATTTTACGCCCTCTCATTTTTAAAAGTCGATTCCACAGCAACTAATAGAGCTTTGCGATCGCAATCACTTCCAGAATGTGCAAAAGATATTCTAGTTTCATAACAGAACAGCAGGGACCTGCCAAAGTTAAACCATTTGGCCAGGAGAGCCCTTTTATGCAGACTTTTGCCATATTTCGATACCCAAAATTTTTGCGATTTTCACAGAATTTTTTTCAAAAGCCGATTCCAAAGCAACTAATAGAGCTTTGCGATCGCAATCACTTCCAGAATCTGTCCCACGAAGTCTACTTTCATGATAAAGCACGAGGGACCTGCCAAAGTTAAACCATTTGGCCAGGAGAGCCCTTTTATGAAGGCATGTGCTCGATTTCGTCGCCAAATTTTTTTGTCGAATTTTACGCCCTCTCATTTTTAAAAGTCGATTCCACAGCAACTAATAGAGCTTTGCGATCGCAATCACTTCCAGAATGTGCAAAAGATATTCTAGTTTCATAACAGAACAGCAGGGACCTGCCAAAGTTAAACCATTTGGCCAGGAGAGCCCTTTTATGCAGACTTTTGCCATATTTCGATACCCAAAATTTTTGCGATTTTCACAGAATTTTTTTCAAAAGCCGATTCCAAAGCAACTAATAGAGCTTTGCGATCGCAATCACTTCCAGAATCTGTCCCACGAAGTCTACTTTCATGATAAAGCACGAGGGACCTGCCAAAGTTAAACCATTTGGCCAGGAGAGCCCTTTTATGAAGGCATGTGCTCGATTTCGTCGCCAAATTTTTTTGTCGAATTTTACGCCCTCTCATTTTTAAAAGTCGATTCCACAGCAACTAATAGAGCTTTGCGATCGCAATCACTTCCAGAATGTGCAAAAGATATTCTAGTTTCATAACAGAACAGCAGGGACCTGCCAAAGTTAAACCATTTGGCCAGGAGAGCCCTTTTATGCAGACTTTTGCCATATTTCGATACCCAAAATTTTTGCGATTTTCACAGAATTTTTTTCAAAAGCCGATTCCAAAGCAACTAATAGAGCTTTGCGATCGCAATCACTTCCAGAATCTGTCCCACGAAGTCTACTTTCATGATAAAGCACGAGGGACCTGCCAAAGTTAAACCATTTGGCCAGGAGAGCCCTTTTATGAAGGCATGTGCTCGATTTCGTCGCCAAATTTTTTTGTCGAATTTTACGCCCTCTCATTTTTAAAAGTCGATTCCACAGCAACTAATAGAGCTTTGCGATCGCAATCACTTCCAGAATGTGCAAAAGATATTCTAGTTTCATAACAGAACAGCAGGGACCTGCCAAAGTTAAACCATTTGGCCAGGAGAGCCCTTTTATGCAGACTTTTGCCATATTTCGATACCCAAAATTTTTGCGATTTTCACAGAATTTTTTTCAAAAGCCGATTCCAAAGCAACTAATAGAGCTTTGCGATCGCAATCACTTCCAGAATCTGTCCCACGAAGTCTACTTTCATGATAAAGCACGAGGGACCTGCCAAAGTTAAACCATTTGGCCAGGAGAGCCCTTTTATGAAGGCATGTGCTCGATTTCGTCGCCAAATTTTTTTGTCGAATTTTACGCCCTCTCATTTTTAAAAGTCGATTCCACAGCAACTAATAGAGCTTTGCGATCGCAATCACTTCCAGAATGTGCAAAAGATATTCTAGTTTCATAACAGAACAGCAGGGACCTGCCAAAGTTAAACCATTTGGCCAGGAGAGCCCTTTTATGCAGACTTTTGCCATATTTCGATACCCAAAATTTTTGCGATTTTCACAGAATTTTTTTCAAAAGCCGATTCCAAAGCAACTAATAGAGCTTTGCGATCGCAATCACTTCCAGAATCTGTCCCACGAAGTCTACTTTCATGATAAAGCACGAGGGACCTGCCAAAGTTAAACCATTTGGCCAGGAGAGCCCTTTTATGAAGGCATGTGCTCGATTTCGTCGCCAAATTTTTTTGTCGAATTTTACGCCCTCTCATTTTTAAAAGTCGATTCCACAGCAACTAATAGAGCTTTGCGATCGCAATCACTTCCAGAATGTGCAAAAGATATTCTAGTTTCATAACAGAACAGCAGGGACCTGCCAAAGTTAAACCATTTGGCCAGGAGAGCCCTTTTATGCAGACTTTTGCCATATTTCGATACCCAAAATTTTTGCGATTTTCACAGAATTTTTTTCAAAAGCCGATTCCAAAGCAACTAATAGAGCTTTGCGATCGCAATCACTTCCAGAATCTGTCCCACGAAGTCTACTTTCATGATAAAGCACGAGGGACCTGCCAAAGTTAAACCATTTGGCCAGGAGAGCCCTTTTATGAAGGCATGTGCTCGATTTCGTCGCCAAATTTTTTTGTCGAATTTTACGCCCTCTCATTTTTAAAAGTCGATTCCACAGCAACTAATAGAGCTTTGCGATCGCAATCACTTCCAGAATGTGCAAAAGATATTCTAGTTTCATAACAGAACAGCAGGGACCTGCCAAAGTTAAACCATTTGGCCAGGAGAGCCCTTTTATGCAGACTTTTGCCATATTTCGATACCCAAAATTTTTGCGATTTTCACAGAATTTTTTTCAAAAGCCGATTCCAAAGCAACTAATAGAGCTTTGCGATCGCAATCACTTCCAGAATCTGTCCCACGAAGTCTACTTTCATGATAAAGCACGAGGGACCTGCCAAAGTTAAACCATTTGGCCAGGAGAGCCCTTTTATGAAGGCATGTGCTCGATTTCGTCGCCAAATTTTTTTGTCGAATTTTACGCCCTCTCATTTTTAAAAGTCGATTCCACAGCAACTAATAGAGCTTTGCGATCGCAATCACTTCCAGAATGTGCAAAAGATATTCTAGTTTCATAACAGAACAGCAGGGACCTGCCAAAGTTAAACCATTTGGCCAGGAGAGCCCTTTTATGCAGACTTTTGCCATATTTCGATACCCAAAATTTTTGCGATTTTCACAGAATTTTTTTCAAAAGCCGATTCCAAAGCAACTAATAGAGCTTTGCGATCGCAATCACTTCCAGAATCTGTCCCACGAAGTCTACTTTCATGATAAAGCACGAGGGACCTGCCAAAGTTAAACCATTTGGCCAGGAGAGCCCTTTTATGAAGGCATGTGCTCGATTTCGTCGCCAAATTTTTTTGTCGAATTTTACGCCCTCTCATTTTTAAAAGTCGATTCCACAGCAACTAATAGAGCTTTGCGATCGCAATCACTTCCAGAATGTGCAAAAGATATTCTAGTTTCATAACAGAACAGCAGGGACCTGCCAAAGTTAAACCATTTGGCCAGGAGAGCCCTTTTATGCAGACTTTTGCCATATTTCGATACCCAAAATTTTTGCGATTTTCACAGAATTTTTTTCAAAAGCCGATTCCAAAGCAACTAATAGAGCTTTGCGATCGCAATCACTTCCAGAATCTGTCCCACGAAGTCTACTTTCATGATAAAGCACGAGGGACCTGCCAAAGTTAAACCATTTGGCCAGGAGAGCCCTTTTATGAAGGCATGTGCTCGATTTCGTCGCCAAATTTTTTTGTCGAATTTTACGCCCTCTCATTTTTAAAAGTCGATTCCACAGCAACTAATAGAGCTTTGCGATCGCAATCACTTCCAGAATGTGCAAAAGATATTCTAGTTTCATAACAGAACAGCAGGGACCTGCCAAAGTTAAACCATTTGGCCAGGAGAGCCCTTTTATGCAGACTTTTGCCATATTTCGATACCCAAAATTTTTGCGATTTTCACAGAATTTTTTTCAAAAGCCGATTCCAAAGCAACTAATAGAGCTTTGCGATCGCAATCACTTCCAGAATCTGTCCCACGAAGTCTACTTTCATGATAAAGCACGAGGGACCTGCCAAAGTTAAACCATTTGGCCAGGAGAGCCCTTTTATGAAGGCATGTGCTCGATTTCGTCGCCAAATTTTTTTGTCGAATTTTACGCCCTCTCATTTTTAAAAGTCGATTCCACAGCAACTAATAGAGCTTTGCGATCGCAATCACTTCCAGAATGTGCAAAAGATATTCTAGTTTCATAACAGAACAGCAGGGACCTGCCAAAGTTAAACCATTTGGCCAGGAGAGCCCTTTTATGCAGACTTTTGCCATATTTCGATACCCAAAATTTTTGCGATTTTCACAGAATTTTTTTCAAAAGCCGATTCCAAAGCAACTAATAGAGCTTTGCGATCGCAATCACTTCCAGAATCTGTCCCACGAAGTCTACTTTCATGATAAAGCACGAGGGACCTGCCAAAGTTAAACCATTTGGCCAGGAGAGCCCTTTTATGAAGGCATGTGCTCGATTTCGTCGCCAAATTTTTTTGTCGAATTTTACGCCCTCTCATTTTTAAAAGTCGATTCCACAGCAACTAATAGAGCTTTGCGATCGCAATCACTTCCAGAATGTGCAAAAGATATTCTAGTTTCATAACAGAACAGCAGGGACCTGCCAAAGTTAAACCATTTGGCCAGGAGAGCCCTTTTATGCAGACTTTTGCCATATTTCGATACCCAAAATTTTTGCGATTTTCACAGAATTTTTTTCAAAAGCCGATTCCAAAGCAACTAATAGAGCTTTGCGATCGCAATCACTTCCAGAATCTGTCCCACGAAGTCTACTTTCATGATAAAGCACGAGGGACCTGCCAAAGTTAAACCATTTGGCCAGGAGAGCCCTTTTATGAAGGCATGTGCTCGATTTCGTCGCCAAATTTTTTTGTCGAATTTTACGCCCTCTCATTTTTAAAAGTCGATTCCACAGCAACTAATAGAGCTTTGCGATCGCAATCACTTCCAGAATGTGCAAAAGATATTCTAGTTTCATAACAGAACAGCAGGGACCTGCCAAAGTTAAACCATTTGGCCAGGAGAGCCCTTTTATGCAGACTTTTGCCATATTTCGATACCCAAAATTTTTGCGATTTTCACAGAATTTTTTTCAAAAGCCGATTCCAAAGCAACTAATAGAGCTTTGCGATCGCAATCACTTCCAGAATCTGTCCCACGAAGTCTACTTTCATGATAAAGCACGAGGGACCTGCCAAAGTTAAACCATTTGGCCAGGAGAGCCCTTTTATGAAGGCATGTGCTCGATTTCGTCGCCAAATTTTTTTGTCGAATTTTACGCCCTCTCATTTTTAAAAGTCGATTCCACAGCAACTAATAGAGCTTTGCGATCGCAATCACTTCCAGAATGTGCAAAAGATATTCTAGTTTCATAACAGAACAGCAGGGACCTGCCAAAGTTAAACCATTTGGCCAGGAGAGCCCTTTTATGCAGACTTTTGCCATATTTCGATACCCAAAATTTTTGCGATTTTCACAGAATTTTTTTCAAAAGCCGATTCCAAAGCAACTAATAGAGCTTTGCGATCGCAATCACTTCCAGAATCTGTCCCACGAAGTCTACTTTCATGATAAAGCACGAGGGACCTGCCAAAGTTAAACCATTTGGCCAGGAGAGCCCTTTTATGAAGGCATGTGCTCGATTTCGTCGCCAAATTTTTTTGTCGAATTTTACGCCCTCTCATTTTTAAAAGTCGATTCCACAGCAACTAATAGAGCTTTGCGATCGCAATCACTTCCAGAATGTGCAAAAGATATTCTAGTTTCATAACAGAACAGCAGGGACCTGCCAAAGTTAAACCATTTGGCCAGGAGAGCCCTTTTATGCAGACTTTTGCCATATTTCGATACCCAAAATTTTTGCGATTTTCACAGAATTTTTTTCAAAAGCCGATTCCAAAGCAACTAATAGAGCTTTGCGATCGCAATCACTTCCAGAATCTGTCCCACGAAGTCTACTTTCATGATAAAGCACGAGGGACCTGCCAAAGTTAAACCATTTGGCCAGGAGAGCCCTTTTATGAAGGCATGTGCTCGATTTCGTCGCCAAATTTTTTTGTCGAATTTTACGCCCTCTCATTTTTAAAAGTCGATTCCACAGCAACTAATAGAGCTTTGCGATCGCAATCACTTCCAGAATGTGCAAAAGATATTCTAGTTTCATAACAGAACAGCAGGGACCTGCCAAAGTTAAACCATTTGGCCAGGAGAGCCCTTTTATGCAGACTTTTGCCATATTTCGATACCCAAAATTTTTGCGATTTTCACAGAATTTTTTTCAAAAGCCGATTCCAAAGCAACTAATAGAGCTTTGCGATCGCAATCACTTCCAGAATCTGTCCCACGAAGTCTACTTTCATGATAAAGCACGAGGGACCTGCCAAAGTTAAACCATTTGGCCAGGAGAGCCCTTTTATGAAGGCATGTGCTCGATTTCGTCGCCAAATTTTTTTGTCGAATTTTACGCCCTCTCATTTTTAAAAGTCGATTCCACAGCAACTAATAGAGCTTTGCGATCGCAATCACTTCCAGAATGTGCAAAAGATATTCTAGTTTCATAACAGAACAGCAGGGACCTGCCAAAGTTAAACCATTTGGCCAGGAGAGCCCTTTTATGCAGACTTTTGCCATATTTCGATACCCAAAATTTTTGCGATTTTCACAGAATTTTTTTCAAAAGCCGATTCCAAAGCAACTAATAGAGCTTTGCGATCGCAATCACTTCCAGAATCTGTCCCACGAAGTCTACTTTCATGATAAAGCACGAGGGACCTGCCAAAGTTAAACCATTTGGCCAGGAGAGCCCTTTTATGAAGGCATGTGCTCGATTTCGTCGCCAAATTTTTTTGTCGAATTTTACGCCCTCTCATTTTTAAAAGTCGATTCCACAGCAACTAATAGAGCTTTGCGATCGCAATCACTTCCAGAATGTGCAAAAGATATTCTAGTTTCATAACAGAACAGCAGGGACCTGCCAAAGTTAAACCATTTGGCCAGGAGAGCCCTTTTATGCAGACTTTTGCCATATTTCGATACCCAAAATTTTTGCGATTTTCACAGAATTTTTTTCAAAAGCCGATTCCAAAGCAACTAATAGAGCTTTGCGATCGCAATCACTTCCAGAATCTGTCCCACGAAGTCTACTTTCATGATAAAGCACGAGGGACCTGCCAAAGTTAAACCATTTGGCCAGGAGAGCCCTTTTATGAAGGCATGTGCTCGATTTCGTCGCCAAATTTTTTTGTCGAATTTTACGCCCTCTCATTTTTAAAAGTCGATTCCACAGCAACTAATAGAGCTTTGCGATCGCAATCACTTCCAGAATGTGCAAAAGATATTCTAGTTTCATAACAGAACAGCAGGGACCTGCCAAAGTTAAACCATTTGGCCAGGAGAGCCCTTTTATGCAGACTTTTGCCATATTTCGATACCCAAAATTTTTGCGATTTTCACAGAATTTTTTTCAAAAGCCGATTCCAAAGCAACTAATAGAGCTTTGCGATCGCAATCACTTCCAGAATCTGTCCCACGAAGTCTACTTTCATGATAAAGCACGAGGGACCTGCCAAAGTTAAACCATTTGGCCAGGAGAGCCCTTTTATGAAGGCATGTGCTCGATTTCGTCGCCAAATTTTTTTGTCGAATTTTACGCCCTCTCATTTTTAAAAGTCGATTCCACAGCAACTAATAGAGCTTTGCGATCGCAATCACTTCCAGAATGTGCAAAAGATATTCTAGTTTCATAACAGAACAGCAGGGACCTGCCAAAGTTAAACCATTTGGCCAGGAGAGCCCTTTTATGCAGACTTTTGCCATATTTCGATACCCAAAATTTTTGCGATTTTCACAGAATTTTTTTCAAAAGCCGATTCCAAAGCAACTAATAGAGCTTTGCGATCGCAATCACTTCCAGAATCTGTCCCACGAAGTCTACTTTCATGATAAAGCACGAGGGACCTGCCAAAGTTAAACCATTTGGCCAGGAGAGCCCTTTTATGAAGGCATGTGAGTCGATTTCGTCGCCAAATTTTTTTGTCGAATTTTACGCCCTCTCATTTTTAAAAGTCGATTCCACAGCAACTAATAGAGCTTTGCGATCGCAATCACTTCCAGAATGTGCAAAAGATATTCTAGTTTCATAACAGAACAGCAGGGACCTGCCAAAGTTAAACCATTTGGCCAGGAGAGCCCTTTTATGCAGACTTTTGCCATATTTCGATACCCAAAATTTTTGCGATTTTCACAGAATTTTTTTCAAAAGCCGATTCCAAAGCAACTAATAGAGCTTTGCGATCGCAATCACTTCCAGAATCTGTCCCACGAAGTCTACTTTCATGATAAAGCACGAGGGACCTGCCAAAGTTAAACCATTTGGCCAGGAGAGCCCTTTTATGAAGGCATGTGCTCGATTTCGTCGCCAAATTTTTTTGTCGAATTTTACGCCCTCTCATTTTTAAAAGTCGATTCCACAGCAACTAATAGAGCTTTGCGATCGCAATCACTTCCAGAATGTGCAAAAGATATTCTAGTTTCATAACAGAACAGCAGGGACCTGCCAAAGTTAAACCATTTGGCCAGGAGAGCCCTTTTATGCAGACTTTTGCCATATTTCGATACCCAAAATTTTTGCGATTTTCACAGAATTTTTTTCAAAAGCCGATTCCAAAGCAACTAATAGAGCTTTGCGATCGCAATCACTTCCAGAATCTGTCCCACGAAGTCTACTTTCATGATAAAGCACGAGGGACCTGCCAAAGTTAAACCATTTGGCCAGGAGAGCCCTTTTATGAAGGCATGTGCTCGATTTCGTCGCCAAATTTTTTTGTCGAATTTTACGCCCTCTCATTTTTAAAAGTCGATTCCACAGCAACTAATAGAGCTTTGCGATCGCAATCACTTCCAGAATGTGCAAAAGATATTCTAGTTTCATAACAGAACAGCAGGGACCTGCCAAAGTTAAACCATTTGGCCAGGAGAGCCCTTTTATGCAGACTTTTGCCATATTTCGATACCCAAAATTTTTGCGATTTTCACAGAATTTTTTTCAAAAGCCGATTCCAAAGCAACTAATAGAGCTTTGCGATCGCAATCACTTCCAGAATCTGTCCCACGAAGTCTACTTTCATGATAAAGCACGAGGGACCTGCCAAAGTTAAACCATTTGGCCAGGAGAGCCCTTTTATGAAGGCATGTGCTCGATTTCGTCGCCAAATTTTTTTGTCGAATTTTACGCCCTCTCATTTTTAAAAGTCGATTCCACAGCAACTAATAGAGCTTTGCGATCGCAATCACTTCCAGAATGTGCAAAAGATATTCTAGTTTCATAACAGAACAGCAGGGACCTGCCAAAGTTAAACCATTTGGCCAGGAGAGCCCTTTTATGCAGACTTTTGCCATATTTCGATACCCAAAATTTTTGCGATTTTCACAGAATTTTTTTCAAAAGCCGATTCCAAAGCAACTAATAGAGCTTTGCGATCGCAATCACTTCCAGAATCTGTCCCACGAAGTCTACTTTCATGATAAAGCACGAGGGACCTGCCAAAGTTAAACCATTTGGCCAGGAGAGCCCTTTTATGAAGGCATGTGCTCGATTTCGTCGCCAAATTTTTTTGTCGAATTTTACGCCCTCTCATTTTTAAAAGTCGATTCCACAGCAACTAATAGAGCTTTGCGATCGCAATCACTTCCAGAATGTGCAAAAGATATTCTAGTTTCATAACAGAACAGCAGGGACCTGCCAAAGTTAAACCATTTGGCCAGGAGAGCCCTTTTATGCAGACTTTTGCCATATTTCGATACCCAAAATTTTTGCGATTTTCACAGAATTTTTTTCAAAAGCCGATTCCAAAGCAACTAATAGAGCTTTGCGATCGCAATCACTTCCAGAATCTGTCCCACGAAGTCTACTTTCATGATAAAGCACGAGGGACCTGCCAAAGTTAAACCATTTGGCCAGGAGAGCCCTTTTATGAAGGCATGTGCTCGATTTCGTCGCCAAATTTTTTTGTCGAATTTTACGCCCTCTCATTTTTAAAAGTCGATTCCACAGCAACTAATAGAGCTTTGCGATCGCAATCACTTCCAGAATGTGCAAAAGATATTCTAGTTTCATAACAGAACAGCAGGGACCTGCCAAAGTTAAACCATTTGGCCAGGAGAGCCCTTTTATGCAGACTTTTGCCATATTTCGATACCCAAAATTTTTGCGATTTTCACAGAATTTTTTTCAAAAGCCGATTCCAAAGCAACTAATAGAGCTTTGCGATCGCAATCACTTCCAGAATCTGTCCCACGAAGTCTACTTTCATGATAAAGCACGAGGGACCTGCCAAAGTTAAACCATTTGGCCAGGAGAGCCCTTTTATGAAGGCATGTGCTCGATTTCGTCGCCAAATTTTTTTGTCGAATTTTACGCCCTCTCATTTTTAAAAGTCGATTCCACAGCAACTAATAGAGCTTTGCGATCGCAATCACTTCCAGAATGTGCAAAAGATATTCTAGTTTCATAACAGAACAGCAGGGACCTGCCAAAGTTAAACCATTTGGCCAGGAGAGCCCTTTTATGCAGACTTTTGCCATATTTCGATACCCAAAATTTTTGCGATTTTCACAGAATTTTTTTCAAAAGCCGATTCCAAAGCAACTAATAGAGCTTTGCGATCGCAATCACTTCCAGAATCTGTCCCACGAAGTCTACTTTCATGATAAAGCACGAGGGACCTGCCAAAGTTAAACCATTTGGCCAGGAGAGCCCTTTTATGAAGGCATGTGCTCGATTTCGTCGCCAAATTTTTTTGTCGAATTTTACGCCCTCTCATTTTTAAAAGTCGATTCCACAGCAACTAATAGAGCTTTGCGATCGCAATCACTTCCAGAATGTGCAAAAGATATTCTAGTTTCATAACAGAACAGCAGGGACCTGCCAAAGTTAAACCATTTGGCCAGGAGAGCCCTTTTATGCAGACTTTTGCCATATTTCGATACCCAAAATTTTTGCGATTTTCACAGAATTTTTTTCAAAAGCCGATTCCAAAGCAACTAATAGAGCTTTGCGATCGCAATCACTTCCAGAATCTGTCCCACGAAGTCTACTTTCATGATAAAGCACGAGGGACCTGCCAAAGTTAAACCATTTGGCCAGGAGAGCCCTTTTATGAAGGCATGTGCTCGATTTCGTCGCCAAATTTTTTTGTCGAATTTTACGCCCTCTCATTTTTAAAAGTCGATTCCACAGCAACTAATAGAGCTTTGCGATCGCAATCACTTCCAGAATGTGCAAAAGATATTCTAGTTTCATAACAGAACAGCAGGGACCTGCCAAAGTTAAACCATTTGGCCAGGAGAGCCCTTTTATGCAGACTTTTGCCATATTTCGATACCCAAAATTTTTGCGATTTTCACAGAATTTTTTTCAAAAGCCGATTCCAAAGCAACTAATAGAGCTTTGCGATCGCAATCACTTCCAGAATCTGTCCCACGAAGTCTACTTTCATGATAAAGCACGAGGGACCTGCCAAAGTTAAACCATTTGGCCAGGAGAGCCCTTTTATGAAGGCATGTGCTCGATTTCGTCGCCAAATTTTTTTGTCGAATTTTACGCCCTCTCATTTTTAAAAGTCGATTCCACAGCAACTAATAGAGCTTTGCGATCGCAATCACTTCCAGAATGTGCAAAAGATATTCTAGTTTCATAACAGAACAGCAGGGACCTGCCAAAGTTAAACCATTTGGCCAGGAGAGCCCTTTTATGCAGACTTTTGCCATATTTCGATACCCAAAATTTTTGCGATTTTCACAGAATTTTTTTCAAAAGCCGATTCCAAAGCAACTAATAGAGCTTTGCGATCGCAATCACTTCCAGAATCTGTCCCACGAAGTCTACTTTCATGATAAAGCACGAGGGACCTGCCAAAGTTAAACCATTTGGCCAGGAGAGCCCTTTTATGAAGGCATGTGCTCGATTTCGTCGCCAAATTTTTTTGTCGAATTTTACGCCCTCTCATTTTTAAAAGTCGATTCCACAGCAACTAATAGAGCTTTGCGATCGCAATCACTTCCAGAATGTGCAAAAGATATTCTAGTTTCATAACAGAACAGCAGGGACCTGCCAAAGTTAAACCATTTGGCCAGGAGAGCCCTTTTATGCAGACTTTTGCCATATTTCGATACCCAAAATTTTTGCGATTTTCACAGAATTTTTTTCAAAAGCCGATTCCAAAGCAACTAATAGAGCTTTGCGATCGCAATCACTTCCAGAATCTGTCCCACGAAGTCTACTTTCATGATAAAGCACGAGGGACCTGCCAAAGTTAAACCATTTGGCCAGGAGAGCCCTTTTATGAAGGCATGTGCTCGATTTCGTCGCCAAATTTTTTTGTCGAATTTTACGCCCTCTCATTTTTAAAAGTCGATTCCACAGCAACTAATAGAGCTTTGCGATCGCAATCACTTCCAGAATGTGCAAAAGATATTCTAGTTTCATAACAGAACAGCAGGGACCTGCCAAAGTTAAACCATTTGGCCAGGAGAGCCCTTTTATGCAGACTTTTGCCATATTTCGATACCCAAAATTTTTGCGATTTTCACAGAATTTTTTTCAAAAGCCGATTCCAAAGCAACTAATAGAGCTTTGCGATCGCAATCACTTCCAGAATCTGTCCCACGAAGTCTACTTTCATGATAAAGCACGAGGGACCTGCCAAAGTTAAACCATTTGGCCAGGAGAGCCCTTTTATGAAGGCATGTGCTCGATTTCGTCGCCAAATTTTTTTGTCGAATTTTACGCCCTCTCATTTTTAAAAGTCGATTCCACAGCAACTAATAGAGCTTTGCGATCGCAATCACTTCCAGAATGTGCAAAAGATATTCTAGTTTCATAACAGAACAGCAGGGACCTGCCAAAGTTAAACCATTTGGCCAGGAGAGCCCTTTTATGCAGACTTTTGCCATATTTCGATACCCAAAATTTTTGCGATTTTCACAGAATTTTTTTCAAAAGCCGATTCCAAAGCAACTAATAGAGCTTTGCGATCGCAATCACTTCCAGAATCTGTCCCACGAAGTCTACTTTCATGATAAAGCACGAGGGACCTGCCAAAGTTAAACCATTTGGCCAGGAGAGCCCTTTTATGAAGGCATGTGCTCGATTTCGTCGCCAAATTTTTTTGTCGAATTTTACGCCCTCTCATTTTTAAAAGTCGATTCCACAGCAACTAATAGAGCTTTGCGATCGCAATCACTTCCAGAATGTGCAAAAGATATTCTAGTTTCATAACAGAACAGCAGGGACCTGCCAAAGTTAAACCATTTGGCCAGGAGAGCCCTTTTATGCAGACTTTTGCCATATTTCGATACCCAAAATTTTTGCGATTTTCACAGAATTTTTTTCAAAAGCCGATTCCAAAGCAACTAATAGAGCTTTGCGATCGCAATCACTTCCAGAATCTGTCCCACGAAGTCTACTTTCATGATAAAGCACGAGGGACCTGCCAAAGTTAAACCATTTGGCCAGGAGAGCCCTTTTATGAAGGCATGTGCTCGATTTCGTCGCCAAATTTTTTTGTCGAATTTTACGCCCTCTCATTTTTAAAAGTCGATTCCACAGCAACTAATAGAGCTTTGCGATCGCAATCACTTCCAGAATGTGCAAAAGATATTCTAGTTTCATAACAGAACAGCAGGGACCTGCCAAAGTTAAACCATTTGGCCAGGAGAGCCCTTTTATGCAGACTTTTGCCATATTTCGATACCCAAAATTTTTGCGATTTTCACAGAATTTTTTTCAAAAGCCGATTCCAAAGCAACTAATAGAGCTTTGCGATCGCAATCACTTCCAGAATCTGTCCCACGAAGTCTACTTTCATGATAAAGCACGAGGGACCTGCCAAAGTTAAACCATTTGGCCAGGAGAGCCCTTTTATGAAGGCATGTGCTCGATTTCGTCGCCAAATTTTTTTGTCGAATTTTACGCCCTCTCATTTTTAAAAGTCGATTCCACAGCAACTAATAGAGCTTTGCGATCGCAATCACTTCCAGAATGTGCAAAAGATATTCTAGTTTCATAACAGAACAGCAGGGACCTGCCAAAGTTAAACCATTTGGCCAGGAGAGCCCTTTTATGCAGACTTTTGCCATATTTCGATACCCAAAATTTTTGCGATTTTCACAGAATTTTTTTCAAAAGCCGATTCCAAAGCAACTAATAGAGCTTTGCGATCGCAATCACTTCCAGAATCTGTCCCACGAAGTCTACTTTCATGATAAAGCACGAGGGACCTGCCAAAGTTAAACCATTTGGCCAGGAGAGCCCTTTTATGAAGGCATGTGCTCGATTTCGTCGCCAAATTTTTTTGTCGAATTTTACGCCCTCTCATTTTTAAAAGTCGATTCCACAGCAACTAATAGAGCTTTGCGATCGCAATCACTTCCAGAATGTGCAAAAGATATTCTAGTTTCATAACAGAACAGCAGGGACCTGCCAAAGTTAAACCATTTGGCCAGGAGAGCCCTTTTATGCAGACTTTTGCCATATTTCGATACCCAAAATTTTTGCGATTTTCACAGAATTTTTTTCAAAAGCCGATTCCAAAGCAACTAATAGAGCTTTGCGATCGCAATCACTTCCAGAATCTGTCCCACGAAGTCTACTTTCATGATAAAGCACGAGGGACCTGCCAAAGTTAAACCATTTGGCCAGGAGAGCCCTTTTATGAAGGCATGTGCTCGATTTCGTCGCCAAATTTTTTTGTCGAATTTTACGCCCTCTCATTTTTAAAAGTCGATTCCACAGCAACTAATAGAGCTTTGCGATCGCAATCACTTCCAGAATGTGCAAAAGATATTCTAGTTTCATAACAGAACAGCAGGGACCTGCCAAAGTTAAACCATTTGGCCAGGAGAGCCCTTTTATGCAGACTTTTGCCATATTTCGATACCCAAAATTTTTGCGATTTTCACAGAATTTTTTTCAAAAGCCGATTCCAAAGCAACTAATAGAGCTTTGCGATCGCAATCACTTCCAGAATCTGTCCCACGAAGTCTACTTTCATGATAAAGCACGAGGGACCTGCCAAAGTTAAACCATTTGGCCAGGAGAGCCCTTTTATGAAGGCATGTGCTCGATTTCGTCGCCAAATTTTTTTGTCGAATTTTACGCCCTCTCATTTTTAAAAGTCGATTCCACAGCAACTAATAGAGCTTTGCGATCGCAATCACTTCCAGAATGTGCAAAAGATATTCTAGTTTCATAACAGAACAGCAGGGACCTGCCAAAGTTAAACCATTTGGCCAGGAGAGCCCTTTTATGCAGACTTTTGCCATATTTCGATACCCAAAATTTTTGCGATTTTCACAGAATTTTTTTCAAAAGCCGATTCCAAAGCAACTAATAGAGCTTTGCGATCGCAATCACTTCCAGAATCTGTCCCACGAAGTCTACTTTCATGATAAAGCACGAGGGACCTGCCAAAGTTAAACCATTTGGCCAGGAGAGCCCTTTTATGAAGGCATGTGCTCGATTTCGTCGCCAAATTTTTTTGTCGAATTTTACGCCCTCTCATTTTTAAAAGTCGATTCCACAGCAACTAATAGAGCTTTGCGATCGCAATCACTTCCAGAATGTGCAAAAGATATTCTAGTTTCATAACAGAACAGCAGGGACCTGCCAAAGTTAAACCATTTGGCCAGGAGAGCCCTTTTATGCAGACTTTTGCCATATTTCGATACCCAAAATTTTTGCGATTTTCACAGAATTTTTTTCAAAAGCCGATTCCAAAGCAACTAATAGAGCTTTGCGATCGCAATCACTTCCAGAATCTGTCCCACGAAGTCTACTTTCATGATAAAGCACGAGGGACCTGCCAAAGTTAAACCATTTGGCCAGGAGAGCCCTTTTATGAAGGCATGTGCTCGATTTCGTCGCCAAATTTTTTTGTCGAATTTTACGCCCTCTCATTTTTAAAAGTCGATTCCACAGCAACTAATAGAGCTTTGCGATCGCAATCACTTCCAGAATGTGCAAAAGATATTCTAGTTTCATAACAGAACAGCAGGGACCTGCCAAAGTTAAACCATTTGGCCAGGAGAGCCCTTTTATGCAGACTTTTGCCATATTTCGATACCCAAAATTTTTGCGATTTTCACAGAATTTTTTTCAAAAGCCGATTCCAAAGCAACTAATAGAGCTTTGCGATCGCAATCACTTCCAGAATCTGTCCCACGAAGTCTACTTTCATGATAAAGCACGAGGGACCTGCCAAAGTTAAACCATTTGGCCAGGAGAGCCCTTTTATGAAGGCATGTGCTCGATTTCGTCGCCAAATTTTTTTGTCGAATTTTACGCCCTCTCATTTTTAAAAGTCGATTCCACAGCAACTAATAGAGCTTTGCGATCGCAATCACTTCCAGAATGTGCAAAAGATATTCTAGTTTCATAACAGAACAGCAGGGACCTGCCAAAGTTAAACCATTTGGCCAGGAGAGCCCTTTTATGCAGACTTTTGCCATATTTCGATACCCAAAATTTTTGCGATTTTCACAGAATTTTTTTCAAAAGCCGATTCCAAAGCAACTAATAGAGCTTTGCGATCGCAATCACTTCCAGAATCTGTCCCACGAAGTCTACTTTCATGATAAAGCACGAGGGACCTGCCAAAGTTAAACCATTTGGCCAGGAGAGCCCTTTTATGAAGGCATGTGCTCGATTTCGTCGCCAAATTTTTTTGTCGAATTTTACGCCCTCTCATTTTTAAAAGTCGATTCCACAGCAACTAATAGAGCTTTGCGATCGCAATCACTTCCAGAATGTGCAAAAGATATTCTAGTTTCATAACAGAACAGCAGGGACCTGCCAAAGTTAAACCATTTGGCCAGGAGAGCCCTTTTATGCAGACTTTTGCCATATTTCGATACCCAAAATTTTTGCGATTTTCACAGAATTTTTTTCAAAAGCCGATTCCAAAGCAACTAATAGAGCTTTGCGATCGCAATCACTTCCAGAATCTGTCCCACGAAGTCTACTTTCATGATAAAGCACGAGGGACCTGCCAAAGTTAAACCATTTGGCCAGGAGAGCCCTTTTATGAAGGCATGTGCTCGATTTCGTCGCCAAATTTTTTTGTCGAATTTTACGCCCTCTCATTTTTAAAAGTCGATTCCACAGCAACTAATAGAGCTTTGCGATCGCAATCACTTCCAGAATGTGCAAAAGATATTCTAGTTTCATAACAGAACAGCAGGGACCTGCCAAAGTTAAACCATTTGGCCAGGAGAGCCCTTTTATGCAGACTTTTGCCATATTTCGATACCCAAAATTTTTGCGATTTTCACAGAATTTTTTTCAAAAGCCGATTCCAAAGCAACTAATAGAGCTTTGCGATCGCAATCACTTCCAGAATCTGTCCCACGAAGTCTACTTTCATGATAAAGCACGAGGGACCTGCCAAAGTTAAACCATTTGGCCAGGAGAGCCCTTTTATGAAGGCATGTGCTCGATTTCGTCGCCAAATTTTTTTGTCGAATTTTACGCCCTCTCATTTTTAAAAGTCGATTCCACAGCAACTAATAGAGCTTTGCGATCGCAATCACTTCCAGAATGTGCAAAAGATATTCTAGTTTCATAACAGAACAGCAGGGACCTGCCAAAGTTAAACCATTTGGCCAGGAGAGCCCTTTTATGCAGACTTTTGCCATATTTCGATACCCAAAATTTTTGCGATTTTCACAGAATTTTTTTCAAAAGCCGATTCCAAAGCAACTAATAGAGCTTTGCGATCGCAATCACTTCCAGAATCTGTCCCACGAAGTCTACTTTCATGATAAAGCACGAGGGACCTGCCAAAGTTAAACCATTTGGCCAGGAGAGCCCTTTTATGAAGGCATGTGCTCGATTTCGTCGCCAAATTTTTTTGTCGAATTTTACGCCCTCTCATTTTTAAAAGTCGATTCCACAGCAACTAATAGAGCTTTGCGATCGCAATCACTTCCAGAATGTGCAAAAGATATTCTAGTTTCATAACAGAACAGCAGGGACCTGCCAAAGTTAAACCATTTGGCCAGGAGAGCCCTTTTATGCAGACTTTTGCCATATTTCGATACCCAAAATTTTTGCGATTTTCACAGAATTTTTTTCAAAAGCCGATTCCAAAGCAACTAATAGAGCTTTGCGATCGCAATCACTTCCAGAATCTGTCCCACGAAGTCTACTTTCATGATAAAGCACGAGGGACCTGCCAAAGTTAAACCATTTGGCCAGGAGAGCCCTTTTATGAAGGCATGTGCTCGATTTCGTCGCCAAATTTTTTTGTCGAATTTTACGCCCTCTCATTTTTAAAAGTCGATTCCACAGCAACTAATAGAGCTTTGCGATCGCAATCACTTCCAGAATGTGCAAAAGATATTCTAGTTTCATAACAGAACAGCAGGGACCTGCCAAAGTTAAACCATTTGGCCAGGAGAGCCCTTTTATGCAGACTTTTGCCATATTTCGATACCCAAAATTTTTGCGATTTTCACAGAATTTTTTTCAAAAGCCGATTCCAAAGCAACTAATAGAGCTTTGCGATCGCAATCACTTCCAGAATCTGTCCCACGAAGTCTACTTTCATGATAAAGCACGAGGGACCTGCCAAAGTTAAACCATTTGGCCAGGAGAGCCCTTTTATGAAGGCATGTGCTCGATTTCGTCGCCAAATTTTTTTGTCGAATTTTACGCCCTCTCATTTTTAAAAGTCGATTCCACAGCAACTAATAGAGCTTTGCGATCGCAATCACTTCCAGAATGTGCAAAAGATATTCTAGTTTCATAACAGAACAGCAGGGACCTGCCAAAGTTAAACCATTTGGCCAGGAGAGCCCTTTTATGCAGACTTTTGCCATATTTCGATACCCAAAATTTTTGCGATTTTCACAGAATTTTTTTCAAAAGCCGATTCCAAAGCAACTAATAGAGCTTTGCGATCGCAATCACTTCCAGAATCTGTCCCACGAAGTCTACTTTCATGATAAAGCACGAGGGACCTGCCAAAGTTAAACCATTTGGCCAGGAGAGCCCTTTTATGAAGGCATGTGCTCGATTTCGTCGCCAAATTTTTTTGTCGAATTTTACGCCCTCTCATTTTTAAAAGTCGATTCCACAGCAACTAATAGAGCTTTGCGATCGCAATCACTTCCAGAATGTGCAAAAGATATTCTAGTTTCATAACAGAACAGCAGGGACCTGCCAAAGTTAAACCATTTGGCCAGGAGAGCCCTTTTATGCAGACTTTTGCCATATTTCGATACCCAAAATTTTTGCGATTTTCACAGAATTTTTTTCAAAAGCCGATTCCAAAGCAACTAATAGAGCTTTGCGATCGCAATCACTTCCAGAATCTGTCCCACGAAGTCTACTTTCATGATAAAGCACGAGGGACCTGCCAAAGTTAAACCATTTGGCCAGGAGAGCCCTTTTATGAAGGCATGTGCTCGATTTCGTCGCCAAATTTTTTTGTCGAATTTTACGCCCTCTCATTTTTAAAAGTCGATTCCACAGCAACTAATAGAGCTTTGCGATCGCAATCACTTCCAGAATGTGCAAAAGATATTCTAGTTTCATAACAGAACAGCAGGGACCTGCCAAAGTTAAACCATTTGGCCAGGAGAGCCCTTTTATGCAGACTTTTGCCATATTTCGATACCCAAAATTTTTGCGATTTTCACAGAATTTTTTTCAAAAGCCGATTCCAAAGCAACTAATAGAGCTTTGCGATCGCAATCACTTCCAGAATCTGTCCCACGAAGTCTACTTTCATGATAAAGCACGAGGGACCTGCCAAAGTTAAACCATTTGGCCAGGAGAGCCCTTTTATGAAGGCATGTGCTCGATTTCGTCGCCAAATTTTTTTGTCGAATTTTACGCCCTCTCATTTTTAAAAGTCGATTCCACAGCAACTAATAGAGCTTTGCGATCGCAATCACTTCCAGAATGTGCAAAAGATATTCTAGTTTCATAACAGAACAGCAGGGACCTGCCAAAGTTAAACCATTTGGCCAGGAGAGCCCTTTTATGCAGACTTTTGCCATATTTCGATACCCAAAATTTTTGCGATTTTCACAGAATTTTTTTCAAAAGCCGATTCCAAAGCAACTAATAGAGCTTTGCGATCGCAATCACTTCCAGAATCTGTCCCACGAAGTCTACTTTCATGATAAAGCACGAGGGACCTGCCAAAGTTAAACCATTTGGCCAGGAGAGCCCTTTTATGAAGGCATGTGCTCGATTTCGTCGCCAAATTTTTTTGTCGAATTTTACGCCCTCTCATTTTTAAAAGTCGATTCCACAGCAACTAATAGAGCTTTGCGATCGCAATCACTTCCAGAATGTGCAAAAGATATTCTAGTTTCATAACAGAACAGCAGGGACCTGCCAAAGTTAAACCATTTGGCCAGGAGAGCCCTTTTATGCAGACTTTTGCCATATTTCGATACCCAAAATTTTTGCGATTTTCACAGAATTTTTTTCAAAAGCCGATTCCAAAGCAACTAATAGAGCTTTGCGATCGCAATCACTTCCAGAATCTGTCCCACGAAGTCTACTTTCATGATAAAGCACGAGGGACCTGCCAAAGTTAAACCATTTGGCCAGGAGAGCCCTTTTATGAAGGCATGTGCTCGATTTCGTCGCCAAATTTTTTTGTCGAATTTTACGCCCTCTCATTTTTAAAAGTCGATTCCACAGCAACTAATAGAGCTTTGCGATCGCAATCACTTCCAGAATGTGCAAAAGATATTCTAGTTTCATAACAGAACAGCAGGGACCTGCCAAAGTTAAACCATTTGGCCAGGAGAGCCCTTTTATGCAGACTTTTGCCATATTTCGATACCCAAAATTTTTGCGATTTTCACAGAATTTTTTTCAAAAGCCGATTCCAAAGCAACTAATAGAGCTTTGCGATCGCAATCACTTCCAGAATCTGTCCCACGAAGTCTACTTTCATGATAAAGCACGAGGGACCTGCCAAAGTTAAACCATTTGGCCAGGAGAGCCCTTTTATGAAGGCATGTGCTCGATTTCGTCGCCAAATTTTTTTGTCGAATTTTACGCCCTCTCATTTTTAAAAGTCGATTCCACAGCAACTAATAGAGCTTTGCGATCGCAATCACTTCCAGAATGTGCAAAAGATATTCTAGTTTCATAACAGAACAGCAGGGACCTGCCAAAGTTAAACCATTTGGCCAGGAGAGCCCTTTTATGCAGACTTTTGCCATATTTCGATACCCAAAATTTTTGCGATTTTCACAGAATTTTTTTCAAAAGCCGATTCCAAAGCAACTAATAGAGCTTTGCGATCGCAATCACTTCCAGAATCTGTCCCACGAAGTCTACTTTCATGATAAAGCACGAGGGACCTGCCAAAGTTAAACCATTTGGCCAGGAGAGCCCTTTTATGAAGGCATGTGCTCGATTTCGTCGCCAAATTTTTTTGTCGAATTTTACGCCCTCTCATTTTTAAAAGTCGATTCCACAGCAACTAATAGAGCTTTGCGATCGCAATCACTTCCAGAATGTGCAAAAGATATTCTAGTTTCATAACAGAACAGCAGGGACCTGCCAAAGTTAAACCATTTGGCCAGGAGAGCCCTTTTATGCAGACTTTTGCCATATTTCGATACCCAAAATTTTTGCGATTTTCACAGAATTTTTTTCAAAAGCCGATTCCAAAGCAACTAATAGAGCTTTGCGATCGCAATCACTTCCAGAATCTGTCCCACGAAGTCTACTTTCATGATAAAGCACGAGGGACCTGCCAAAGTTAAACCATTTGGCCAGGAGAGCCCTTTTATGAAGGCATGTGCTCGATTTCGTCGCCAAATTTTTTTGTCGAATTTTACGCCCTCTCATTTTTAAAAGTCGATTCCACAGCAACTAATAGAGCTTTGCGATCGCAATCACTTCCAGAATGTGCAAAAGATATTCTAGTTTCATAACAGAACAGCAGGGACCTGCCAAAGTTAAACCATTTGGCCAGGAGAGCCCTTTTATGCAGACTTTTGCCATATTTCGATACCCAAAATTTTTGCGATTTTCACAGAATTTTTTTCAAAAGCCGATTCCAAAGCAACTAATAGAGCTTTGCGATCGCAATCACTTCCAGAATCTGTCCCACGAAGTCTACTTTCATGATAAAGCACGAGGGACCTGCCAAAGTTAAACCATTTGGCCAGGAGAGCCCTTTTATGAAGGCATGTGCTCGATTTCGTCGCCAAATTTTTTTGTCGAATTTTACGCCCTCTCATTTTTAAAAGTCGATTCCACAGCAACTAATAGAGCTTTGCGATCGCAATCACTTCCAGAATGTGCAAAAGATATTCTAGTTTCATAACAGAACAGCAGGGACCTGCCAAAGTTAAACCATTTGGCCAGGAGAGCCCTTTTATGCAGACTTTTGCCATATTTCGATACCCAAAATTTTTGCGATTTTCACAGAATTTTTTTCAAAAGCCGATTCCAAAGCAACTAATAGAGCTTTGCGATCGCAATCACTTCCAGAATCTGTCCCACGAAGTCTACTTTCATGATAAAGCACGAGGGACCTGCCAAAGTTAAACCATTTGGCCAGGAGAGCCCTTTTATGAAGGCATGTGCTCGATTTCGTCGCCAAATTTTTTTGTCGAATTTTACGCCCTCTCATTTTTAAAAGTCGATTCCACAGCAACTAATAGAGCTTTGCGATCGCAATCACTTCCAGAATGTGCAAAAGATATTCTAGTTTCATAACAGAACAGCAGGGACCTGCCAAAGTTAAACCATTTGGCCAGGAGAGCCCTTTTATGCAGACTTTTGCCATATTTCGATACCCAAAATTTTTGCGATTTTCACAGAATTTTTTTCAAAAGCCGATTCCAAAGCAACTAATAGAGCTTTGCGATCGCAATCACTTCCAGAATCTGTCCCACGAAGTCTACTTTCATGATAAAGCACGAGGGACCTGCCAAAGTTAAACCATTTGGCCAGGAGAGCCCTTTTATGAAGGCATGTGCTCGATTTCGTCGCCAAATTTTTTTGTCGAATTTTACGCCCTCTCATTTTTAAAAGTCGATTCCACAGCAACTAATAGAGCTTTGCGATCGCAATCACTTCCAGAATGTGCAAAAGATATTCTAGTTTCATAACAGAACAGCAGGGACCTGCCAAAGTTAAACCATTTGGCCAGGAGAGCCCTTTTATGCAGACTTTTGCCATATTTCGATACCCAAAATTTTTGCGATTTTCACAGAATTTTTTTCAAAAGCCGATTCCAAAGCAACTAATAGAGCTTTGCGATCGCAATCACTTCCAGAATCTGTCCCACGAAGTCTACTTTCATGATAAAGCACGAGGGACCTGCCAAAGTTAAACCATTTGGCCAGGAGAGCCCTTTTATGAAGGCATGTGCTCGATTTCGTCGCCAAATTTTTTTGTCGAATTTTACGCCCTCTCATTTTTAAAAGTCGATTCCACAGCAACTAATAGAGCTTTGCGATCGCAATCACTTCCAGAATGTGCAAAAGATATTCTAGTTTCATAACAGAACAGCAGGGACCTGCCAAAGTTAAACCATTTGGCCAGGAGAGCCCTTTTATGCAGACTTTTGCCATATTTCGATACCCAAAATTTTTGCGATTTTCACAGAATTTTTTTCAAAAGCCGATTCCAAAGCAACTAATAGAGCTTTGCGATCGCAATCACTTCCAGAATCTGTCCCACGAAGTCTACTTTCATGATAAAGCACGAGGGACCTGCCAAAGTTAAACCATTTGGCCAGGAGAGCCCTTTTATGAAGGCATGTGCTCGATTTCGTCGCCAAATTTTTTTGTCGAATTTTACGCCCTCTCATTTTTAAAAGTCGATTCCACAGCAACTAATAGAGCTTTGCGATCGCAATCACTTCCAGAATGTGCAAAAGATATTCTAGTTTCATAACAGAACAGCAGGGACCTGCCAAAGTTAAACCATTTGGCCAGGAGAGCCCTTTTATGCAGACTTTTGCCATATTTCGATACCCAAAATTTTTGCGATTTTCACAGAATTTTTTTCAAAAGCCGATTCCAAAGCAACTAATAGAGCTTTGCGATCGCAATCACTTCCAGAATCTGTCCCACGAAGTCTACTTTCATGATAAAGCACGAGGGACCTGCCAAAGTTAAACCATTTGGCCAGGAGAGCCCTTTTATGAAGGCATGTGCTCGATTTCGTCGCCAAATTTTTTTGTCGAATTTTACGCCCTCTCATTTTTAAAAGTCGATTCCACAGCAACTAATAGAGCTTTGCGATCGCAATCACTTCCAGAATGTGCAAAAGATATTCTAGTTTCATAACAGAACAGCAGGGACCTGCCAAAGTTAAACCATTTGGCCAGGAGAGCCCTTTTATGCAGACTTTTGCCATATTTCGATACCCAAAATTTTTGCGATTTTCACAGAATTTTTTTCAAAAGCCGATTCCAAAGCAACTAATAGAGCTTTGCGATCGCAATCACTTCCAGAATCTGTCCCACGAAGTCTACTTTCATGATAAAGCACGAGGGACCTGCCAAAGTTAAACCATTTGGCCAGGAGAGCCCTTTTATGAAGGCATGTGCTCGATTTCGTCGCCAAATTTTTTTGTCGAATTTTACGCCCTCTCATTTTTAAAAGTCGATTCCACAGCAACTAATAGAGCTTTGCGATCGCAATCACTTCCAGAATGTGCAAAAGATATTCTAGTTTCATAACAGAACAGCAGGGACCTGCCAAAGTTAAACCATTTGGCCAGGAGAGCCCTTTTATGCAGACTTTTGCCATATTTCGATACCCAAAATTTTTGCGATTTTCACAGAATTTTTTTCAAAAGCCGATTCCAAAGCAACTAATAGAGCTTTGCGATCGCAATCACTTCCAGAATCTGTCCCACGAAGTCTACTTTCATGATAAAGCACGAGGGACCTGCCAAAGTTAAACCATTTGGCCAGGAGAGCCCTTTTATGAAGGCATGTGCTCGATTTCGTCGCCAAATTTTTTTGTCGAATTTTACGCCCTCTCATTTTTAAAAGTCGATTCCACAGCAACTAATAGAGCTTTGCGATCGCAATCACTTCCAGAATGTGCAAAAGATATTCTAGTTTCATAACAGAACAGCAGGGACCTGCCAAAGTTAAACCATTTGGCCAGGAGAGCCCTTTTATGCAGACTTTTGCCATATTTCGATACCCAAAATTTTTGCGATTTTCACAGAATTTTTTTCAAAAGCCGATTCCAAAGCAACTAATAGAGCTTTGCGATCGCAATCACTTCCAGAATCTGTCCCACGAAGTCTACTTTCATGATAAAGCACGAGGGACCTGCCAAAGTTAAACCATTTGGCCAGGAGAGCCCTTTTATGAAGGCATGTGCTCGATTTCGTCGCCAAATTTTTTTGTCGAATTTTACGCCCTCTCATTTTTAAAAGTCGATTCCACAGCAACTAATAGAGCTTTGCGATCGCAATCACTTCCAGAATGTGCAAAAGATATTCTAGTTTCATAACAGAACAGCAGGGACCTGCCAAAGTTAAACCATTTGGCCAGGAGAGCCCTTTTATGCAGACTTTTGCCATATTTCGATACCCAAAATTTTTGCGATTTTCACAGAATTTTTTTCAAAAGCCGATTCCAAAGCAACTAATAGAGCTTTGCGATCGCAATCACTTCCAGAATCTGTCCCACGAAGTCTACTTTCATGATAAAGCACGAGGGACCTGCCAAAGTTAAACCATTTGGCCAGGAGAGCCCTTTTATGAAGGCATGTGCTCGATTTCGTCGCCAAATTTTTTTGTCGAATTTTACGCCCTCTCATTTTTAAAAGTCGATTCCACAGCAACTAATAGAGCTTTGCGATCGCAATCACTTCCAGAATGTGCAAAAGATATTCTAGTTTCATAACAGAACAGCAGGGACCTGCCAAAGTTAAACCATTTGGCCAGGAGAGCCCTTTTATGCAGACTTTTGCCATATTTGATACCCAAAATTTTTGCGATTTTCACAGAATTTTTTTCAAAAGCCGATTCCAAAGCAACTAATAGAGCTTTGCGATCGCAATCACTTCCAGAATCTGTCCCACGAAGTCTACTTTCATGATAAAGCACGAGGGACCTGCCAAAGTTAAACCATTTGGCCAGGAGAGCCCTTTTATGAAGGCATGTGCTCGATTTCGTCGCCAAATTTTTTTGTCGAATTTTACGCCCTCTCATTTTTAAAAGTCGATTCCACAGCAACTAATAGAGCTTTGCGATCGCAATCACTTCCAGAATGTGCAAAAGATATTCTAGTTTCATAACAGAACAGCAGGGACCTGCCAAAGTTAAACCATTTGGCCAGGAGAGCCCTTTTATGCAGACTTTTGCCATATTTCGATACCCAAAATTTTTGCGATTTTCACAGAATTTTTTTCAAAAGCCGATTCCAAAGCAACTAATAGAGCTTTGCGATCGCAATCACTTCCAGAATCTGTCCCACGAAGTCTACTTTCATGATAAAGCACGAGGGACCTGCCAAAGTTAAACCATTTGGCCAGGAGAGCCCTTTTATGAAGGCATGTGCTCGATTTCGTCGCCAAATTTTTTTGTCGAATTTTACGCCCTCTCATTTTTAAAAGTCGATTCCACAGCAACTAATAGAGCTTTGCGATCGCAATCACTTCCAGAATGTGCAAAAGATATTCTAGTTTCATAACAGAACAGCAGGGACCTGCCAAAGTTAAACCATTTGGCCAGGAGAGCCCTTTTATGCAGACTTTTGCCATATTTCGATACCCAAAATTTTTGCGATTTTCACAGAATTTTTTTCAAAAGCCGATTCCAAAGCAACTAATAGAGCTTTGCGATCGCAATCACTTCCAGAATCTGTCCCACGAAGTCTACTTTCATGATAAAGCACGAGGGACCTGCCAAAGTTAAACCATTTGGCCAGGAGAGCCCTTTTATGAAGGCATGTGCTCGATTTCGTCGCCAAATTTTTTTGTCGAATTTTACGCCCTCTCATTTTTAAAAGTCGATTCCACAGCAACTAATAGAGCTTTGCGATCGCAATCACTTCCAGAATGTGCAAAAGATATTCTAGTTTCATAACAGAACAGCAGGGACCTGCCAAAGTTAAACCATTTGGCCAGGAGAGCCCTTTTATGCAGACTTTTGCCATATTTCGATACCCAAAATTTTTGCGATTTTCACAGAATTTTTTTCAAAAGCCGATTCCAAAGCAACTAATAGAGCTTTGCGATCGCAATCACTTCCAGAATCTGTCCCACGAAGTCTACTTTCATGATAAAGCACGAGGGACCTGCCAAAGTTAAACCATTTGGCCAGGAGAGCCCTTTTATGAAGGCATGTGCTCGATTTCGTCGCCAAATTTTTTTGTCGAATTTTACGCCCTCTCATTTTTAAAAGTCGATTCCACAGCAACTAATAGAGCTTTGCGATCGCAATCACTTCCAGAATGTGCAAAAGATATTCTAGTTTCATAACAGAACAGCAGGGACCTGCCAAAGTTAAACCATTTGGCCAGGAGAGCCCTTTTATGCAGACTTTTGCCATATTTCGATACCCAAAATTTTTGCGATTTTCACAGAATTTTTTTCAAAAGCCGATTCCAAAGCAACTAATAGAGCTTTGCGATCGCAATCACTTCCAGAATCTGTCCCACGAAGTCTACTTTCATGATAAAGCACGAGGGACCTGCCAAAGTTAAACCATTTGGCCAGGAGAGCCCTTTTATGAAGGCATGTGCTCGATTTCGTCGCCAAATTTTTTTGTCGAATTTTACGCCCTCTCATTTTTAAAAGTCGATTCCACAGCAACTAATAGAGCTTTGCGATCGCAATCACTTCCAGAATGTGCAAAAGATATTCTAGTTTCATAACAGAACAGCAGGGACCTGCCAAAGTTAAACCATTTGGCCAGGAGAGCCCTTTTATGCAGACTTTTGCCATATTTCGATACCCAAAATTTTTGCGATTTTCACAGAATTTTTTTCAAAAGCCGATTCCAAAGCAACTAATAGAGCTTTGCGATCGCAATCACTTCCAGAATCTGTCCCACGAAGTCTACTTTCATGATAAAGCACGAGGGACCTGCCAAAGTTAAACCATTTGGCCAGGAGAGCCCTTTTATGAAGGCATGTGCTCGATTTCGTCGCCAAATTTTTTTGTCGAATTTTACGCCCTCTCATTTTTAAAAGTCGATTCCACAGCAACTAATAGAGCTTTGCGATCGCAATCACTTCCAGAATGTGCAAAAGATATTCTAGTTTCATAACAGAACAGCAGGGACCTGCCAAAGTTAAACCATTTGGCCAGGAGAGCCCTTTTATGCAGACTTTTGCCATATTTCGATACCCAAAATTTTTGCGATTTTCACAGAATTTTTTTCAAAAGCCGATTCCAAAGCAACTAATAGAGCTTTGCGATCGCAATCACTTCCAGAATCTGTCCCACGAAGTCTACTTTCATGATAAAGCACGAGGGACCTGCCAAAGTTAAACCATTTGGCCAGGAGAGCCCTTTTATGAAGGCATGTGCTCGATTTCGTCGCCAAATTTTTTTGTCGAATTTTACGCCCTCTCATTTTTAAAAGTCGATTCCACAGCAACTAATAGAGCTTTGCGATCGCAATCACTTCCAGAATGTGCAAAAGATATTCTAGTTTCATAACAGAACAGCAGGGACCTGCCAAAGTTAAACCATTTGGCCAGGAGAGCCCTTTTATGCAGACTTTTGCCATATTTCGATACCCAAAATTTTTGCGATTTTCACAGAATTTTTTTCAAAAGCCGATTCCAAAGCAACTAATAGAGCTTTGCGATCGCAATCACTTCCAGAATCTGTCCCACGAAGTCTACTTTCATGATAAAGCACGAGGGACCTGCCAAAGTTAAACCATTTGGCCAGGAGAGCCCTTTTATGAAGGCATGTGCTCGATTTCGTCGCCAAATTTTTTTGTCGAATTTTACGCCCTCTCATTTTTAAAAGTCGATTCCACAGCAACTAATAGAGCTTTGCGATCGCAATCACTTCCAGAATGTGCAAAAGATATTCTAGTTTCATAACAGAACAGCAGGGACCTGCCAAAGTTAAACCATTTGGCCAGGAGAGCCCTTTTATGCAGACTTTTGCCATATTTCGATACCCAAAATTTTTGCGATTTTCACAGAATTTTTTTCAAAAGCCGATTCCAAAGCAACTAATAGAGCTTTGCGATCGCAATCACTTCCAGAATCTGTCCCACGAAGTCTACTTTCATGATAAAGCACGAGGGACCTGCCAAAGTTAAACCATTTGGCCAGGAGAGCCCTTTTATGAAGGCATGTGCTCGATTTCGTCGCCAAATTTTTTTGTCGAATTTTACGCCCTCTCATTTTTAAAAGTCGATTCCACAGCAACTAATAGAGCTTTGCGATCGCAATCACTTCCAGAATGTGCAAAAGATATTCTAGTTTCATAACAGAACAGCAGGGACCTGCCAAAGTTAAACCATTTGGCCAGGAGAGCCCTTTTATGCAGACTTTTGCCATATTTCGATACCCAAAATTTTTGCGATTTTCACAGAATTTTTTTCAAAAGCCGATTCCAAAGCAACTAATAGAGCTTTGCGATCGCAATCACTTCCAGAATCTGTCCCACGAAGTCTACTTTCATGATAAAGCACGAGGGACCTGCCAAAGTTAAACCATTTGGCCAGGAGAGCCCTTTTATGAAGGCATGTGCTCGATTTCGTCGCCAAATTTTTTTGTCGAATTTTACGCCCTCTCATTTTTAAAAGTCGATTCCACAGCAACTAATAGAGCTTTGCGATCGCAATCACTTCCAGAATGTGCAAAAGATATTCTAGTTTCATAACAGAACAGCAGGGACCTGCCAAAGTTAAACCATTTGGCCAGGAGAGCCCTTTTATGCAGACTTTTGCCATATTTCGATACCCAAAATTTTTGCGATTTTCACAGAATTTTTTTCAAAAGCCGATTCCAAAGCAACTAATAGAGCTTTGCGATCGCAATCACTTCCAGAATCTGTCCCACGAAGTCTACTTTCATGATAAAGCACGAGGGACCTGCCAAAGTTAAACCATTTGGCCAGGAGAGCCCTTTTATGAAGGCATGTGCTCGATTTCGTCGCCAAATTTTTTTGTCGAATTTTACGCCCTCTCATTTTTAAAAGTCGATTCCACAGCAACTAATAGAGCTTTGCGATCGCAATCACTTCCAGAATGTGCAAAAGATATTCTAGTTTCATAACAGAACAGCAGGGACCTGCCAAAGTTAAACCATTTGGCCAGGAGAGCCCTTTTATGCAGACTTTTGCCATATTTCGATACCCAAAATTTTTGCGATTTTCACAGAATTTTTTTCAAAAGCCGATTCCAAAGCAACTAATAGAGCTTTGCGATCGCAATCACTTCCAGAATCTGTCCCACGAAGTCTACTTTCATGATAAAGCACGAGGGACCTGCCAAAGTTAAACCATTTGGCCAGGAGAGCCCTTTTATGAAGGCATGTGCTCGATTTCGTCGCCAAATTTTTTTGTCGAATTTTACGCCCTCTCATTTTTAAAAGTCGATTCCACAGCAACTAATAGAGCTTTGCGATCGCAATCACTTCCAGAATGTGCAAAAGATATTCTAGTTTCATAACAGAACAGCAGGGACCTGCCAAAGTTAAACCATTTGGCCAGGAGAGCCCTTTTATGCAGACTTTTGCCATATTTCGATACCCAAAATTTTTGCGATTTTCACAGAATTTTTTTCAAAAGCCGATTCCAAAGCAACTAATAGAGCTTTGCGATCGCAATCACTTCCAGAATCTGTCCCACGAAGTCTACTTTCATGATAAAGCACGAGGGACCTGCCAAAGTTAAACCATTTGGCCAGGAGAGCCCTTTTATGAAGGCATGTGCTCGATTTCGTCGCCAAATTTTTTTGTCGAATTTTACGCCCTCTCATTTTTAAAAGTCGATTCCACAGCAACTAATAGAGCTTTGCGATCGCAATCACTTCCAGAATGTGCAAAAGATATTCTAGTTTCATAACAGAACAGCAGGGACCTGCCAAAGTTAAACCATTTGGCCAGGAGAGCCCTTTTATGCAGACTTTTGCCATATTTCGATACCCAAAATTTTTGCGATTTTCACAGAATTTTTTTCAAAAGCCGATTCCAAAGCAACTAATAGAGCTTTGCGATCGCAATCACTTCCAGAATCTGTCCCACGAAGTCTACTTTCATGATAAAGCACGAGGGACCTGCCAAAGTTAAACCATTTGGCCAGGAGAGCCCTTTTATGAAGGCATGTGCTCGATTTCGTCGCCAAATTTTTTTGTCGAATTTTACGCCCTCTCATTTTTAAAAGTCGATTCCACAGCAACTAATAGAGCTTTGCGATCGCAATCACTTCCAGAATGTGCAAAAGATATTCTAGTTTCATAACAGAACAGCAGGGACCTGCCAAAGTTAAACCATTTGGCCAGGAGAGCCCTTTTATGCAGACTTTTGCCATATTTCGATACCCAAAATTTTTGCGATTTTCACAGAATTTTTTTCAAAAGCCGATTCCAAAGCAACTAATAGAGCTTTGCGATCGCAATCACTTCCAGAATCTGTCCCACGAAGTCTACTTTCATGATAAAGCACGAGGGACCTGCCAAAGTTAAACCATTTGGCCAGGAGAGCCCTTTTATGAAGGCATGTGCTCGATTTCGTCGCCAAATTTTTTTGTCGAATTTTACGCCCTCTCATTTTTAAAAGTCGATTCCACAGCAACTAATAGAGCTTTGCGATCGCAATCACTTCCAGAATGTGCAAAAGATATTCTAGTTTCATAACAGAACAGCAGGGACCTGCCAAAGTTAAACCATTTGGCCAGGAGAGCCCTTTTATGCAGACTTTTGCCATATTTCGATACCCAAAATTTTTGCGATTTTCACAGAATTTTTTTCAAAAGCCGATTCCAAAGCAACTAATAGAGCTTTGCGATCGCAATCACTTCCAGAATCTGTCCCACGAAGTCTACTTTCATGATAAAGCACGAGGGACCTGCCAAAGTTAAACCATTTGGCCAGGAGAGCCCTTTTATGAAGGCATGTGCTCGATTTCGTCGCCAAATTTTTTTGTCGAATTTTACGCCCTCTCATTTTTAAAAGTCGATTCCACAGCAACTAATAGAGCTTTGCGATCGCAATCACTTCCAGAATGTGCAAAAGATATTCTAGTTTCATAACAGAACAGCAGGGACCTGCCAAAGTTAAACCATTTGGCCAGGAGAGCCCTTTTATGCAGACTTTTGCCATATTTCGATACCCAAAATTTTTGCGATTTTCACAGAATTTTTTTCAAAAGCCGATTCCAAAGCAACTAATAGAGCTTTGCGATCGCAATCACTTCCAGAATCTGTCCCACGAAGTCTACTTTCATGATAAAGCACGAGGGACCTGCCAAAGTTAAACCATTTGGCCAGGAGAGCCCTTTTATGAAGGCATGTGCTCGATTTCGTCGCCAAATTTTTTTGTCGAATTTTACGCCCTCTCATTTTTAAAAGTCGATTCCACAGCAACTAATAGAGCTTTGCGATCGCAATCACTTCCAGAATGTGCAAAAGATATTCTAGTTTCATAACAGAACAGCAGGGACCTGCCAAAGTTAAACCATTTGGCCAGGAGAGCCCTTTTATGCAGACTTTTGCCATATTTCGATACCCAAAATTTTTGCGATTTTCACAGAATTTTTTTCAAAAGCCGATTCCAAAGCAACTAATAGAGCTTTGCGATCGCAATCACTTCCAGAATCTGTCCCACGAAGTCTACTTTCATGATAAAGCACGAGGGACCTGCCAAAGTTAAACCATTTGGCCAGGAGAGCCCTTTTATGAAGGCATGTGCTCGATTTCGTCGCCAAATTTTTTTGTCGAATTTTACGCCCTCTCATTTTTAAAAGTCGATTCCACAGCAACTAATAGAGCTTTGCGATCGCAATCACTTCCAGAATGTGCAAAAGATATTCTAGTTTCATAACAGAACAGCAGGGACCTGCCAAAGTTAAACCATTTGGCCAGGAGAGCCCTTTTATGCAGACTTTTGCCATATTTCGATACCCAAAATTTTTGCGATTTTCACAGAATTTTTTTCAAAAGCCGATTCCAAAGCAACTAATAGAGCTTTGCGATCGCAATCACTTCCAGAATCTGTCCCACGAAGTCTACTTTCATGATAAAGCACGAGGGACCTGCCAAAGTTAAACCATTTGGCCAGGAGAGCCCTTTTATGAAGGCATGTGCTCGATTTCGTCGCCAAATTTTTTTGTCGAATTTTACGCCCTCTCATTTTTAAAAGTCGATTCCACAGCAACTAATAGAGCTTTGCGATCGCAATCACTTCCAGAATGTGCAAAAGATATTCTAGTTTCATAACAGAACAGCAGGGACCTGCCAAAGTTAAACCATTTGGCCAGGAGAGCCCTTTTATGCAGACTTTTGCCATATTTCGATACCCAAAATTTTTGCGATTTTCACAGAATTTTTTTCAAAAGCCGATTCCAAAGCAACTAATAGAGCTTTGCGATCGCAATCACTTCCAGAATCTGTCCCACGAAGTCTACTTTCATGATAAAGCACGAGGGACCTGCCAAAGTTAAACCATTTGGCCAGGAGAGCCCTTTTATGAAGGCATGTGCTCGATTTCGTCGCCAAATTTTTTTGTCGAATTTTACGCCCTCTCATTTTTAAAAGTCGATTCCACAGCAACTAATAGAGCTTTGCGATCGCAATCACTTCCAGAATGTGCAAAAGATATTCTAGTTTCATAACAGAACAGCAGGGACCTGCCAAAGTTAAACCATTTGGCCAGGAGAGCCCTTTTATGCAGACTTTTGCCATATTTCGATACCCAAAATTTTTGCGATTTTCACAGAATTTTTTTCAAAAGCCGATTCCAAAGCAACTAATAGAGCTTTGCGATCGCAATCACTTCCAGAATCTGTCCCACGAAGTCTACTTTCATGATAAAGCACGAGGGACCTGCCAAAGTTAAACCATTTGGCCAGGAGAGCCCTTTTATGAAGGCATGTGCTCGATTTCGTCGCCAAATTTTTTTGTCGAATTTTACGCCCTCTCATTTTTAAAAGTCGATTCCACAGCAACTAATAGAGCTTTGCGATCGCAATCACTTCCAGAATGTGCAAAAGATATTCTAGTTTCATAACAGAACAGCAGGGACCTGCCAAAGTTAAACCATTTGGCCAGGAGAGCCCTTTTATGCAGACTTTTGCCATATTTCGATACCCAAAATTTTTGCGATTTTCACAGAATTTTTTTCAAAAGCCGATTCCAAAGCAACTAATAGAGCTTTGCGATCGCAATCACTTCCAGAATCTGTCCCACGAAGTCTACTTTCATGATAAAGCACGAGGGACCTGCCAAAGTTAAACCATTTGGCCAGGAGAGCCCTTTTATGAAGGCATGTGCTCGATTTCGTCGCCAAATTTTTTTGTCGAATTTTACGCCCTCTCATTTTTAAAAGTCGATTCCACAGCAACTAATAGAGCTTTGCGATCGCAATCACTTCCAGAATGTGCAAAAGATATTCTAGTTTCATAACAGAACAGCAGGGACCTGCCAAAGTTAAACCATTTGGCCAGGAGAGCCCTTTTATGCAGACTTTTGCCATATTTCGATACCCAAAATTTTTGCGATTTTCACAGAATTTTTTTCAAAAGCCGATTCCAAAGCAACTAATAGAGCTTTGCGATCGCAATCACTTCCAGAATCTGTCCCACGAAGTCTACTTTCATGATAAAGCACGAGGGACCTGCCAAAGTTAAACCATTTGGCCAGGAGAGCCCTTTTATGAAGGCATGTGCTCGATTTCGTCGCCAAATTTTTTTGTCGAATTTTACGCCCTCTCATTTTTAAAAGTCGATTCCACAGCAACTAATAGAGCTTTGCGATCGCAATCACTTCCAGAATGTGCAAAAGATATTCTAGTTTCATAACAGAACAGCAGGGACCTGCCAAAGTTAAACCATTTGGCCAGGAGAGCCCTTTTATGCAGACTTTTGCCATATTTCGATACCCAAAATTTTTGCGATTTTCACAGAATTTTTTTCAAAAGCCGATTCCAAAGCAACTAATAGAGCTTTGCGATCGCAATCACTTCCAGAATCTGTCCCACGAAGTCTACTTTCATGATAAAGCACGAGGGACCTGCCAAAGTTAAACCATTTGGCCAGGAGAGCCCTTTTATGAAGGCATGTGCTCGATTTCGTCGCCAAATTTTTTTGTCGAATTTTACGCCCTCTCATTTTTAAAAGTCGATTCCACAGCAACTAATAGAGCTTTGCGATCGCAATCACTTCCAGAATGTGCAAAAGATATTCTAGTTTCATAACAGAACAGCAGGGACCTGCCAAAGTTAAACCATTTGGCCAGGAGAGCCCTTTTATGCAGACTTTTGCCATATTTCGATACCCAAAATTTTTGCGATTTTCACAGAATTTTTTTCAAAAGCCGATTCCAAAGCAACTAATAGAGCTTTGCGATCGCAATCACTTCCAGAATCTGTCCCACGAAGTCTACTTTCATGATAAAGCACGAGGGACCTGCCAAAGTTAAACCATTTGGCCAGGAGAGCCCTTTTATGAAGGCATGTGCTCGATTTCGTCGCCAAATTTTTTTGTCGAATTTTACGCCCTCTCATTTTTAAAAGTCGATTCCACAGCAACTAATAGAGCTTTGCGATCGCAATCACTTCCAGAATGTGCAAAAGATATTCTAGTTTCATAACAGAACAGCAGGGACCTGCCAAAGTTAAACCATTTGGCCAGGAGAGCCCTTTTATGCAGACTTTTGCCATATTTCGATACCCAAAATTTTTGCGATTTTCACAGAATTTTTTTCAAAAGCCGATTCCAAAGCAACTAATAGAGCTTTGCGATCGCAATCACTTCCAGAATCTGTCCCACGAAGTCTACTTTCATGATAAAGCACGAGGGACCTGCCAAAGTTAAACCATTTGGCCAGGAGAGCCCTTTTATGAAGGCATGTGCTCGATTTCGTCGCCAAATTTTTTTGTCGAATTTTACGCCCTCTCATTTTTAAAAGTCGATTCCACAGCAACTAATAGAGCTTTGCGATCGCAATCACTTCCAGAATGTGCAAAAGATATTCTAGTTTCATAACAGAACAGCAGGGACCTGCCAAAGTTAAACCATTTGGCCAGGAGAGCCCTTTTATGCAGACTTTTGCCATATTTCGATACCCAAAATTTTTGCGATTTTCACAGAATTTTTTTCAAAAGCCGATTCCAAAGCAACTAATAGAGCTTTGCGATCGCAATCACTTCCAGAATCTGTCCCACGAAGTCTACTTTCATGATAAAGCACGAGGGACCTGCCAAAGTTAAACCATTTGGCCAGGAGAGCCCTTTTATGAAGGCATGTGCTCGATTTCGTCGCCAAATTTTTTTGTCGAATTTTACGCCCTCTCATTTTTAAAAGTCGATTCCACAGCAACTAATAGAGCTTTGCGATCGCAATCACTTCCAGAATGTGCAAAAGATATTCTAGTTTCATAACAGAACAGCAGGGACCTGCCAAAGTTAAACCATTTGGCCAGGAGAGCCCTTTTATGCAGACTTTTGCCATATTTCGATACCCAAAATTTTTGCGATTTTCACAGAATTTTTTTCAAAAGCCGATTCCAAAGCAACTAATAGAGCTTTGCGATCGCAATCACTTCCAGAATCTGTCCCACGAAGTCTACTTTCATGATAAAGCACGAGGGACCTGCCAAAGTTAAACCATTTGGCCAGGAGAGCCCTTTTATGAAGGCATGTGCTCGATTTCGTCGCCAAATTTTTTTGTCGAATTTTACGCCCTCTCATTTTTAAAAGTCGATTCCACAGCAACTAATAGAGCTTTGCGATCGCAATCACTTCCAGAATGTGCAAAAGATATTCTAGTTTCATAACAGAACAGCAGGGACCTGCCAAAGTTAAACCATTTGGCCAGGAGAGCCCTTTTATGCAGACTTTTG
>CAWVNO010000485.1:0-35657 GCA_963930645.1 Salticus scenicus
AGATGGGCATGTGGAAACTGCGGAAAAAAAATTTTGAGAGCGGAGGACGGCGGCCGGAAAGTCAGCGTTAAAAAAACTCGCCCCCGGGGCCTAAAGTTTCACCGTGCACAAAAATCTCCGGTGTGTTATTATGAAACTAGAATTATATTCCGCAGATTCTGAAAGTTATTGCGATAGTTAGACTCTTTTAGTTGCTTGGGAATCAGTCGTGAGTATAGATGGGCATGTGAAACTGCGAAAAAAATTTTGAGAGCGGAGGACGGCTGCCGAAAGTCCGCGTAAAAACGCCCCCCGGGCCTAAAGTTTCACCGTGCAAAATCTCCGGTGATGTTATTATGAAACTAGAATATATTCCGCAGATTCTGAAAGTTATTGCGATAGTTAGACTCTTTTAGTTGCTTGGGAATCGTCGTTTGAAAGATGGGCATGTGAAACTGCGAAAAAAATTTTGAGAGCGCAGGACGGCTGCCGAAAGTCCGCGTAAAAACGCCCCCCGGGCCTAAAGTTTCACCGTGCAAAATCTCCGGTGATGTTATTATGAAACTAGAATATATTCCGCAGATTCTGAAAGTTATTGCGATAGTTAGACTCTTTTAGTTGCTTGGGATCGTCGTTTAAAGATGGGCATGTGAAACTGCGAAAAAAATTTTGAGAGCGCAGGACGGCTGCCGAAAGTCCGCGTAAAAACGCCCCCCGGGCCTAAAGTTTCACCGTGCAAAATCTCCGGTGATGTTATTATGAAACTAGAATATATTCCGCAGATTCTGAAAGTTATTGCGATAGTTAGACTCTTTTAGTTGCTTGGGAATCGTCGTTTGAAAGATGGGCATGTGAAACTGCGAAAAAAATTTTGAGAGCGGAGGACGGCTGCCGAAAGTCCGCGTAAAAACGCCCCCCGGGCCTAAAGTTTCACCGTGCAAAATCTCCGGTGATGTTATTATGAAACTAGAATATATTCCGCAGATTCTGAAAGTTATTGCGATAGTTAGACTCTTTTAGTTGCTTGGGAATCGTCGTTTGAAGATGGGCATGTGAAACTGCGAAAAAAATTTTGAGAGCGCAGGACGGCTGCCGAAAGTCCGCGTAAAAACGCCCCCCGGGCCTAAAGTTTCACCGTGCAAAATCTCCGGTGATGTTATTATGAAACTAGAATATATTCCGCAGATTCTGAAAGTTATTGCGATAGTTAGACTCTTTTAGTTGCTTGGGAATCGTCGTTTGAAAGATGGGCATGTGAAACTGCGAAAAAAATTTTGAGAGCGCAGGACGGCTGCCGAAAGTCCGCGTAAAAACGCCCCCCGGGCCTAAAGTTTCACCGTGCAAAATCTCCGGTGATGTTATTATGAAACTAGAATATATTCCGCAGATTCTGAAAGTTATTGCGATAGTTAGACTCTTTTAGTTGCTTGGGAATCGTCGTTTGAAGATGGGCATGTGAAACTGCGAAAAAAATTTTGAGAGCGGAGGACGGCTGCCGAAAGTCCGCGTAAAAACGCCCCCGGGCCTAAAGTTTCACCGTGCAAAATCTCCGGTGATGTTATTATGAAACTAGAATATATTCCGCAGATTCTGAAAGTTATTGCGATAGTTAGACTCTTTTAGTTGCTTGGGAATCGTCGTTTGAAGATGGGCATGTGAAACTGCGAAAAAAATTTTGAGAGCGGAGGACGGCTGCCGAAAGTCCGCGTAAAAACGCCCCCCGGGCCTAAAGTTTCACCGTGCAAAATCTCCGGTGATGTTATTATGAAACTAGAATATATTCCGCAGATTCTGAAAGTTATTGCGATAGTTAGACTCTTTTAGTTGCTTGGGAATCGTCGTTTGAAGATGGGCATGTGAAACTGCGAAAAAATTTTGAGAGCGGAGGACGGCTGCCGAAAGTCCGTGTAAAAACGCCCCCCGGGCCTAAAGTTTCACCGTGCAAAATCTCCGGTGATGTTATTATGAAACTAGAATATATTCCGCAGATTCTGAAAGTTATTGCGATAGTTAGACTCTTTTAGTTGCTTGGAATCGTCGTTTAAAGATGGGCATGTGAAACTGCGAAAAAAATTTTGAGAGCGCAGGACGGCTGCCGAAAGTCCGCGTAAAAACGCCCCCCGGGCCTAAAGTTTCACCGTGCAAAATCTCCGGTGATGTTATTATGAAACTAGAATATATTCCCGCAGATTCTGAAAGTTATTGCGATAGTTAGACTCTTTTAGTTGCTTGGGAATCGTCGTTTGAAGATGGGCATGTGAAACTGCGAAAAAAATTTTGAGAGCGGAGGACGGCTGCCGATAGTCCGCGTAAAAACGCCCCCCGGGCCTAAAGTTTCACCGTGCAAAATCTCCGGTGATGTTATTATGAAACTAGAATATATTCCGCAGATTCTGAAAGTTATTGCGATAGTTAGACTCTTTTAGTTGCTTGGGAATCGTCGTTTGAAGATGGGCATGTGAAACTGCGAAAAAAATTTTGAGAGCGGAGGACGGCTGCCGAAAGTCCGCGTAAAAACGCCCCCCGGGCCTAAAGTTTCACCGTGCAAAATCTCCGGTGATGTTATTATGAAACTAGAATATATTCCGCAGATTCTGAAAGTTATTGCGATAGTTAGACTCTTTTAGTTGCTTGGGAATCGTCGTTTAAAGATGGGCATGTGAAACTGCGAAAAAAATTTTGAGAGCGCAGGACGGCTGCCGAAAGTCCGCGTAAAAACGCCCCCCGGGCCTAAAGTTTCACCGTGCAAAATCTCCGGTGATGTTATTATGAAACTAGAATATATTCCGCAGATTCTGAAAGTTATTGCGATAGTTAGACTCTTTTAGTTGCTTGGGAATCGTCGTTTGAAGATGGGCATGTGAAACTGCGAAAAAAATTTTGAGAGCGGAGGACGGCTGCCGAAAGTCCGCGTAAAAACGCCCCCCGGGCCTAAAGTTTCACCGTGCAAAATCTCCGGTGATGTTATTATGAAACTAGAATATATTCCGCAGATTCTGAAAGTTATTGCGATAGTTAGACTCTTTTAGTTGCTTGGGAATCGTCGTTTGAAGATGGGCATGTGAAACTGCGAAAAAAATTTTGAGAGCGGAGGACGGCTGCCGAAAGTCCGCGTAAAAACGCCCCCCGGGCCTAAAGTTTCACCGTGCAAAATCTCCGGTGATGTTATTATGAAACTAGAATATATTCCGCAGATTCTGAAAGTTATTGCGATAGTTAGACTCTTTTAGTTGCTTGGGAATCGTCGTTTGAAGATGGGCATGTGAAACTGCGAAAAAAATTTTGAGAGCGGAGGACGGCTGCCGAAAGTCCGCGTAAAAACGCCCCCCGGGCCTAAAGTTTCACCGTGCAAAATCTCCGGTGATGTTATTATGAAACTAGAATATATTCCGCAGATTCTGAAAGTTATTGCGATAGTTAGACTCTTTTAGTTGCTTGGGAATCGTCGTTTGAAGATGGGCATGTGAAACTGCGAAAAAAATTTTGAGAGCGGAGGACGGCTGCCGAAAGTCCGTGTAAAAACGCCCCCCGGGCCTAAAGTTTCACCGTGCAAAATCTCCGGTGATGTTATTATGAAACTAGAATATATTCCGCAGATTCTGAAAGTTATTGCGATAGTTAGACTCTTTTAGTTGCTTGGGAATCGTCGTTTAAAGATGGGCATGTGAAACTGCGAAAAAATTTTGAGAGCGCAGGACGGCTGCCGAAAGTCCGCGTAAAAACGCCCCCCGGGCCTAAAGTTTCACCGTGCAAAATCTCCGGTGATGTTATTATGAAACTAGAATATATTCCGCAGATTCTGAAAGTTATTGCGATAGTTAGACTCTTTTAGTTGCTTGGGAATCGTCGTTTGAAGATGGGCATGTGAAACTGCGAAAAAAATTTTGAGAGCGGAGGACGGCTGCCGATAGTCCGCGTAAAAAACGCCCCCCGGGCCTAAAGTTTCACCGTGCAAAATCTCCGGTGATGTTATTATGAAACTAGAATATATTCCGCAGATTCTGAAAGTTATTGCGATAGTTAGACTCTTTTAGTTGCTTGGGAATCGTCGTTTGAAGATGGGCATGTGAAACTGCGAAAAAAATTTTGAGAGCGGAGGACGGCTGCCGAAAGTCCGCGTAAAAACGCCCCCCGGGCCTAAAGTTTCACCGTGCAAAATCTCCGGTGATGTTATTATGAAACTAGAATATATTCCGCAGATTCTGAAAGTTATTGCGATAGTTAGACTCTTTTAGTTGCTTGGGAATCGTCGTTTAAAGATGGGCATGTGAAACTGCGAAAAAAATTTTGAGAGCGCAGGACGGCTGCCGAAAGTCCGCGTAAAAACGCCCCCCGGGCCTAAAGTTTCACCGTGGAAAATCTCCGGTGATGTTATTATGAAACTAGAATATATTCCGCAGATTCTGAAAGTTATTGCGATAGTTAGACTCTTTTAGTTGCTTGGGAATCGTCGTTTGAAGATGGGCATGTGAAACTGCGAAAAAAATTTTGAGAGCGGAGGACGGCTGCCGAAAGTCCGCGTAAAAACGCCCCCCGGGCCTAAAGTTTCACCGTGCAAAATCTCCGGTGATGTTATTATGAAACTAGAATATATTCCGCAGATTCTGAAAGTTATTGCGATAGTTAGACTCTTTTAGTTGCTTGGGAATCGTCGTTTGAAGATGGGCATGTGAAACTGCGAAAAAAATTTTGAGAGCGGAGGACGGCTGCCGAAAGTCCGCGTAAAAACGCCCCCCGGGCCTAAAGTTTCACCGTGCAAAATCTCCGGTGATGTTATTATGAAACTAGAATATATTCCGCAGATTCTGAAAGTTATTGCGATAGTTAGACTCTTTTAGTTGCTTGGGAATCGTCGTTTGAAGATGGGCATGTGAAACTGCGAAAAAAATTTTGAGAGCGGAGGACGGCTGCCGAAAGTCCGCGTAAAAACGCCCCCCGGGCCTAAAGTTTCACCGTGCAAAATCTCCGGTGATGTTATTATGAAACTAGAATATATTCCGCAGATTCTGAAAGTTATTGCGATAGTTAGACTCTTTTAGTTGCTTGGGAATCGTCGTTTGAAGATGGGCATGTGAAACTGCGAAAAAAATTTTGAGAGCGGAGGACGGCTGCCGAAAGTCCGCGTAAAAACGCCCCCCGGGCCTAAAGTTTCACCGTGCAAAATCTCCGGTGATGTTATTATGAAACTAGAATATATTCCGCAGATTCTGAAAGTTATTGCGATAGTTAGACTCTTTTAGTTGCTTGGGAATCGTCGTTTGAAGATGGGCATGTGAAACTGCGAAAAAAATTTTGAGAGCGGAGGACGGCTGCCGAAAGTCCGCGTAAAAACGCCCCCCGGGCCTAAAGTTTCACCGTGCAAAATCTCCGGTGATGTTATTATGAAACTAGAATATATTCCGCAGATTCTGAAAGTTATTGCGATAGTTAGACTCTTTTAGTTGCTTGGGAATCGTCGTTTAAAGATGGGCATGTGAAACTGCGAAAAAAATTTTGAGAGCGCAGGACGGCTGCCGAAAGTCCGCGTAAAAACGCCCCCCGGGCCTAAAGTTTCACCGTGCAAAATCTCCGGTGATGTTATTATGAAACTAGAATATATTCCGCAGATTCTGAAAGTTATTGCGATAGTTAGACTCTTTTAGTTGCTTGGGAATCGTCGTTTGAAGATGGGCATGTGAAACTGCGAAAAAAATTTTGAGAGCGGAGGACGGCTGCCGAAAGTCCGCGTAAAAACGCCCCCCGGGCCTAAAGTTTCACCGTGCAAAATCTCCGGTGATGTTATTATGAAACTAGAATATATTCCGCAGATTCTGAAAGTTATTGCGATAGTTAGACTCTTTTAGTTGCTTGGGAATCGTCGTTTGAAGATGGGCATGTGAAACTGCGAAAAAAATTTTGAGAGCGGAGGACGGCTGCCGAAAGTCCGCGTAAAAACGCCCCCCGGGCCTAAAGTTTCACCGTGCAAAATCTCCGGTGATGTTATTATGAAACTAGAATATATTCCGCAGATTCTGAAAGTTATTGCGATAGTTAGACTCTTTTAGTTGCTTGGGAATCGTCGTTTGAAGATGGGCATGTGAAACTGCGAAAAAAATTTTGAGAGCGGAGGACGGCTGCCGAAAGTCCGCGTAAAAACGCCCCCCGGGCCTAAAGTTTCACCGTGCAAAATCTCCGGTGATGTTATTATGAAACTAGAATATATTCCGCAGATTCTGAAAGTTATTGCGATAGTTAGACTCTTTTAGTTGCTTGGGAATCGTCGTTTAAAGATGGGCATGTGAAACTGCGAAAAAAATTTTGAGAGCGCAGGACGGCTGCCGAAAGTCCGCGTAAAAACGCCCCCCGGGCCTAAAGTTTCACCGTGCAAAATCTCCGGTGATGTTATTATGAAACTAGAATATATTCCGCAGATTCTGAAAGTTATTGCGATAGTTAGACTCTTTTAGTTGCTTGGGAATCGTCGTTTGAAGATGGGCATGTGAAACTGCGAAAAAAATTTTGAGAGCGGAGGACGGCTGCCGAAAGTCCGCGTAAAAACGCCCCCCGGGCCTAAAGTTTCACCGTGCAAAATCTCCGGTGATGTTATTATGAAACTAGAATATATTCCGCAGATTCTGAAAGTTATTGCGATAGTTAGACTCTTTTAGTTGCTTGGGAATCGTCGTTTGAAGATGGGCATGTGAAACTGCGAAAAAAATTTTGAGAGCGGAGGACGGCTGCCGAAAGTCCGCGTAAAAACGCCCCCCGGGCCTAAAGTTTCACCGTGCAAAATCTCCGGTGATGTTATTATGAAACTAGAATATATTCCGCAGATTCTGAAAGTTATTGCGATAGTTAGACTCTTTTAGTTGCTTGGGAATCGTCGTTTAAAGATGGGCATGTGAAACTGCGAAAAAAATTTTGAGAGCGCAGGACGGCTGCCGAAAGTCCGCGTAAAAACGCCCCCCGGGCCTAAAGTTTCACCGTGCAAAATCTCCGGTGATGTTATTATGAAACTAGAATATATTCCGCAGATTCTGAAAGTTATTGCGATAGTTAGACTCTTTTAGTTGCTTGGGAATCGTCGTTTGAAGATGGGCATGTGAAACTGCGAAAAAAATTTTGAGAGCGGAGGACGGCTGCCGAAAGTCCGCGTAAAAACGCCCCCCGGGCCTAAAGTTTCACCGTGCAAAATCTCCGGTGATGTTATTATGAAACTAGAATATATTCCGCAGATTCTGAAAGTTATTGCGATAGTTAGACTCTTTTAGTTGCTTGGGAATCGTCGTTTGAAGATGGGCATGTGAAACTGCGAAAAAAATTTTGAGAGCGGAGGACGGCTGCCGAAAGTCCGCGTAAAAACGCCCCCCGGGCCTAAAGTTTCACCGTGCAAAATCTCCGGTGATGTTATTATGAAACTAGAATATATTCCGCAGATTCTGAAAGTTATTGCGATAGTTAGACTCTTTTAGTTGCTTGGGAATCGTCGTTTGAAGATGGGCATGTGAAACTGCGAAAAAAATTTTGAGAGCGGAGGACGGCTGCCGAAAGTCCGCGTAAAAACGCCCCCCGGGCCTAAAGTTTCACCGTGCAAAATCTCCGGTGATGTTATTATGAAACTAGAATATATTCCGCAGATTCTGAAAGTTATTGCGATAGTTAGACTCTTTTAGTTGCTTGGGAATCGTCGTTTGAAGATGGGCATGTGAAACTGCGAAAAAAATTTTGAGAGCGGAGGACGGCTGCCGAAAGTCCGCGTAAAAACGCCCCCCGGGCCTAAAGTTTCACCGTGCAAAATCTCCGGTGATGTTATTATGAAACTAGAATATATTCCGCAGATTCTGAAAGTTATTGCGATAGTTAGACTCTTTTAGTTGCTTGGGAATCGTCGTTTGAAGATGGGCATGTGAAACTGCGAAAAAAATTTTGAGAGCGGAGGACGGCTGCCGAAAGTCCGCGTAAAAACGCCCCCCGGGCCTAAAGTTTCACCGTGCAAAATCTCCGGTGATGTTATTATGAAACTAGAATATATTCCGCAGATTCTGAAAGTTATTGCGATAGTTAGACTCTTTTAGTTGCTTGGGAATCGTCGTTTAAAGATGGGCATGTGAAACTGCGAAAAAAATTTTGAGAGCGCAGGACGGCTGCCGAAAGTCCGCGTAAAAACGCCCCCCGGGCCTAAAGTTTCACCGTGCAAAATCTCCGGTGATGTTATTATGAAACTAGAATATATTCCGCAGATTCTGAAAGTTATTGCGATAGTTAGACTCTTTTAGTTGCTTGGGAATCGTCGTTTGAAGATGGGCATGTGAAACTGCGAAAAAAATTTTGAGAGCGGAGGACGGCTGCCGAAAGTCCGCGTAAAAACGCCCCCCGGGCCTAAAGTTTCACCGTGCAAAATCTCCGGTGATGTTATTATGAAACTAGAATATATTCCGCAGATTCTGAAAGTTATTGCGATAGTTAGACTCTTTTAGTTGCTTGGGAATCGTCGTTTGAAGATGGGCATGTGAAACTGCGAAAAAAATTTTGAGAGCGGAGGACGGCTGCCGAAAGTCCGCGTAAAAACGCCCCCCGGGCCTAAAGTTTCACCGTGCAAAATCTCCGGTGATGTTATTATGAAACTAGAATATATTCCGCAGATTCTGAAAGTTATTGCGATAGTTAGACTCTTTTAGTTGCTTGGGAATCGTCGTTTGAAGATGGGCATGTGAAACTGCGAAAAAAATTTTGAGAGCGGAGGACGGCTGCCGAAAGTCCGCGTAAAAACGCCCCCCGGGCCTAAAGTTTCACCGTGCAAAATCTCCGGTGATGTTATTATGAAACTAGAATATATTCCGCAGATTCTGAAAGTTATTGCGATAGTTAGACTCTTTTAGTTGCTTGGGAATCGTCGTTTGAAGATGGGCATGTGAAACTGCGAAAAAAATTTTGAGAGCGGAGGACGGCTGCCGAAAGTCCGCGTAAAAACGCCCCCCGGGCCTAAAGTTTCACCGTGCAAAATCTCCGGTGATGTTATTATGAAACTAGAATATATTCCGCAGATTCTGAAAGTTATTGCGATAGTTAGACTCTTTTAGTTGCTTGGGAATCGTCGTTTGAAGATGGGCATGTGAAACTGCGAAAAAAATTTTGAGAGCGGAGGACGGCTGCCGAAAGTCCGCGTAAAAACGCCCCCCGGGCCTAAAGTTTCACCGTGCAAAATCTCCGGTGATGTTATTATGAAACTAGAATATATTCCGCAGATTCTGAAAGTTATTGCGATAGTTAGACTCTTTTAGTTGCTTGGGAATCGTCGTTTAAAGATGGGCATGTGAAACTGCGAAAAAAATTTTGAGAGCGCAGGACGGCTGCCGAAAGTCCGCGTAAAAACGCCCCCCGGGCCTAAAGTTTCACCGTGCAAAATCTCCGGTGATGTTATTATGAAACTAGAATATATTCCGCAGATTCTGAAAGTTATTGCGATAGTTAGACTCTTTTAGTTGCTTGGGAATCGTCGTTTGAAGATGGGCATGTGAAACTGCGAAAAAAATTTTGAGAGCGGAGGACGGCTGCCGAAAGTCCGCGTAAAAACGCCCCCCGGGCCTAAAGTTTCACCGTGCAAAATCTCCGGTGATGTTATTATGAAACTAGAATATATTCCGCAGATTCTGAAAGTTATTGCGATAGTTAGACTCTTTTAGTTGCTTGGGAATCGTCGTTTGAAGATGGGCATGTGAAACTGCGAAAAAAATTTTGAGAGCGGAGGACGGCTGCCGAAAGTCCTTGTAAAAACGCCCCCCGGGCCTAAAGTTTCACCGTGCAAAATCTCCGGTGATGTTATTATGAAACTAGAATATATTCCGCAGATTCTGAAAGTTATTGCGATAGTTAGACTCTTTTAGTTGCTTGGGAATCGTCGTTTGAAGATGGGCATGTGAAACTGCGAAAAAAATTTTGAGAGCGGAGGACGGCTGCCGAAAGTCCGCGTAAAAACGCCCCCCGGGCCTAAAGTTTCACCGTGCAAAATCTCCGGTGATGTTATTATGAAACTAGAATATATTCCGCAGATTCTGAAAGTTATTGCGATAGTTAGACTCTTTTAGTTGCTTGGGAATCGTCGTTTAAAGATGGGCATGTGAAACTGCGAAAAAAATTTTGAGAGCGCAGGACGGCTGCCGAAAGTCCGCGTAAAAACGCCCCCCGGGCCTAAAGTTTCACCGTGCAAAATCTCCGGTGATGTTATTATGAAACTAGAATATATTCCGCAGATTCTGAAAGTTATTGCGATAGTTAGACTCTTTTAGTTGCTTGGGAATCGTCGTTTGAAGATGGGCATGTGAAACTGCGAAAAAAATTTTGAGAGCGGAGGACGGCTGCCGAAAGTCCGCGTAAAAACGCCCCCCGGGCCTAAAGTTTCACCGTGCAAAATCTCCGGTGATGTTATTATGAAACTAGAATATATTCCGCAGATTCTGAAAGTTATTGCGATAGTTAGACTCTTTTAGTTGCTTGGGAATCGTCGTTTGAAGATGGGCATGTGAAACTGCGAAAAAAATTTTGAGAGCGGAGGACGGCTGCCGAAAGTCCGCGTAAAAACGCCCCCCGGGCCTAAAGTTTCACCGTGCAAAATCTCCGGTGATGTTATTATGAAACTAGAATATATTCCGCAGATTCTGAAAGTTATTGCGATAGTTAGACTCTTTTAGTTGCTTGGGAATCGTCGTTTGAAGATGGGCATGTGAAACTGCGAAAAAAATTTTGAGAGCGGAGGACGGCTGCCGAAAGTCCGTGTAAAAACGCCCCCCGGGCCTAAAGTTTCACCGTGCAAAATCTCCGGTGATGTTATTATGAAACTAGAATATATTCCGCAGATTCTGAAAGTTATTGCGATAGTTAGACTCTTTTAGTTGCTTGGGAATCGTCGTTTAAAGATGGGCATGTGAAACTGCGAAAAAAATTTTGAGAGCGCAGGACGGCTGCCGAAAGTCCGCGTAAAAACGCCCCCCGGGCCTAAAGTTTCACCGTGCAAAATCTCCGGTGATGTTATTATGAAACTAGAATATATTCCGCAGATTCTGAAAGTTATTGCGATAGTTAGACTCTTTTAGTTGCTTGGGAATCGTCGTTTGAAGATGGGCATGTGAAACTGCGAAAAAAATTTTGAGAGCGGAGGACGGCTGCCGATAGTCCGCGTAAAAACGCCCCCCGGGCCTAAAGTTTCACCGTGCAAAATCTCCGGTGATGTTATTATGAAACTAGAATATATTCCGCAGATTCTGAAAGTTATTGCGATAGTTAGACTCTTTTAGTTGCTTGGGAATCGTCGTTTGAAGATGGGCATGTGAAACTGCGAAAAAAATTTTGAGAGCGGAGGACGGCTGCCGATAGTCCGCGTAAAAACGCCCCCCGGGCCTAAAGTTTCACCGTGCAAAATCTCCGGTGATGTTATTATGAAACTAGAATATATTCCGCAGATTCTGAAAGTTATTGCGATAGTTAGACTCTTTTAGTTGCTTGGGAATCGTCGTTTGAAGATGGGCATGTGAAACTGCGAAAAAAATTTTGAGAGCGGAGGACGGCTGCCGAAAGTCCGCGTAAAAACGCCCCCCGGGCCTAAAGTTTCACCGTGCAAAATCTCCGGTGATGTTATTATGAAACTAGAATATATTCCGCAGATTCTGAAAGTTATTGCGATAGTTAGACTCTTTTAGTTGCTTGGGAATCGTCGTTTGAAGATGGGCATGTGAAACTGCGAAAAAAATTTTGAGAGCGGAGGACGGCTGCCGATAGTCCGCGTAAAAACGCCCCCCGGGCCTAAAGTTTCACCGTGCAAAATCTCCGGTGATGTTATTATGAAACTAGAATATATTCCGCAGATTCTGAAAGTTATTGCGATAGTTAGACTCTTTTAGTTGCTTGGGAATCGTCGTTTGAAGATGGGCATGTGAAACTGCGAAAAAAATTTTGAGAGCGGAGGACGGCTGCCGAAAGTCCGCGTAAAAACGCCCCCCGGGCCTAAAGTTTCACCGTGCAAAATCTCCGGTGATGTTATTATGAAACTAGAATATATTCCGCAGATTCTGAAAGTTATTGCGATAGTTAGACTCTTTTAGTTGCTTGGGAATCGTCGTTTGAAGATGGGCATGTGAAACTGCGAAAAAAATTTTGAGAGCGGAGGACGGCTGCCGAAAGTCCGCGTAAAAACGCCCCCCGGGCCTAAAGTTTCACCGTGCAAAATCTCCGGTGATGTTATTATGAAACTAGAATATATTCCGCAGATTCTGAAAGTTATTGCGATAGTTAGACTCTTTTAGTTGCTTGGGAATCGTCGTTTGAAGATGGGCATGTGAAACTGCGAAAAAAATTTTGAGAGCGGAGGACGGCTGCCGAAAGTCCGTGTAAAAACGCCCCCCGGGCCTAAAGTTTCACCGTGCAAAATCTCCGGTGATGTTATTATGAAACTAGAATATATTCCGCAGATTCTGAAAGTTATTGCGATAGTTAGACTCTTTTAGTTGCTTGGGAATCGTCGTTTAAAGATGGGCATGTGAAACTGCGAAAAAAATTTTGAGAGCGCAGGACGGCTGCCGAAAGTCCGCGTAAAAACGCCCCCCGGGCCTAAAGTTTCACCGTGCAAAATCTCCGGTGATGTTATTATGAAACTAGAATATATTCCGCAGATTCTGAAAGTTATTGCGATAGTTAGACTCTTTTAGTTGCTTGGGAATCGTCGTTTGAAGATGGGCATGTGAAACTGCGAAAAAAATTTTGAGAGCGGAGGACGGCTGCCGAAAGTCCGCGTAAAAACGCCCCCCGGGCCTAAAGTTTCACCGTGCAAAATCTCCGGTGATGTTATTATGAAACTAGAATATATTCCGCAGATTCTGAAAGTTATTGCGATAGTTAGACTCTTTTAGTTGCTTGGGAATCGTCGTTTAAAGATGGGCATGTGAAACTGCGAAAAAAATTTTGAGAGCGCAGGACGGCTGCCGAAAGTCCGCGTAAAAACGCCCCCCGGGCCTAAAGTTTCACCGTGCAAAATCTCCGGTGATGTTATTATGAAACTAGAATATATTCCGCAGATTCTGAAAGTTATTGCGATAGTTAGACTCTTTTAGTTGCTTGGGAATCGTCGTTTAAAGATGGGCATGTGAAACTGCGAAAAAAATTTTGAGAGCGCAGGACGGCTGCCGAAAGTCCGCGTAAAAACGCCCCCCGGGCCTAAAGTTTCACCGTGCAAAATCTCCGGTGATGTTATTATGAAACTAGAATATATTCCGCAGATTCTGAAAGTTATTGCGATAGTTAGACTCTTTTAGTTGCTTGGGAATCGTCGTTTGAAGATGGGCATGTGAAACTGCGAAAAAAATTTTGAGAGCGGAGGACGGCTGCCGAAAGTCCGCGTAAAAACGCCCCCCGGGCCTAAAGTTTCACCGTGCAAAATCTCCGGTGATGTTATTATGAAACTAGAATATATTCCGCAGATTCTGAAAGTTATTGCGATAGTTAGACTCTTTTAGTTGCTTGGGAATCGTCGTTTAAAGATGGGCATGTGAAACTGCGAAAAAAATTTTGAGAGCGCAGGACGGCTGCCGAAAGTCCGCGTAAAAACGCCCCCCGGGCCTAAAGTTTCACCGTGCAAAATCTCCGGTGATGTTATTATGAAACTAGAATATATTCCGCAGATTCTGAAAGTTATTGCGATAGTTAGACTCTTTTAGTTGCTTGGGAATCGTCGTTTAAAGATGGGCATGTGAAACTGCGAAAAAAATTTTGAGAGCGCAGGACGGCTGCCGAAAGTCCGCGTAAAAACGCCCCCCGGGCCTAAAGTTTCACCGTGCAAAATCTCCGGTGATGTTATTATGAAACTAGAATATATTCCGCAGATTCTGAAAGTTATTGCGATAGTTAGACTCTTTTAGTTGCTTGGGAATCGTCGTTTGAAGATGGGCATGTGAAACTGCGAAAAAAATTTTGAGAGCGGAGGACGGCTGCCGAAAGTCCGTGTAAAAACGCCCCCCGGGCCTAAAGTTTCACCGTGCAAAATCTCCGGTGATGTTATTATGAAACTAGAATATATTCCGCAGATTCTGAAAGTTATTGCGATAGTTAGACTCTTTTAGTTGCTTGGGAATCGTCGTTTAAAGATGGGCATGTGAAACTGCGAAAAAAATTTTGAGAGCGCAGGACGGCTGCCGAAAGTCCGCGTAAAAACGCCCCCCGGGCCTAAAGTTTCACCGTGCAAAATCTCCGGTGATGTTATTATGAAACTAGAATATATTCCGCAGATTCTGAAAGTTATTGCGATAGTTAGACTCTTTTAGTTGCTTGGGAATCGTCGTTTGAAGATGGGCATGTGAAACTGCGAAAAAAATTTTGAGAGCGCAGGACGGCTGCCGAAAGTCCGCGTAAAAACGCCCCCCGGGCCTAAAGTTTCACCGTGCAAAATCTCCGGTGATGTTATTATGAAACTAGAATATATTCCGCAGATTCTGAAAGTTATTGCGATAGTTAGACTCTTTTAGTTGCTTGGGAATCGTCGTTTAAAGATGGGCATGTGAAACTGCGAAAAAAATTTTGAGAGCGCAGGACGGCTGCCGAAAGTCCGCGTAAAAACGCCCCCCGGGCCTAAAGTTTCACCGTGCAAAATCTCCGGTGATGTTATTATGAAACTAGAATATATTCCGCAGATTCTGAAAGTTATTGCGATAGTTAGACTCTTTTAGTTGCTTGGGAATCGTCGTTTGAAGATGGGCATGTGAAACTGCGAAAAAAATTTTGAGAGCGCAGGACGGCTGCCGAAAGTCCGCGTAAAAACGCCCCCCGGGCCTAAAGTTTCACCGTGCAAAATCTCCGGTGATGTTATTATGAAACTAGAATATATTCCGCAGATTCTGAAAGTTATTGCGATAGTTAGACTCTTTTAGTTGCTTGGGAATCGTCGTTTAAAGATGGGCATGTGAAACTGCGAAAAAAATTTTGAGAGCGCAGGACGGCTGCCGAAAGTCCGCGTAAAAACGCCCCCCGGGCCTAAAGTTTCACCGTGCAAAATCTCCGGTGATGTTATTATGAAACTAGAATATATTCCGCAGATTCTGAAAGTTATTGCGATAGTTAGACTCTTTTAGTTGCTTGGGAATCGTCGTTTGAAGATGGGCATGTGAAACTGCGAAAAAAATTTTGAGAGCGCAGGACGGCTGCCGAAAGTCCGCGTAAAAACGCCCCCCGGGCCTAAAGTTTCACCGTGCAAAATCTCCGGTGATGTTATTATGAAACTAGAATATATTCCGCAGATTCTGAAAGTTATTGCGATAGTTAGACTCTTTTAGTTGCTTGGGAATCGTCGTTTGAAGATGGGCATGTGAAACTGCGAAAAAAATTTTGAGAGCGCAGGACGGCTGCCGAAAGTCCGCGTAAAAACGCCCCCCGGGCCTAAAGTTTCACCGTGCAAAATCTCCGGTGATGTTATTATGAAACTAGAATATATTCCGCAGATTCTGAAAGTTATTGCGATAGTTAGACTCTTTTAGTTGCTTGGGAATCGTCGTTTGAAGATGGGCATGTGAAACTGCGAAAAAAATTTTGAGAGCGCAGGACGGCTGCCGAAAGTCCGCGTAAAAACGCCCCCCGGGCCTAAAGTTTCACCGTGCAAAATCTCCGGTGATGTTATTATGAAACTAGAATATATTCCGCAGATTCTGAAAGTTATTGCGATAGTTAGACTCTTTTAGTTGCTTGGGAATCGTCGTTTGAAGATGGGCATGTGAAACTGCGAAAAAAATTTTGAGAGCGCAGGACGGCTGCCGAAAGTCCGCGTAAAAACGCCCCCCGGGCCTAAAGTTTCACCGTGCAAAATCTCCGGTGATGTTATTATGAAACTAGAATATATTCCGCAGATTCTGAAAGTTATTGCGATAGTTAGACTCTTTTAGTTGCTTGGGAATCGTCGTTTGAAGATGGGCATGTGAAACTGCGAAAAAAATTTTGAGAGCGCAGGACGGCTGCCGAAAGTCCGCGTAAAAACGCCCCCCGGGCCTAAAGTTTCACCGTGCAAAATCTCCGGTGATGTTATTATGAAACTAGAATATATTCCGCAGATTCTGAAAGTTATTGCGATAGTTAGACTCTTTTAGTTGCTTGGGAATCGTCGTTTAAAGATGGGCATGTGAAACTGCGAAAAAAATTTTGAGAGCGCAGGACGGCTGCCGAAAGTCCGCGTAAAAACGCCCCCCGGGCCTAAAGTTTCACCGTGCAAAATCTCCGGTGATGTTATTATGAAACTAGAATATATTCCGCAGATTCTGAAAGTTATTGCGATAGTTAGACTCTTTTAGTTGCTTGGGAATCGTCGTTTGAAGATGGGCATGTGAAACTGCGAAAAAAATTTTGAGAGCGCAGGACGGCTGCCGAAAGTCCGCGTAAAAACGCCCCCCGGGCCTAAAATTTCACCGTGCAAAATCTCCGGTGATGTTATTATGAAACTAGAATATATTCCGCAGATTCTGAAAGTTATTGCGATAGTTAGACTCTTTTAGTTGCTTGGGAATCGTCGTTTAAAGATGGGCATGTGAAACTGCGAAAAAAATTTTGAGAGCGCAGGACGGCTGCCGAAAGTCCGCGTAAAAACGCCCCCCGGGCCTAAAGTTTCACCGTGCAAAATCTCCGGTGATGTTATTATGAAACTAGAATATATTCCGCAGATTCTGAAAGTTATTGCGATAGTTAGACTCTTTTAGTTGCTTGGGAATCGTCGTTTGAAGATGGGCATGTGAAACTGCGAAAAAAATTTTGAGAGCGCAGGACGGCTGCCGAAAGTCCGCGTAAAAACGCCCCCCGGGCCTAAAGTTTCACCGTGCAAAATCTCCGGTGATGTTATTATGAAACTAGAATATATTCCGCAGATTCTGAAAGTTATTGCGATAGTTAGACTCTTTTAGTTGCTTGGGAATCGTCGTTTGAAGATGGGCATGTGAAACTGCGAAAAAAATTTTGAGAGCGCAGGACGGCTGCCGAAAGTCCGCGTAAAAACGCCCCCCGGGCCTAAAGTTTCACCGTGCAAAATCTCCGGTGATGTTATTATGAAACTAGAATATATTCCGCAGATTCTGAAAGTTATTGCGATAGTTAGACTCTTTTAGTTGCTTGGGAATCGTCGTTTGAAGATGGGCATGTGAAACTGCGAAAAAAATTTTGAGAGCGCAGGACGGCTGCCGAAAGTCCGCGTAAAAACGCCCCCCGGGCCTAAAGTTTCACCGTGCAAAATCTCCGGTGATGTTATTATGAAACTAGAATATATTCCGCAGATTCTGAAAGTTATTGCGATAGTTAGACTCTTTTAGTTGCTTGGGAATCGTCGTTTAAAGATGGGCATGTGAAACTGCGAAAAAAATTTTGAGAGCGCAGGACGGCTGCCGAAAGTCCGCGTAAAAACGCCCCCCGGGCCTAAAGTTTCACCGTGCAAAATCTCCGTTGATGTTATTATGAAACTAGAATATATTCCGCAGATTCTGAAAGTTATTGCGATAGTTAGACTCTTTTAGTTGCTTGGGAATCGTCGTTTGAAGATGGGCATGTGAAACTGCGAAAAAAATTTTGAGAGCGCAGGACGGCTGCCGAAAGTCCGCGTAAAAACGCCCCCCGGGCCTAAAGTTTCACCGTGCAAAATCTCCGGTGATGTTATTATGAAACTAGAATATATTCCGCAGATTCTGAAAGTTATTGCGATAGTTAGACTCTTTTAGTTGCTTGGGAATCGTCGTTTAAAGATGGGCATGTGAAACTGCGAAAAAAATTTTGAGAGCGCAGGACGGCTGCCGAAAGTCCGCGTAAAAACGCCCCCCGGGCCTAAAGTTTCACCGTGCAAAATCTCCGGTGATGTTATTATGAAACTAGAATATATTCCGCAGATTCTGAAAGTTATTGCGATAGTTAGACTCTTTTAGTTGCTTGGGAATCGTCGTTTGAAGATGGGCATGTGAAACTGCGAAAAAAATTTTGAGAGCGCAGGACGGCTGCCGAAAGTCCGCGTAAAAACGCCCCCCGGGCCTAAAGTTTCACCGTGCAAAATCTCCGGTGATGTTATTATGAAACTAGAATATATTCCGCAGATTCTGAAAGTTATTGCGATAGTTAGACTCTTTTAGTTGCTTGGGAATCGTCGTTTGAAGATGGGCATGTGAAACTGCGAAAAAATTTTTGAGAGCGCAGGACGGCTGCCGAAAGTCCGCGTAAAAACGCCCCCCGGGCCTAAAGTTTCACCGTGCAAAATCTCCGGTGATGTTATTATGAAACTAGAATATATTCCGCAGATTCTGAAAGTTATTGCGATAGTTAGACTCTTTTAGTTGCTTGGGAATCGTCGTTTAAAGATGGGCATGTGAAACTGCGAAAAAAATTTTGAGAGCGCAGGACGGCTGCCGAAAGTCCGCGTAAAAACGCCCCCCGGGCCTAAAGTTTCACCGTGCAAAATCTCCGGTGATGTTATTATGAAACTAGAATATATTCCGCAGATTCTGAAAGTTATTGCGATAGTTAGACTCTTTTAGTTGCTTGGGAATCGTCGTTTGAAGATGGGCATGTGAAACTGCGAAAAAAATTTTGAGAGCGGAGGACGGCTGCCGAAAGTCCGCGTAAAAACGCCCCCCGGGCCTAAAGTTTCCCCGTGCAAAATCTCCGGTGATGTTATTATGAAACTAGAATATATTCCGCAGATTCTGAAAATTATTGCGATAGTTAGACTCTTTTAGTTGCTTGGGAATCGTCGTTTAAAGATGGGCATGTGAAACTGCGAAAAAAATTTTGAGAGCGCAGGACGGCTGCCGAAAGTCCGCGTAAAAACGCCCCCCGGGCCTAAAGTTTCACCGTGCAAAATCTCCGGTGATGTTATTATGAAACTAGAATATATTCCGCAGATTCTGAAAGTTATTGCGATAGACTCTTTTAGTTGCTTGGGAATCGTCGTTTAAAGATGGGCATGTGAAACTGCGAAAAAAATTTTGAGAGCGCAGGACGGCTGCCGAAAGTCCGCGTAAAAACGCCCCCCGGGCCTAAAGTTTCACCGTGCAAAATCTCCGGTGATGTTATTATGAAACTAGAATATATTCCGCAGATTCTGAAAGTTATTGTGATAGTTAGACTCTTTTAGTTGCTTGGGAATCGTCGTTTGAAGATGGGCATGTGAAACTGCGAAAAAAATTTTGAGAGCGGAGGACGGCTGCCGAAAGTCCGCGTAAAAACGCCCCCCGGGCCTAAAGTTTCACCGTGCAAAATCTCCGGTGATGTTATTATGAAACTAGAATATATTCCGCAGATTCTGAAAGTTATTGCGATAGTTAGACTCTTTTAGTTGCTTGGGAATCGTCGTTTAAAGATGGGCATGTGAAACTGCGAAAAAAATTTTGAGAGCGCAGGACGGCTGCCGAAAGTCCGCGTAAAAACGCCCCCCGGGCCTAAAGTTTCACCGTGCAAAATCTCCGGTGATGTTATTATGAAACTAGAATATATTCCGCAGATTCTGAAAGTTATTGCGATAGTTAGACTCTTTTAGTTGCTTGGGAATCGTCGTTTGAAGATGGGCATGTGAAACTGCGAAAAAAATTTTGAGAGCGCAGGACGGCTGCCGAAAGTCCGCGTAAAAACGCCCCCCGGGCCTAAAGTTTCACCGTGCAAAATCTCCGGTGATGTTATTATGAAACTAGAATATATTCCGCAGATTCTGAAAGTTATTGCGATAGTTAGACTCTTTTAGTTGCTTGGGAATCGTCGTTTAAAGATGGGCATGTGAAACTGCGAAAAAAATTTTGAGAGCGCAGGACGGCTGCCGAAAGTCCGCGTAAAAACGCCCCCCGGGCCTAAAGTTTCACCGTGCAAAATCTCCGGTGATGTTATTATGAAACTAGAATATATTCCGCAGATTCTGAAAGTTATTGCGATAGTTAGACTCTTTTAGTTGCTTGGGAATCGTCGTTTGAAGATGGGCATGTGAAACTGCGAAAAAAATTTTGAGAGCGCAGGACGGCTGCCGAAAGTCCGCGTAAAAACGCCCCCCGGGCCTAAGGTTTCACCGTGCAAAATCTCCGGTGATGTTATTATGAAACTAGAATATATTCCGCAGATTCTGAAAGTTATTGCGATAGTTAGACTCTTTTAGTTGCTTGGGAATCGTCGTTTAAAGATGGGCATGTGAAACTGCGAAAAAAATTTTGAGAGCGCAGGACGGCTGCCGAAAGTCCGCGTAAAAACGCCCCCCGGGCCTAAAGTTTCACCGTGCAAAATCTCCGGTGATGTTATTATGAAACTAGAATATATTCCGCAGATTCTGAAAGTTATTGCGATAGTTAGACTCTTTTAGTTGCTTGGGAATCGTCGTTTGAAGATGGGCATGTGAAACTGCGAAAAAAATTTTGAGAGCGCAGGACGGCTGCCGAAAGTCCGCGTAAAAACGCCCCCCGGGCCTAAAGTTTCACCGTGCAAAATCTCCGGTGATGTTATTATGAAACTAGAATATATTCCGCAGATTCTGAAAGTTATTGCGATAGTTAGACTCTTTTAGTTGCTTGGGAATCGTCGTTTGAAGATGGGCATGTGAAACTGCGAAAAAAATTTTGAGAGCGCAGGACGGCTGCCGAAAGTCCGCGTAAAAACGCCCCCCGGGCCTAAAGTTTCACCGTGCAAAATCTCCGGTGATGTTATTATGAAACTAGAATATATTCCGCAGATTCTGAAAGTTATTGCGATAGTTAGACTCTTTTAGTTGCTTGGGAATCGTCGTTTGAAGATGGGCATGTGAAACTGCGAAAAAAATTTTGAGAGCGCAGGACGGCTGCCGAAAGTCCGCGTAAAAACGCCCCCCGGGCCTAAAGTTTCACCGTGCAAAATCTCCGGTGATGTTATTATGAAACTAGAATATATTCCGCAGATTCTGAAAGTTATTGCGATAGTTAGACTCTTTTAGTTGCTTGGGAATCGTCGTTTGAAGATGGGCATGTGAAACTGCGAAAAAAATTTTGAGAGCGCAGGACGGCTGCCGAAAGTCCGCGTAAAAACGCCCCCCGGGCCTAAAGTTTCACCGTGCAAAATCTCCGGTGATGTTATTATGAAACTAGAATATATTCCGCAGATTCTGAAAGTTATTGTGATAGTTAGACTCTTTTAGTTGCTTGGGAATCGTCGTTTGAAGATGGGCATGTGAAACTGCGAAAAAAATTTTGAGAGCGGAGGACGGCTGCCGAAAGTCCGCGTAAAAACGCCCCCCGGGCCTAAAGTTTCACCGTGCAAAATCTCCGGTGATGTTATTATGAAACTAGAATATATTCCGCAGATTCTGAAAGTTATTGCGATAGTTAGACTCTTTTAGTTGCTTGGGAATCGTCGTTTAAAGATGGGCATGTGAAACTGCGAAAAAAATTTTGAGAGCGCAGGACGGCTGCCGAAAGTCCGCGTAAAAACGCCCCCCGGGCCTAAAGTTTCACCGTGCAAAATCTCCGGTGATGTTATTATGAAACTAGAATATATTCCGCAGATTCTGAAAGTTATTGCGATAGTTAGACTCTTTTAGTTGTTTGGGAATCGTCGTTTGAAGATGGGCATGTGAAACTGCGAAAAAAATTTTGAGAGCGCAGGACGGCTGCCGAAAGTCCGCGTAAAAACGCCCCCCGGGCCTAAAGTTTCACCGTGCAAAATCTCCGGTGATGTTATTATGAAACTAGAATATATTCCGCAGATTCTGAAAGTTATTGCGATAGTTAGACTCTTTTAGTTGCTTGGGAATCGTCGTTTAAAGATGGGCATGTGAAACTGCGAAAAAAATTTTGAGAGCGCAGGACGGCTGCCGAAAGTCCGCGTAAAAACGCCCCCCGGGCCTAAAGTTTCACCGTGCAAAATCTCCGGTGATGTTATTATGAAACTAGAATATATTCCGCAGATTCTGAAAGTTATTGCGATAGTTAGACTCTTTTAGTTGCTTGGGAATCGTCGTTTGAAGATGGGCATGTGAAACTGCGAAAAAAATTTTGAGAGCGCAGGACGGCTGCCGAAAGTCCGCGTAAAAACGCCCCCCGGGCCTAAAGTTTCACCGTGCAAAATCTCCGGTGATGTTATTATGAAACTAGAATATATTCCGCAGATTCTGAAAGTTATTGCGATAGTTAGACTCTTTTAGTTGCTTGGGAATCGTCGTTTAAAGATGGGCATGTGAAACTGCGAAAAAAATTTTGAGAGCGCAGGACGGCTGCCGAAAGTCCGCGTAAAAACGCCCCCCGGGCCTAAAGTTTCACCGTGCAAAATCTCCGGTGATGTTATTATGAAACTAGAATATATTCCGCAGATTCTGAAAGTTATTGCGATAGTTAGACTCTTTTAGTTGCTTGGGAATCGTCGTTTGAAGATGGGCATGTGAAACTGCGAAAAAAATTTTGAGAGCGCAGGACGGCTGCCGAAAGTCCGCGTAAAAACGCCCCCCGGGCCTAAAGATTCACCGTGCAAAATCTCCGGTGATGTTATTATGAAACTAGAATATATTCCGCAGATTCTGAAAGTTATTGCGATAGTTAGACTCTTTTAGTTGCTTGGGAATCGTCGTTTGAAGATGGGCATGTGAAACTGCGAAAAAAATTTTGAGAGCGCAGGACGGCTGCCGAAAGTCCGCGTAAAAACGCCCCCCGGGCCTAAAGTTTCACCGTGCAAAATCTCCGGTGATGTTATTATGAAACTAGAATATATTCCGCAGATTCTGAAAGTTATTGCGATAGTTAGACTCTTTTAGTTGCTTGGGAATCGTCGTTTGAAGATGGGCATGTGAAACTGCGAAAAAAATTTTGAGAGCGCAGGACGGCTGCCGAAAGTCCGCGTAAAAACGCCCCCCGGGCCTAAAGTTTCACCGTGCAAAATCTCCGGTGATGTTATTATGAAACTAGAATATATTCCGCAGATTCTGAAAGTTATTGCGATAGTTAGACTCTTTTAGTTGCTTGGGAATCGTCGTTTGAAGATGGGCATGTGAAACTGCGAAAAAAATTTTGAGAGCGCAGGACGGCTGCCGAAAGTCCGCGTAAAAACGCCCCCCGGGCCTAAAGTTTCACCGTGCAAAATCTCCGGTGATGTTATTATGAAACTAGAATATATTCCGCAGATTCTGAAAGTTATTGCGATAGTTAGACTCTTTTAGTTGCTTGGGAATCGTCGTTTAAAGATGGGCATGTGAAACTGCGAAAAAAATTTTGAGAGCGCAGGACGGCTGCCGAAAGTCCGCGTAAAAACGCCCCCCGGGCCTAAAGTTTCACCGTGCAAAATCTCCGGTGATGTTATTATGAAACTAGAATATATTCCGCAGATTCTGAAAGTTATTGCGATAGTTAGACTCTTTTAGTTGCTTGGGAATCGTCGTTTGAAGATGGGCATGTGAAACTGCGAAAAAAATTTTGAGAGCGCAGGACGGCTGCCGAAAGTCCGCGTAAAAACGCCCCCCGGGCCTAAAGTTTCACCGTGCAAAATCTCCGGTGATGTTATTATGAAACTAGAATATATTCCGCAGATTCTGAAAGTTATTGCGATAGTTAGACTCTTTTAGTTGCTTGGGAATCGTCGTTTGAAGATGGGCATGTGAAACTGCGAAAAAAATTTTGAGAGCGCAGGACGGCTGCCGAAAGTCCGCGTAAAAACGCCCCCCGGGCCTAAAGTTTCACCGTGCAAAATCTCCGGTGATGTTATTATGAAACTAGAATATATTCCGCAGATTCTGAAAGTTATTGCGATAGTTAGACTCTTTTAGTTGCTTGGGAATCGTCGTTTAAAGATGGGCATGTGAAACTGCGAAAAAAATTTTGAGAGCGCAGGACGGCTGCCGAAAGTCCGCGTAAAAACGCCCCCCGGGCCTAAAGTTTCACCGTGCAAAATCTCCGGTGATGTTATTATGAAACTAGAATATATTCCGCAGATTCTGAAAGTTATTGCGATACTTAGACTCTTTTAGTTGCTTGGGAATCGTCGTTTGAAGATGGGCATGTGAAACTGCGAAAAAAATTTTGAGAGCGCAGGACGGCTGCCGAAAGTCCGCGTAAAAACGCCCCCCGGGCCTAAAGTTTCACCGTGCAAAATCTCCGGTGATGTTATTATGAAACTAGAATATATTCCGCAGATTCTGAAAATTATTGCGATAGTTAGACTCTTTTAGTTGCTTGGGAATCGTCGTTTAAAGATGGGCATGTGAAACTGCGAAAAAAATTTTGAGAGCGCAGGACGGCTGCCGAAAGTCCGCGTAAAAACGCCCCCCGGGCCTAAAGTTTCCCCGTGCAAAATCTCCGGTGATGTTATTATGAAACTAGAATATATTCCGCAGATTCTGAAAGTTATTGCGATAGTTAGACTCTTTTAGTTGCTTGGGAATCGTCGTTTAAAGATGGGCATGTGAAACTGCGAAAAAAATTTTGAGAGCGCAGGACGGCTGCCGAAAGTCCGCGTAAAAACGCCCCCCGGGCCTAAAGTTTCACCGTGCAAAATCTCCGGTGATGTTATTATGAAACTAGAATATATTCCGCAGATTCTGAAAGTTATTGTGATAGTTAGACTCTTTTAGTTGCTTGGGAATCGTCGTTTGAAGATGGGCATGTGAAACTGCGAAAAAAATTTTGAGAGCGGAGGACGGCTGCCGAAAGTCCGCGTAAAAACGCCCCCCGGGCCTAAAGTTTCACCGTGCAAAATCTCCGGTGATGTTATTATGAAACTAGAATATATTCCGCAGATTCTGAAAGTTATTGCGATAGTTAGACTCTTTTAGTTGCTTGGGAATCGTCGTTTAAAGATGGGCATGTGAAACTGCGAAAAAAATTTTGAGAGCGCAGGACGGCTGCCGAAAGTCCGCGTAAAAACGCCCCCCGGGCCTAAAGTTTCACCGTGCAAAATCTCCGGTGATATTATGAAACTAGAATATATTCCGCAGATTCTGAAAGTTATTGCGATAGTTAGACTCTTTTAGTTGCTTGGGAATCGTCGTTTGAAGATGGGCATGTGAAACTGCGAAAAAAATTTTGAGAGCGCAGGACGGCTGCCGAAAGTCCGCGTAAAAACGCCCCCCGGGCCTAAAGTTTCACCGTGCAAAATCTCCGGTGATGTTATTATGAAACTAGAATATATTCCGCAGATTCTGAAAGTTATTGCGATAGTTAGACTCTTTTAGTTGCTTGGGAATCGTCGTTTAAAGATGGGCATGTGAAACTGCGAAAAAAATTTTGAGAGCGCAGGACGGCTGCCGAAAGTCCGCGTAAAAACGCCCCCCGGGCCTAAAGTTTCACCGTGCAAAATCTCCGGTGATGTTATTATGAAACTAGAATATATTCCGCAGATTCTGAAAGTTATTGCGATAGTTAGACTCTTTTAGTTGCTTGGGAATCGTCGTTTGAAGATGGGCATGTGAAACTGCGAAAAAAATTTTGAGAGCGCAGGACGGCTGCCGAAAGTCCGCGTAAAAACGCCCCCCGGGCCTAAAGTTTCACCGTGCAAAATCTCCGGTGATGTTATTATGAAACTAGAATATATTCCGCAGATTCTGAAAGTTATTGCGATAGTTAGACTCTTTTAGTTGCTTGGGAATCGTCGTTTAAAGATGGGCATGTGAAACTGCGAAAAAAATTTTGAGAGCGCAGGACGGCTGCCGAAAGTCCGCGTAAAAACGCCCCCCGGGCCTAAAGTTTCACCGTGCAAAATCTCCGGTGATGTTATTATGAAACTAGAATATATTCCGCAGATTCTGAAAGTTATTGCGATAGTTAGACTCTTTTAGTTGCTTGGGAATCGTCGTTTGAAGATGGGCATGTGAAACTGCGAAAAAAATTTTGAGAGCGCAGGACGGCTGCCGAAAGTCCGCGTAAAAACGCCCCCCGGGCCTAAAGTTTCACCGTGCAAAATCTCCGGTGATGTTATTATGAAACTAGAATATATTCCGCAGATTCTGAAAGTTATTGCGATAGTTAGACTCTTTTAGTTGCTTGGGAATCGTCGTTTGAAGATGGGCATGTGAAACTGCGAAAAAAATTTTGAGAGCGCAGGACGGCTGCCGAAAGTCCGCGTAAAAACGCCCCCCGGGCCTAAAGTTTCACCGTGCAAAATCTCCGGTGATGTTATTATGAAACTAGAATATATTCCGCAGATTCTGAAAGTTATTGCGATAGTTAGACTCTTTTAGTTGCTTGGGAATCGTCGTTTGAAGATGGGCATGTGAAACTGCGAAAAAAATTTTGAGAGCGCAGGACGGCTGCCGAAAGTCCGCGTAAAAACGCCCCCCGGGCCTAAAGTTTCACCGTGCAAAATCTCCGGTGATGTTATTATGAAACTAGAATATATTCCGCAGATTCTGAAAGTTATTGCGATAGTTAGACTCTTTTAGTTGCTTGGGAATCGTCGTTTAAAGATGGGCATGTGAAACTGCGAAAAAAATTTTGAGAGCGCAGGACGGCTGCCGAAAGTCCGCGTAAAAACGCCCCCCGGGCCTAAAGTTTCACCGTGCAAAATCTCCGGTGATGTTATTATGAAACTAGAATATATTCCGCAGATTCTGAAAGTTATTGCGATAGTTAGACTCTTTTAGTTGCTTGGGAATCGTCGTTTGAAGATGGGCATGTGAAACTGCGAAAAAAATTTTGAGAGCGCAGGACGGCTGCCGAAAGTCCGCGTAAAAACGCCCCCCGGGCCTAAAGTTTCACCGTGCAAAATCTCCGGTGATGTTATTATGAAACTAGAATATATTCCGCAGATTCTGAAAGTTATTGCGATAGTTAGACTCTTTTAGTTGCTTGGGAATCGTCGTTTGAAGATGGGCATGTGAAACTGCGAAAAAAATTTTGAGAGCGCAGGACGGCTGCCGAAAGTCCGCGTAAAAACGCCCCCCGGGCCTAAAGTTTCACCGTGCAAAATCTCCGGTGATGTTATTATGAAACTAGAATATATTCCGCAGATTCTGAAAGTTATTGCGATAGTTAGACTCTTTTAGTTGCTTGGGAATCGTCGTTTAAAGATGGGCATGTGAAACTGCGAAAAAAATTTTGAGAGCGCAGGACGGCTGCCGAAAGTCCGCGTAAAAACGCCCCCCGGGCCTAAAGTTTCACCGTGCAAAATCTCCGGTGATGTTATTATGAAACTAGAATATATTCCGCAGATTCTGAAAGTTATTGCGATACTTAGACTCTTTTAGTTGCTTGGGAATCGTCGTTTGAAGATGGGCATGTGAAACTGCGAAAAAAATTTTGAGAGCGCAGGACGGCTGCCGAAAGTCCGCGTAAAAACGCCCCCCGGGCCTAAAGTTTCACCGTGCAAAATCTCCGGTGATGTTATTATGAAACTAGAATATATTCCGCAGATTCTGAAAATTATTGCGATAGTTAGACTCTTTTAGTTGCTTGGGAATCGTCGTTTAAAGATGGGCATGTGAAACTGCGAAAAAAATTTTGAGAGCGCAGGACGGCTGCCGAAAGTCCGCGTAAAAACGCCCCCCGGGCCTAAAGTTTCCCCGTGCAAAATCTCCGGTGATGTTATTATGAAACTAGAATATATTCCGCAGATTCTGAAAGTTATTGCGATAGTTAGACTCTTTTAGTTGCTTGGGAATCGTCGTTTAAAGATGGGCATGTGAAACTGCGAAAAAAATTTTGAGAGCGCAGGACGGCTGCCGAAAGTCCGCGTAAAAACGCCCCCCGGGCCTAAAGTTTCACCGTGCAAAATCTCCGGTGATGTTATTATGAAACTAGAATATATTCCGCAGATTCTGAAAGTTATTGTGATAGTTAGACTCTTTTAGTTGCTTGGGAATCGTCGTTTGAAGATGGGCATGTGAAACTGCGAAAAAAATTTTGAGAGCGGAGGACGGCTGCCGAAAGTCCGCGTAAAAACGCCCCCCGGGCCTAAAGTTTCACCGTGCAAAATCTCCGGTGATGTTATTATGAAACTAGAATATATTCCGCAGATTCTGAAAGTTATTGCGATAGTTAGACTCTTTTAGTTGCTTGGGAATCGTCGTTTAAAGATGGGCATGTGAAACTGCGAAAAAAATTTTGAGAGCGCAGGACGGCTGCCGAAAGTCCGCGTAAAAACGCCCCCCGGGCCTAAAGTTTCACCGTGCAAAATCTCCGGTGATGTTATTATGAAACTAGAATATATTCCGCAGATTCTGAAAGTTATTGCGATAGTTAGACTCTTTTAGTTGCTTGGGAATCGTCGTTTGAAGATGGGCATGTGAAACTGCGAAAAAAATTTTGAGAGCGCAGGACGGCTGCCGAAAGTCCGCGTAAAAACGCCCCCCGGGCCTAAAGTTTCACCGTGCAAAATCTCCGGTGATGTTATTATGAAACTAGAATATATTCCGCAGATTCTGAAAGTTATTGCGATAGTTAGACTCTTTTAGTTGCTTGGGAATCGTCGTTTAAAGATGGGCATGTGAAACTGCGAAAAAAATTTTGAGAGCGCAGGACGGCTGCCGAAAGTCCGCGTAAAAACGCCCCCCGGGCCTAAAGTTTCACCGTGCAAAATCTCCGGTGATGTTATTATGAAACTAGAATATATTCCGCAGATTCTGAAAGTTATTGCGATAGTTAGACTCTTTTAGTTGCTTGGGAATCGTCGTTTGAAGATGGGCATGTGAAACTGCGAAAAAAATTTTGAGAGCGCAGGACGGCTGCCGAAAGTCCGCGTAAAAACGCCCCCCGGGCCTAAAGTTTCACCGTGCAAAATCTCCGGTGATGTTATTATGAAACTAGAATATATTCCGCAGATTCTGAAAGTTATTGCGATAGTTAGACTCTTTTAGTTGCTTGGGAATCGTCGTTTAAAGATGGGCATGTGAAACTGCGAAAAAAATTTTGAGAGCGCAGGACGGCTGCCGAAAGTCCGCGTAAAAACGCCCCCCGGGCCTAAAGTTTCACCGTGCAAAATCTCCGGTGATGTTATTATGAAACTAGAATATATTCCGCAGATTCTGAAAGTTATTGCGATAGTTAGACTCTTTTAGTTGCTTGGGAATCGTCGTTTGAAGATGGGCATGTGAAACTGCGAAAAAAATTTTGAGAGCGCAGGACGGCTGCCGAAAGTCCGCGTAAAAACGCCCCCCGGGCCTAAAGTTTCACCGTGCAAAATCTCCGGTGATGTTATTATGAAACTAGAATATATTCCGCAGATTCTGAAAGTTATTGCGATAGTTAGACTCTTTTAGTTGCTTGGGAATCGTCGTTTGAAGATGGGCATGTGAAACTGCGAAAAAAATTTTGAGAGCGCAGGACGGCTGCCGAAAGTCCGCGTAAAAACGCCCCCCGGGCCTAAAGTTTCACCGTGCAAAATCTCCGGTGATGTTATTATGAAACTAGAATATATTCCGCAGATTCTGAAAGTTATTGCGATAGTTAGACTCTTTTAGTTGCTTGGGAATCGTCGTTTGAAGATGGGCATGTGAAACTGCGAAAAAAATTTTGAGAGCGCAGGACGGCTGCCGAAAGTCCGCGTAAAAACGCCCCCCGGGCCTAAAGTTTCACCGTGCAAAATCTCCGGTGATGTTATTATGAAACTAGAATATATTCCGCAGATTCTGAAAGTTATTGCGATAGTTAGACTCTTTTAGTTGCTTGGGAATCGTCGTTTGAAGATGGGCATGTGAAACTGCGAAAAAAATTTTGAGAGCGCAGGACGGCTGCCGAAAGTCCGCGTAAAAACGCCCCCCGGGCCTAAAGTTTCACCGTGCAAAATCTCCGGTGATGTTATTATGAAACTAGAATATATTCCGCAGATTCTGAAAGTTATTGCGATAGTTAGACTCTTTTAGTTGCTTGGGAATCGTCGTTTAAAGATGGGCATGTGAAACTGCGAAAAAAATTTTGAGAGCGCAGGACGGCTGCCGAAAGTCCGCGTAAAAACGCCCCCCGGGCCTAAAGTTTCACCGTGCAAAATCTCCGGTGATGTTATTATGAAACTAGAATATATTCCGCAGATTCTGAAAGTTATTGCGATAGTTAGACTCTTTTAGTTGCTTGGGAATCGTCGTTTGAAGATGGGCATGTGAAACTGCGAAAAAAATTTTGAGAGCGCAGGACGGCTGCCGAAAGTCCGCGTAAAAACGCCCCCCGGGCCTAAAGTTTCACCGTGCAAAATCTCCGGTGATGTTATTATGAAACTAGAATATATTCCGCAGATTCTGAAAGTTATTGCGATAGTTAGACTCTTTTAGTTGCTTGGGAATCGTCGTTTGAAGATGGGCATGTGAAACTGCGAAAAAAATTTTGAGAGCGCAGGACGGCTGCCGAAAGTCCGCGTAAAAACGCCCCCCGGGCCTAAAGTTTCACCGTGCAAAATCTCCGGTGATGTTATTATGAAACTAGAATATATTCCGCAGATTCTGAAAGTTATTGCGATAGTTAGACTCTTTTAGTTGCTTGGGAATCGTCGTTTGAAGATGGGCATGTGAAACTGCGAAAAAAATTTTGAGAGCGCAGGACGGCTGCCGAAAGTCCGCGTAAAAACGCCCCCCGGGCCTAAAGTTTCACCGTGCAAAATCTCCGGTGATGTTATTATGAAACTAGAATATATTCCGCAGATTCTGAAAGTTATTGCGATAGTTAGACTCTTTTAGTTGCTTGGGAATCGTCGTTTAAAGATGGGCATGTGAAACTGCGAAAAAAATTTTGAGAGCGCAGGACGGCTGCCGAAAGTCCGCGTAAAAACGCCCCCCGGGCCTAAAGTTTCACCGTGCAAAATCTCCGGTGATGTTATTATGAAACTAGAATATATTCCGCAGATTCTGAAAGTTATTGCGATAGTTAGACTCTTTTAGTTGCTTGGGAATCGTCGTTTGAAGATGGGCATGTGAAACTGCGAAAAAAATTTTGAGAGCGCAGGACGGCTGCCGAAAGTCCGCGTAAAAACGCCCCCCGGGCCTAAAGTTTCACCGTGCAAAATCTCCGGTGATGTTATTATGAAACTAGAATATATTCCGCAGATTCTGAAAGTTATTGCGATAGTTAGACTCTTTTAGTTGCTTGGGAATCGTCGTTTGAAGATGGGCATGTGAAACTGCGAAAAAAATTTTGAGAGCGCAGGACGGCTGCCGAAAGTCCGCGTAAAAACGCCCCCCGGGCCTAAAGTTTCACCGTGCAAAATCTCCGGTGATGTTATTATGAAACTAGAATATATTCCGCAGATTCTGAAAGTTATTGCGATAGTTAGACTCTTTTAGTTGCTTGGGAATCGTCGTTTAAAGATGGGCATGTGAAACTGCGAAAAAAATTTTGAGAGCGCAGGACGGCTGCCGAAAGTCCGCGTAAAAACGCCCCCCGGGCCTAAAGTTTCACCGTGCAAAATCTCCGGTGATGTTATTATGAAACTAGAATATATTCCGCAGATTCTGAAAGTTATTGCGATAGTTAGACTCTTTTAGTTGCTTGGGAATCGTCGTTTGAAGATGGGCATGTGAAACTGCGAAAAAAATTTTGAGAGCGCAGGACGGCTGCCGAAAGTCCGCGTAAAAACGCCCCCCGGGCCTAAAGTTTCACCGTGCAAAATCTCCGGTGATGTTATTATGAAACTAGAATATATTCCGCAGATTCTGAAAGTTATTGCGATAGTTAGACTCTTTTAGTTGCTTGGGAATCGTCGTTTGAAGATGGGCATGTGAAACTGCGAAAAAAATTTTGAGAGCGCAGGACGGCTGCCGAAAGTCCGCGTAAAAACGCCCCCCGGGCCTAAAGTTTCACCGTGCAAAATCTCCGGTGATGTTATTATGAAACTAGAATATATTCCGCAGATTCTGAAAGTTATTGCGATAGTTAGACTCTTTTAGTTGCTTGGGAATCGTCGTTTGAAGATGGGCATGTGAAACTGCGAAAAAAATTTTGAGAGCGCAGGACGGCTGCCGAAAGTCCGCGTAAAAACGCCCCCCGGGCCTAAAGTTTCACCGTGCAAAATCTCCGGTGATGTTATTATGAAACTAGAATATATTCCGCAGATTCTGAAAGTTATTGCGATAGTTAGACTCTTTTAGTTGCTTGGGAATCGTCGTTTGAAGATGGGCATGTGAAACTGCGAAAAAAATTTTGAGAGCGCAGGACGGCTGCCGAAAGTCCGCGTAAAAACGCCCCCCGGGCCTAAAGTTTCACCGTGCAAAATCTCCGGTGATGTTATTATGAAACTAGAATATATTCCGCAGATTCTGAAAGTTATTGCGATAGTTAGACTCTTTTAGTTGCTTGGGAATCGTCGTTTAAAGATGGGCATGTGAAACTGCGAAAAAAATTTTGAGAGCGCAGGACGGCTGCCGAAAGTCCGCGTAAAAACGCCCCCCGGGCCTAAAGTTTCACCGTGCAAAATCTCCGGTGATGTTATTATGAAACTAGAATATATTCCGCAGATTCTGAAAGTTATTGCGATAGTTAGACTCTTTTAGTTGCTTGGGAATCGTCGTTTAAAGATGGGCATGTGAAACTGCGAAAAAAATTTTGAGAGCGCAGGACGGCTGCCGAAAGTCCGCGTAAAAACGCCCCCCGGGCCTAAAGTTTCACCGTGCAAAATCTCCGGTGATGTTATTATGAAACTAGAATATATTCCGCAGATTCTGAAAGTTATTGCGATAGTTAGACTCTTTTAGTTGCTTGGGAATCGTCGTTTGAAGATGGGCATGTGAAACTGCGAAAAAAATTTTGAGAGCGGAGGACGGCTGCCGAAAGTCCGCGTAAAAACGCCCCCCGGGCCTAAAGTTTCACCGTGCAAAATCTCCGGTGATGTTATTATGAAACTAGAATATATTCCGCAGATTCTGAAAGTTATTGCGATAGTTAGACTCTTTTAGTTGCTTGGGAATCGTCGTTTAAAGATGGGCATGTGAAACTGCGAAAAAAATTTTGAGAGCGCAGGACGGCTGCCGAAAGTCCGCGTAAAAACGCCCCCCGGGCCTAAAGTTTCACCGTGCAAAATCTCCGGTGATGTTATTATGAAACTAGAATATATTCCGCAGATTCTGAAAGTTATTGCGATAGTTAGACTCTTTTAGTTGCTTGGGAATCGTCGTTTAAAGATGGGCATGTGAAACTGCGAAAAAAATTTTGAGAGCGCAGGACGGCTGCCGAAAGTCCGCGTAAAAACGCCCCCCGGGCCTAAAGTTTCACCGTGCAAAATCTCCGGTGATGTTATTATGAAACTAGAATATATTCCGCAGATTCTGAAAGTTATTGCGATAGTTAGACTCTTTTAGTTGCTTGGGAATCGTCGTTTGAAGATGGGCATGTGAAACTGCGAAAAAAATTTTGAGAGCGCAGGACGGCTGCCGAAAGTCCGCGTAAAAACGCCCCCCGGGCCTAAAGTTTCACCGTGCAAAATCTCCGGTGATGTTATTATGAAACTAGAATATATTCCGCAGATTCTGAAAGTTATTGCGATAGTTAGACTCTTTTAGTTGCTTGGGAATCGTCGTTTAAAGATGGGCATGTGAAACTGCGAAAAAAATTTTGAGAGCGCAGGACGGCTGCCGAAAGTCCGCGTAAAAACGCCCCCCGGGCCTAAAGTTTCACCGTGCAAAATCTCCGGTGATGTTATTATGAAACTAGAATATATTCCGCAGATTCTGAAAGTTATTGCGATAGTTAGACTCTTTTAGTTGCTTGGGAATCGTCGTTTGAAGATGGGCATGTGAAACTGCGAAAAAAATTTTGAGAGCGCAGGACGGCTGCCGAAAGTCCGCGTAAAAACGCCCCCCGGGCCTAAAGTTTCACCGTGCAAAATCTCCGGTGATGTTATTATGAAACTAGAATATATTCCGCAGATTCTGAAAGTTATTGCGATAGTTAGACTCTTTTAGTTGCTTGGGAATCGTCGTTTAAAGATGGGCATGTGAAACTGCGAAAAAAATTTTGAGAGCGCAGGACGGCTGCCGAAAGTCCGCGTAAAAACGCCCCCCGGGCCTAAAGTTTCACCGTGCAAAATCTCCGGTGATGTTATTATGAAACTAGAATATATTCCGCAGATTCTGAAAGTTATTGCGATAGTTAGACTCTTTTAGTTGCTTGGGAATCGTCGTTTGAAGATGGGCATGTGAAACTGCGAAAAAAATTTTGAGAGCGCAGGACGGCTGCCGAAAGTCCGCGTAAAAACGCCCCCCGGGCCTAAAGTTTCACCGTGCAAAATCTCCGGTGATGTTATTATGAAACTAGAATATATTCCGCAGATTCTGAAAGTTATTGCGATAGTTAGACTCTTTTAGTTGCTTGGGAATCGTCGTTTAAAGATGGGCATGTGAAACTGCGAAAAAAATTTTGAGAGCGCAGGACGGCTGCCGAAAGTCCGCGTAAAAACGCCCCCCGGGCCTAAAGTTTCACCGTGCAAAATCTCCGGTGATGTTATTATGAAACTAGAATATATTCCGCAGATTCTGAAAGTTATTGCGATAGTTAGACTCTTTTAGTTGCTTGGGAATCGTCGTTTGAAGATGGGCATGTGAAACTGCGAAAAAAATTTTGAGAGCGCAGGACGGCTGCCGAAAGTCCGCGTAAAAACGCCCCCCGGGCCTAAAGTTTCACCGTGCAAAATCTCCGGTGATGTTATTATGAAACTAGAATATATTCCGCAGATTCTGAAAGTTATTGCGATAGTTAGACTCTTTTAGTTGCTTGGGAATCGTCGTTTAAAGATGGGCATGTGAAACTGCGAAAAAAATTTTGAGAGCGCAGGACGGCTGCCGAAAGTCCGCGTAAAAACGCCCCCGGGCCTAAAGTTTCACCGTGCAAAATCTCCGGTGATGTTATTATGAAACTAGAATATATTCCGCAGATTCTGAAAGTTATTGCGATAGTTAGACTCTTTTAGTTGCTTGGGAATCGTCGTTTGAAGATGGGCATGTGAAACTGCGAAAAAAATTTTGAGAGCGCAGGACGGCTGCCGAAAGTCCGCGTAAAAACGCCCCCCGGGCCTAAAGTTTCACCGTGCAAAATCTCCGGTGATGTTATTATGAAACTAGAATATATTCCGCAGATTCTGAAAGTTATTGCGATAGTTAGACTCTTTTAGTTGCTTGGGAATCGTCGTTTAAAGATGGGCATGTGAAACTGCGAAAAAAATTTTGAGAGCGCAGGACGGCTGCCGAAAGTCCGCGTAAAAACGCCCCCCGGGCCTAAAGTTTCACCGTGCAAAATCTCCGGTGATGTTATTATGAAACTAGAATATATTCCGCAGATTCTGAAAGTTATTGCGATAGTTAGACTCTTTTAGTTGCTTGGGAATCGTCGTTTGAAGATGGGCATGTGAAACTGCGAAAAAAATTTTGAGAGCGCAGGACGGCTGCCGAAAGTCCGCGTAAAAACGCCCCCCGGGCCTAAAGTTTCACCGTGCAAAATCTCCGGTGATGTTATTATGAAACTAGAATATATTCCGCAGATTCTGAAAGTTATTGCGATAGTTAGACTCTTTTAGTTGCTTGGGAATCGTCGTTTGAAGATGGGCATGTGAAACTGCGAAAAAAATTTTGAGAGCGCAGGACGGCTGCCGAAAGTCCGCGTAAAAACGCCCCCGGGCCTAAAGTTTCACCGTGCAAAATCTCCGGTGATGTTATTATGAAACTAGAATATATTCCGCAGATTCTGAAAGTTATTGCGATAGTTAGACTCTTTTAGTTGCTTGGGAATCGTCGTTTGAAGATGGGCATGTGAAACTGCGAAAAAAATTTTGAGAGCGCAGGACGGCTGCCGAAAGTCCGCGTAAAAACGCCC
>CAWVNO010000486.1:0-49141 GCA_963930645.1 Salticus scenicus
TTCACAGATTTTTTTTCAAAAGCCGATTCCAAAGCAGCTAATAGAGCTTTGCGATCGCAATCACTTCCAGAATCTGCCCCACGAAGTCTACTTTCATGATAAAGCACGAGGGACCTGCCAAAGTTAAACCATTTGGCCAGGAGAGCCCTTTTATGAAGGCATGTGCTCGATTTCGTCGCCAAATTTTTTTGTCGAATTTTACGACCTCTCATTTTTAAAAGTCGATTCCACAGCAACTATTAGAGCTTTGCGATCGCAATCACTTCCAGAATCTGCAAAAGATATTCTAGTTTCATAACAGACCAGCAGGTACCTGCCAAAGTTAAACCATTTGGCCAGGTGAGCCCTTTTATGCAGACTTTTGCCAGATTTCGATACCCAAAATTTTTGCGATTTTCACAGATTTTTTTTCAAAAGCCGATTCCAAAGCAGCTAATAGAGCTTTGCGATCGCAATCACTTCCAGAATCTGCCCCACGAAGTCTACTTTCATGATAAAGCACGAGGGACCTGCCAAAGTTAAACCATTTGGCCAGGAGAGCCCTTTTATGAAGGCATGTGCTCGATTTCGTCGCCAAATTTTTTTGTCGAATTTTACGACCTCTCATTTTTAAAAGTCGATTCCACAGCAACTATTAGAGCTTTGCGATCGCAATCACTTCCAGAATCTGCAAAAGATATTCTAGTTTCATAACAGACCAGCAGGTACCTGCCAAAGTTAAACCATTTGGCCAGGTGAGCCCTTTTATGCAGACTTTTGCCAGATTTCGATACCCAAAATTTTTGCGATTTTCACAGATTTTTTTTCAAAAGCCGATTCCAAAGCAGCTAATAGAGCTTTGCGATCGCAATCACTTCCAGAATCTGCCCCACGAAGTCTACTTTCATGATAAAGCACGAGGGACCTGCCAAAGTTAAACCATTTGGCCAGGAGAGCCCTTTTATGAAGGCATGTGCTCGATTTCGTCGCCAAATTTTTTTGTCGAATTTTACGACCTCTCATTTTTAAAAGTCGATTCCACAGCAACTATTAGAGCTTTGCGATCGCAATCACTTCCAGAATCTGCAAAAGATATTCTAGTTTCATAACAGACCAGCAGGTACCTGCCAAAGTTAAACCATTTGGCCAGGTGAGCCCTTTTATGCAGACTTTTGCCAGATTTCGATACCCAAAATTTTTGCGATTTTCACAGATTTTTTTTCAAAAGCCGATTCCAAAGCAGCTAATAGAGCTTTGCGATCGCAATCACTTCCAGAATCTGCCCCACGAAGTCTACTTTCATGATAAAGCACGAGGGACCTGCCAAAGTTAAACCATTTGGCCAGGAGAGCCCTTTTATGAAGGCATGTGCTCGATTTCGTCGCCAAATTTTTTTGTCGAATTTTACGACCTCTCATTTTTAAAAGTCGATTCCACAGCAACTATTAGAGCTTTGCGATCGCAATCACTTCCAGAATCTGCAAAAGATATTCTAGTTTCATAACAGACCAGCAGGTACCTGCCAAAGTTAAACCATTTGGCCAGGTGAGCCCTTTTATGCAGACTTTTGCCAGATTTCGATACCCAAAATTTTTGCGATTTTCACAGATTTTTTTTCAAAAGCCGATTCCAAAGCAGCTAATAGAGCTTTGCGATCGCAATCACTTCCAGAATCTGCCCCACGAAGTCTACTTTCATGATAAAGCACGAGGGACCTGCCAAAGTTAAACCATTTGGCCAGGAGAGCCCTTTTATGAAGGCATGTGCTCGATTTCGTCGCCAAATTTTTTTGTCGAATTTTACGACCTCTCATTTTTAAAAGTCGATTCCACAGCAACTATTAGAGCTTTGCGATCGCAATCACTTCCAGAATCTGCAAAAGATATTCTAGTTTCATAACAGACCAGCAGGTACCTGCCAAAGTTAAACCATTTGGCCAGGTGAGCCCTTTTATGCAGACTTTTGCCAGATTTCGATACCCAAAATTTTTGCGATTTTCACAGATTTTTTTTCAAAAGCCGATTCCAAAGCAGCTAATAGAGCTTTGCGATCGCAATCACTTCCAGAATCTGCCCCACGAAGTCTACTTTCATGATAAAGCACGAGGGACCTGCCAAAGTTAAACCATTTGGCCAGGAGAGCCCTTTTATGAAGGCATGTGCTCGATTTCGTCGCCAAATTTTTTTGTCGAATTTTACGACCTCTCATTTTTAAAAGTCGATTCCACAGCAACTATTAGAGCTTTGCGATCGCAATCACTTCCAGAATCTGCAAAAGATATTCTAGTTTCATAACAGACCAGCAGGTACCTGCCAAAGTTAAACCATTTGGCCAGGTGAGCCCTTTTATGCAGACTTTTGCCAGATTTCGATACCCAAAATTTTTGCGATTTTCACAGATTTTTTTTCAAAAGCCGATTCCAAAGCAGCTAATAGAGCTTTGCGATCGCAATCACTTCCAGAATCTGCCCCACGAAGTCTACTTTCATGATAAAGCACGAGGGACCTGCCAAAGTTAAACCATTTGGCCAGGAGAGCCCTTTTATGAAGGCATGTGCTCGATTTCGTCGCCAAATTTTTTTGTCGAATTTTACGACCTCTCATTTTTAAAAGTCGATTCCACAGCAACTATTAGAGCTTTGCGATCGCAATCACTTCCAGAATCTGCAAAAGATATTCTAGTTTCATAACAGACCAGCAGGTACCTGCCAAAGTTAAACCATTTGGCCAGGTGAGCCCTTTTATGCAGACTTTTGCCAGATTTCGATACCCAAAATTTTTGCGATTTTCACAGATTTTTTTTCAAAAGCCGATTCCAAAGCAGCTAATAGAGCTTTGCGATCGCAATCACTTCCAGAATCTGCCCCACGAAGTCTACTTTCATGATAAAGCACGAGGGACCTGCCAAAGTTAAACCATTTGGCCAGGAGAGCCCTTTTATGAAGGCATGTGCTCGATTTCGTCGCCAAATTTTTTTGTCGAATTTTACGACCTCTCATTTTTAAAAGTCGATTCCACAGCAACTATTAGAGCTTTGCGATCGCAATCACTTCCAGAATCTGCAAAAGATATTCTAGTTTCATAACAGACCAGCAGGTACCTGCCAAAGTTAAACCATTTGGCCAGGTGAGCCCTTTTATGCAGACTTTTGCCAGATTTCGATACCCAAAATTTTTGCGATTTTCACAGATTTTTTTTCAAAAGCCGATTCCAAAGCAGCTAATAGAGCTTTGCGATCGCAATCACTTCCAGAATCTGCCCCACGAAGTCTACTTTCATGATAAAGCACGAGGGACCTGCCAAAGTTAAACCATTTGGCCAGGAGAGCCCTTTTATGAAGGCATGTGCTCGATTTCGTCGCCAAATTTTTTTGTCGAATTTTACGACCTCTCATTTTTAAAAGTCGATTCCACAGCAACTATTAGAGCTTTGCGATCGCAATCACTTCCAGAATCTGCAAAAGATATTCTAGTTTCATAACAGACCAGCAGGTACCTGCCAAAGTTAAACCATTTGGCCAGGTGAGCCCTTTTATGCAGACTTTTGCCAGATTTCGATACCCAAAATTTTTGCGATTTTCACAGATTTTTTTTCAAAAGCCGATTCCAAAGCAGCTAATAGAGCTTTGCGATCGCAATCACTTCCAGAATCTGCCCCACGAAGTCTACTTTCATGATAAAGCACGAGGGACCTGCCAAAGTTAAACCATTTGGCCAGGAGAGCCCTTTTATGAAGGCATGTGCTCGATTTCGTCGCCAAATTTTTTTGTCGAATTTTACGACCTCTCATTTTTAAAAGTCGATTCCACAGCAACTATTAGAGCTTTGCGATCGCAATCACTTCCAGAATCTGCAAAAGATATTCTAGTTTCATAACAGACCAGCAGGTACCTGCCAAAGTTAAACCATTTGGCCAGGTGAGCCCTTTTATGCAGACTTTTGCCAGATTTCGATACCCAAAATTTTTGCGATTTTCACAGATTTTTTTTCAAAAGCCGATTCCAAAGCAGCTAATAGAGCTTTGCGATCGCAATCACTTCCAGAATCTGCCCCACGAAGTCTACTTTCATGATAAAGCACGAGGGACCTGCCAAAGTTAAACCATTTGGCCAGGAGAGCCCTTTTATGAAGGCATGTGCTCGATTTCGTCGCCAAATTTTTTTGTCGAATTTTACGACCTCTCATTTTTAAAAGTCGATTCCACAGCAACTATTAGAGCTTTGCGATCGCAATCACTTCCAGAATCTGCAAAAGATATTCTAGTTTCATAACAGACCAGCAGGTACCTGCCAAAGTTAAACCATTTGGCCAGGTGAGCCCTTTTATGCAGACTTTTGCCAGATTTCGATACCCAAAATTTTTGCGATTTTCACAGATTTTTTTTCAAAAGCCGATTCCAAAGCAGCTAATAGAGCTTTGCGATCGCAATCACTTCCAGAATCTGCCCCACGAAGTCTACTTTCATGATAAAGCACGAGGGACCTGCCAAAGTTAAACCATTTGGCCAGGAGAGCCCTTTTATGAAGGCATGTGCTCGATTTCGTCGCCAAATTTTTTTGTCGAATTTTACGACCTCTCATTTTTAAAAGTCGATTCCACAGCAACTATTAGAGCTTTGCGATCGCAATCACTTCCAGAATCTGCAAAAGATATTCTAGTTTCATAACAGACCAGCAGGTACCTGCCAAAGTTAAACCATTTGGCCAGGTGAGCCCTTTTATGCAGACTTTTGCCAGATTTCGATACCCAAAATTTTTGCGATTTTCACAGATTTTTTTTCAAAAGCCGATTCCAAAGCAGCTAATAGAGCTTTGCGATCGCAATCACTTCCAGAATCTGCCCCACGAAGTCTACTTTCATGATAAAGCACGAGGGACCTGCCAAAGTTAAACCATTTGGCCAGGAGAGCCCTTTTATGAAGGCATGTGCTCGATTTCGTCGCCAAATTTTTTTGTCGAATTTTACGACCTCTCATTTTTAAAAGTCGATTCCACAGCAACTATTAGAGCTTTGCGATCGCAATCACTTCCAGAATCTGCAAAAGATATTCTAGTTTCATAACAGACCAGCAGGTACCTGCCAAAGTTAAACCATTTGGCCAGGTGAGCCCTTTTATGCAGACTTTTGCCAGATTTCGATACCCAAAATTTTTGCGATTTTCACAGATTTTTTTTCAAAAGCCGATTCCAAAGCAGCTAATAGAGCTTTGCGATCGCAATCACTTCCAGAATCTGCCCCACGAAGTCTACTTTCATGATAAAGCACGAGGGACCTGCCAAAGTTAAACCATTTGGCCAGGAGAGCCCTTTTATGAAGGCATGTGCTCGATTTCGTCGCCAAATTTTTTTGTCGAATTTTACGACCTCTCATTTTTAAAAGTCGATTCCACAGCAACTATTAGAGCTTTGCGATCGCAATCACTTCCAGAATCTGCAAAAGATATTCTAGTTTCATAACAGACCAGCAGGTACCTGCCAAAGTTAAACCATTTGGCCAGGTGAGCCCTTTTATGCAGACTTTTGCCAGATTTCGATACCCAAAATTTTTGCGATTTTCACAGATTTTTTTTCAAAAGCCGATTCCAAAGCAGCTAATAGAGCTTTGCGATCGCAATCACTTCCAGAATCTGCCCCACGAAGTCTACTTTCATGATAAAGCACGAGGGACCTGCCAAAGTTAAACCATTTGGCCAGGAGAGCCCTTTTATGAAGGCATGTGCTCGATTTCGTCGCCAAATTTTTTTGTCGAATTTTACGACCTCTCATTTTTAAAAGTCGATTCCACAGCAACTATTAGAGCTTTGCGATCGCAATCACTTCCAGAATCTGCAAAAGATATTCTAGTTTCATAACAGACCAGCAGGTACCTGCCAAAGTTAAACCATTTGGCCAGGTGAGCCCTTTTATGCAGACTTTTGCCAGATTTCGATACCCAAAATTTTTGCGATTTTCACAGATTTTTTTTCAAAAGCCGATTCCAAAGCAGCTAATAGAGCTTTGCGATCGCAATCACTTCCAGAATCTGCCCCACGAAGTCTACTTTCATGATAAAGCACGAGGGACCTGCCAAAGTTAAACCATTTGGCCAGGAGAGCCCTTTTATGAAGGCATGTGCTCGATTTCGTCGCCAAATTTTTTTGTCGAATTTTACGACCTCTCATTTTTAAAAGTCGATTCCACAGCAACTATTAGAGCTTTGCGATCGCAATCACTTCCAGAATCTGCAAAAGATATTCTAGTTTCATAACAGACCAGCAGGTACCTGCCAAAGTTAAACCATTTGGCCAGGTGAGCCCTTTTATGCAGACTTTTGCCAGATTTCGATACCCAAAATTTTTGCGATTTTCACAGATTTTTTTTCAAAAGCCGATTCCAAAGCAGCTAATAGAGCTTTGCGATCGCAATCACTTCCAGAATCTGCCCCACGAAGTCTACTTTCATGATAAAGCACGAGGGACCTGCCAAAGTTAAACCATTTGGCCAGGAGAGCCCTTTTATGAAGGCATGTGCTCGATTTCGTCGCCAAATTTTTTTGTCGAATTTTACGACCTCTCATTTTTAAAAGTCGATTCCACAGCAACTATTAGAGCTTTGCGATCGCAATCACTTCCAGAATCTGCAAAAGATATTCTAGTTTCATAACAGACCAGCAGGTACCTGCCAAAGTTAAACCATTTGGCCAGGTGAGCCCTTTTATGCAGACTTTTGCCAGATTTCGATACCCAAAATTTTTGCGATTTTCACAGATTTTTTTTCAAAAGCCGATTCCAAAGCAGCTAATAGAGCTTTGCGATCGCAATCACTTCCAGAATCTGCCCCACGAAGTCTACTTTCATGATAAAGCACGAGGGACCTGCCAAAGTTAAACCATTTGGCCAGGAGAGCCCTTTTATGAAGGCATGTGCTCGATTTCGTCGCCAAATTTTTTTGTCGAATTTTACGACCTCTCATTTTTAAAAGTCGATTCCACAGCAACTATTAGAGCTTTGCGATCGCAATCACTTCCAGAATCTGCAAAAGATATTCTAGTTTCATAACAGACCAGCAGGTACCTGCCAAAGTTAAACCATTTGGCCAGGTGAGCCCTTTTATGCAGACTTTTGCCAGATTTCGATACCCAAAATTTTTGCGATTTTCACAGATTTTTTTTCAAAAGCCGATTCCAAAGCAGCTAATAGAGCTTTGCGATCGCAATCACTTCCAGAATCTGCCCCACGAAGTCTACTTTCATGATAAAGCACGAGGGACCTGCCAAAGTTAAACCATTTGGCCAGGAGAGCCCTTTTATGAAGGCATGTGCTCGATTTCGTCGCCAAATTTTTTTGTCGAATTTTACGACCTCTCATTTTTAAAAGTCGATTCCACAGCAACTATTAGAGCTTTGCGATCGCAATCACTTCCAGAATCTGCAAAAGATATTCTAGTTTCATAACAGACCAGCAGGTACCTGCCAAAGTTAAACCATTTGGCCAGGTGAGCCCTTTTATGCAGACTTTTGCCAGATTTCGATACCCAAAATTTTTGCGATTTTCACAGATTTTTTTTCAAAAGCCGATTCCAAAGCAGCTAATAGAGCTTTGCGATCGCAATCACTTCCAGAATCTGCCCCACGAAGTCTACTTTCATGATAAAGCACGAGGGACCTGCCAAAGTTAAACCATTTGGCCAGGAGAGCCCTTTTATGAAGGCATGTGCTCGATTTCGTCGCCAAATTTTTTTGTCGAATTTTACGACCTCTCATTTTTAAAAGTCGATTCCACAGCAACTATTAGAGCTTTGCGATCGCAATCACTTCCAGAATCTGCAAAAGATATTCTAGTTTCATAACAGACCAGCAGGTACCTGCCAAAGTTAAACCATTTGGCCAGGTGAGCCCTTTTATGCAGACTTTTGCCAGATTTCGATACCCAAAATTTTTGCGATTTTCACAGATTTTTTTTCAAAAGCCGATTCCAAAGCAGCTAATAGAGCTTTGCGATCGCAATCACTTCCAGAATCTGCCCCACGAAGTCTACTTTCATGATAAAGCACGAGGGACCTGCCAAAGTTAAACCATTTGGCCAGGAGAGCCCTTTTATGAAGGCATGTGCTCGATTTCGTCGCCAAATTTTTTTGTCGAATTTTACGACCTCTCATTTTTAAAAGTCGATTCCACAGCAACTATTAGAGCTTTGCGATCGCAATCACTTCCAGAATCTGCAAAAGATATTCTAGTTTCATAACAGACCAGCAGGTACCTGCCAAAGTTAAACCATTTGGCCAGGTGAGCCCTTTTATGCAGACTTTTGCCAGATTTCGATACCCAAAATTTTTGCGATTTTCACAGATTTTTTTTCAAAAGCCGATTCCAAAGCAGCTAATAGAGCTTTGCGATCGCAATCACTTCCAGAATCTGCCCCACGAAGTCTACTTTCATGATAAAGCACGAGGGACCTGCCAAAGTTAAACCATTTGGCCAGGAGAGCCCTTTTATGAAGGCATGTGCTCGATTTCGTCGCCAAATTTTTTTGTCGAATTTTACGACCTCTCATTTTTAAAAGTCGATTCCACAGCAACTATTAGAGCTTTGCGATCGCAATCACTTCCAGAATCTGCAAAAGATATTCTAGTTTCATAACAGACCAGCAGGTACCTGCCAAAGTTAAACCATTTGGCCAGGTGAGCCCTTTTATGCAGACTTTTGCCAGATTTCGATACCCAAAATTTTTGCGATTTTCACAGATTTTTTTTCAAAAGCCGATTCCAAAGCAGCTAATAGAGCTTTGCGATCGCAATCACTTCCAGAATCTGCCCCACGAAGTCTACTTTCATGATAAAGCACGAGGGACCTGCCAAAGTTAAACCATTTGGCCAGGAGAGCCCTTTTATGAAGGCATGTGCTCGATTTCGTCGCCAAATTTTTTTGTCGAATTTTACGACCTCTCATTTTTAAAAGTCGATTCCACAGCAACTATTAGAGCTTTGCGATCGCAATCACTTCCAGAATCTGCAAAAGATATTCTAGTTTCATAACAGACCAGCAGGTACCTGCCAAAGTTAAACCATTTGGCCAGGTGAGCCCTTTTATGCAGACTTTTGCCAGATTTCGATACCCAAAATTTTTGCGATTTTCACAGATTTTTTTTCAAAAGCCGATTCCAAAGCAGCTAATAGAGCTTTGCGATCGCAATCACTTCCAGAATCTGCCCCACGAAGTCTACTTTCATGATAAAGCACGAGGGACCTGCCAAAGTTAAACCATTTGGCCAGGAGAGCCCTTTTATGAAGGCATGTGCTCGATTTCGTCGCCAAATTTTTTTGTCGAATTTTACGACCTCTCATTTTTAAAAGTCGATTCCACAGCAACTATTAGAGCTTTGCGATCGCAATCACTTCCAGAATCTGCAAAAGATATTCTAGTTTCATAACAGACCAGCAGGTACCTGCCAAAGTTAAACCATTTGGCCAGGTGAGCCCTTTTATGCAGACTTTTGCCAGATTTCGATACCCAAAATTTTTGCGATTTTCACAGATTTTTTTTCAAAAGCCGATTCCAAAGCAGCTAATAGAGCTTTGCGATCGCAATCACTTCCAGAATCTGCCCCACGAAGTCTACTTTCATGATAAAGCACGAGGGACCTGCCAAAGTTAAACCATTTGGCCAGGAGAGCCCTTTTATGAAGGCATGTGCTCGATTTCGTCGCCAAATTTTTTTGTCGAATTTTACGACCTCTCATTTTTAAAAGTCGATTCCACAGCAACTATTAGAGCTTTGCGATCGCAATCACTTCCAGAATCTGCAAAAGATATTCTAGTTTCATAACAGACCAGCAGGTACCTGCCAAAGTTAAACCATTTGGCCAGGTGAGCCCTTTTATGCAGACTTTTGCCAGATTTCGATACCCAAAATTTTTGCGATTTTCACAGATTTTTTTTCAAAAGCCGATTCCAAAGCAGCTAATAGAGCTTTGCGATCGCAATCACTTCCAGAATCTGCCCCACGAAGTCTACTTTCATGATAAAGCACGAGGGACCTGCCAAAGTTAAACCATTTGGCCAGGAGAGCCCTTTTATGAAGGCATGTGCTCGATTTCGTCGCCAAATTTTTTTGTCGAATTTTACGACCTCTCATTTTTAAAAGTCGATTCCACAGCAACTATTAGAGCTTTGCGATCGCAATCACTTCCAGAATCTGCAAAAGATATTCTAGTTTCATAACAGACCAGCAGGTACCTGCCAAAGTTAAACCATTTGGCCAGGTGAGCCCTTTTATGCAGACTTTTGCCAGATTTCGATACCCAAAATTTTTGCGATTTTCACAGATTTTTTTTCAAAAGCCGATTCCAAAGCAGCTAATAGAGCTTTGCGATCGCAATCACTTCCAGAATCTGCCCCACGAAGTCTACTTTCATGATAAAGCACGAGGGACCTGCCAAAGTTAAACCATTTGGCCAGGAGAGCCCTTTTATGAAGGCATGTGCTCGATTTCGTCGCCAAATTTTTTTGTCGAATTTTACGACCTCTCATTTTTAAAAGTCGATTCCACAGCAACTATTAGAGCTTTGCGATCGCAATCACTTCCAGAATCTGCAAAAGATATTCTAGTTTCATAACAGACCAGCAGGTACCTGCCAAAGTTAAACCATTTGGCCAGGTGAGCCCTTTTATGCAGACTTTTGCCAGATTTCGATACCCAAAATTTTTGCGATTTTCACAGATTTTTTTTCAAAAGCCGATTCCAAAGCAGCTAATAGAGCTTTGCGATCGCAATCACTTCCAGAATCTGCCCCACGAAGTCTACTTTCATGATAAAGCACGAGGGACCTGCCAAAGTTAAACCATTTGGCCAGGAGAGCCCTTTTATGAAGGCATGTGCTCGATTTCGTCGCCATCGAATTTTACGACCTCTCATTTTTAAAAGTCGATTCCACAGCAACTATTAGAGCTTTGCGATCGCAATCACTTCCAGAATCTGCAAAAGATATTCTAGTTTCATAACAGACCAGCAGGTACCTGCCAAAGTTAAACCATTTGGCCAGGTGAGCCCTTTTATGCAGACTTTTGCCAGATTTCGATACCCAAAATTTTTGCGATTTTCACAGATTTTTTTTCAAAAGCCGATTCCAAAGCAGCTAATAGAGCTTTGCGATCGCAATCACTTCCAGAATCTGCCCCACGAAGTCTACTTTCATGATAAAGCACGAGGGACCTGCCAAAGTTAAACCATTTGGCCAGGAGAGCCCTTTTATGAAGGCATGTGCTCGATTTCGTCGCCAAATTTTTTTATTCGAATTTTACGACCTCTCATTTTTAAAAGTCGATTCCACAGCAACTATTAGAGCTTTGCGATCGCAATCACTTCCAGAATCTGCAAAAGATATTCTAGTTTCATAACAGACCAGCAGGTACCTGCCAAAGTTAAACCATTTGGCCAGGTGAGCCCTTTTATGCAGACTTTTGCCAGATTTCGATACCCAAAATTTTTGCGATTTTCACAGATTTTTTTTCAAAAGCCGATTCCAAAGCAGCTAATAGAGCTTTGCGATCGCAATCACTTCCAGAATCTGCCCCACGAAGTCTACTTTCATGATAAAGCACGAGGGACCTGCCAAAGTTAAACCATTTGGCCAGGAGAGCCCTTTTATGAAGGCATGTGCTCGATTTCGTCGCCAAATTTTTTTGTCGAATTTTACGACCTCTCATTTTTAAAAGTCGATTCCACAGCAACTATTAGAGCTTTGCGATCGCAATCACTTCCAGAATCTGCAAAAGATATTCTAGTTTCATAACAGACCAGCAGGTACCTGCCAAAGTTAAACCATTTGGCCAGGTGAGCCCTTTTATGCAGACTTTTGCCAGATTTCGATACCCAAAATTTTTGCGATTTTCACAGATTTTTTTTCAAAAGCCGATTCCAAAGCAGCTAATAGAGCTTTGCGATCGCAATCACTTCCAGAATCTGCCCCACGAAGTCTACTTTCATGATAAAGCACGAGGGACCTGCCAAAGTTAAACCATTTGGCCAGGAGAGCCCTTTTATGAAGGCATGTGCTCGATTTCGTCGCCAAATTTTTTTGTCGAATTTTACGACCTCTCATTTTTAAAAGTCGATTCCACAGCAACTATTAGAGCTTTGCGATCGCAATCACTTCCAGAATCTGCAAAAGATATTCTAGTTTCATAACAGACCAGCAGGTACCTGCCAAAGTTAAACCATTTGGCCAGGTGAGCCCTTTTATGCAGACTTTTGCCAGATTTCGATACCCAAAATTTTTGCGATTTTCACAGATTTTTTTTCAAAAGCCGATTCCAAAGCAGCTAATAGAGCTTTGCGATCGCAATCACTTCCAGAATCTGCCCCACGAAGTCTACTTTCATGATAAAGCACGAGGGACCTGCCAAAGTTAAACCATTTGGCCAGGAGAGCCCTTTTATGAAGGCATGTGCTCGATTTCGTCGCCAAATTTTTTTGTCGAATTTTACGACCTCTCATTTTTAAAAGTCGATTCCACAGCAACTATTAGAGCTTTGCGATCGCAATCACTTCCAGAATCTGCAAAAGATATTCTAGTTTCATAACAGACCAGCAGGTACCTGCCAAAGTTAAACCATTTGGCCAGGTGAGCCCTTTTATGCAGACTTTTGCCAGATTTCGATACCCAAAATTTTTGCGATTTTCACAGATTTTTTTTCAAAAGCCGATTCCAAAGCAGCTAATAGAGCTTTGCGATCGCAATCACTTCCAGAATCTGCCCCACGAAGTCTACTTTCATGATAAAGCACGAGGGACCTGCCAAAGTTAAACCATTTGGCCAGGAGAGCCCTTTTATGAAGGCATGTGCTCGATTTCGTCGCCAAATTTTTTTGTCGAATTTTACGACCTCTCATTTTTAAAAGTCGATTCCACAGCAACTATTAGAGCTTTGCGATCGCAATCACTTCCAGAATCTGCAAAAGATATTCTAGTTTCATAACAGACCAGCAGGTACCTGCCAAAGTTAAACCATTTGGCCAGGTGAGCCCTTTTATGCAGACTTTTGCCAGATTTCGATACCCAAAATTTTTGCGATTTTCACAGATTTTTTTTCAAAAGCCGATTCCAAAGCAGCTAATAGAGCTTTGCGATCGCAATCACTTCCAGAATCTGCCCCACGAAGTCTACTTTCATGATAAAGCACGAGGGACCTGCCAAAGTTAAACCATTTGGCCAGGAGAGCCCTTTTATGAAGGCATGTGCTCGATTTCGTCGCCAAATTTTTTTGTCGAATTTTACGACCTCTCATTTTTAAAAGTCGATTCCACAGCAACTATTAGAGCTTTGCGATCGCAATCACTTCCAGAATCTGCAAAAGATATTCTAGTTTCATAACAGACCAGCAGGTACCTGCCAAAGTTAAACCATTTGGCCAGGTGAGCCCTTTTATGCAGACTTTTGCCAGATTTCGATACCCAAAATTTTTGCGATTTTCACAGATTTTTTTTCAAAAGCCGATTCCAAAGCAGCTAATAGAGCTTTGCGATCGCAATCACTTCCAGAATCTGCCCCACGAAGTCTACTTTCATGATAAAGCACGAGGGACCTGCCAAAGTTAAACCATTTGGCCAGGAGAGCCCTTTTATGAAGGCATGTGCTCGATTTCGTCGCCAAATTTTTTTGTCGAATTTTACGACCTCTCATTTTTAAAAGTCGATTCCACAGCAACTATTAGAGCTTTGCGATCGCAATCACTTCCAGAATCTGCAAAAGATATTCTAGTTTCATAACAGACCAGCAGGTACCTGCCAAAGTTAAACCATTTGGCCAGGTGAGCCCTTTTATGCAGACTTTTGCCAGATTTCGATACCCAAAATTTTTGCGATTTTCACAGATTTTTTTTCAAAAGCCGATTCCAAAGCAGCTAATAGAGCTTTGCGATCGCAATCACTTCCAGAATCTGCCCCACGAAGTCTACTTTCATGATAAAGCACGAGGGACCTGCCAAAGTTAAACCATTTGGCCAGGAGAGCCCTTTTATGAAGGCATGTGCTCGATTTCGTCGCCAAATTTTTTTGTCGAATTTTACGACCTCTCATTTTTAAAAGTCGATTCCACAGCAACTATTAGAGCTTTGCGATCGCAATCACTTCCAGAATCTGCAAAAGATATTCTAGTTTCATAACAGACCAGCAGGTACCTGCCAAAGTTAAACCATTTGGCCAGGTGAGCCCTTTTATGCAGACTTTTGCCAGATTTCGATACCCAAAATTTTTGCGATTTTCACAGATTTTTTTTCAAAAGCCGATTCCAAAGCAGCTAATAGAGCTTTGCGATCGCAATCACTTCCAGAATCTGCCCCACGAAGTCTACTTTCATGATAAAGCACGAGGGACCTGCCAAAGTTAAACCATTTGGCCAGGAGAGCCCTTTTATGAAGGCATGTGCTCGATTTCGTCGCCAAATTTTTTTGTCGAATTTTACGACCTCTCATTTTTAAAAGTCGATTCCACAGCAACTATTAGAGCTTTGCGATCGCAATCACTTCCAGAATCTGCAAAAGATATTCTAGTTTCATAACAGACCAGCAGGTACCTGCCAAAGTTAAACCATTTGGCCAGGTGAGCCCTTTTATGCAGACTTTTGCCAGATTTCGATACCCAAAATTTTTGCGATTTTCACAGATTTTTTTTCAAAAGCCGATTCCAAAGCAGCTAATAGAGCTTTGCGATCGCAATCACTTCCAGAATCTGCCCCACGAAGTCTACTTTCATGATAAAGCACGAGGGACCTGCCAAAGTTAAACCATTTGGCCAGGAGAGCCCTTTTATGAAGGCATGTGCTCGATTTCGTCGCCAAATTTTTTTGTCGAATTTTACGACCTCTCATTTTTAAAAGTCGATTCCACAGCAACTATTAGAGCTTTGCGATCGCAATCACTTCCAGAATCTGCAAAAGATATTCTAGTTTCATAACAGACCAGCAGGTACCTGCCAAAGTTAAACCATTTGGCCAGGTGAGCCCTTTTATGCAGACTTTTGCCAGATTTCGATACCCAAAATTTTTGCGATTTTCACAGATTTTTTTTCAAAAGCCGATTCCAAAGCAGCTAATAGAGCTTTGCGATCGCAATCACTTCCAGAATCTGCCCCACGAAGTCTACTTTCATGATAAAGCACGAGGGACCTGCCAAAGTTAAACCATTTGGCCAGGAGAGCCCTTTTATGAAGGCATGTGCTCGATTTCGTCGCCAAATTTTTTTGTCGAATTTTACGACCTCTCATTTTTAAAAGTCGATTCCACAGCAACTATTAGAGCTTTGCGATCGCAATCACTTCCAGAATCTGCAAAAGATATTCTAGTTTCATAACAGACCAGCAGGTACCTGCCAAAGTTAAACCATTTGGCCAGGTGAGCCCTTTTATGCAGACTTTTGCCAGATTTCGATACCCAAAATTTTTGCGATTTTCACAGATTTTTTTTCAAAAGCCGATTCCAAAGCAGCTAATAGAGCTTTGCGATCGCAATCACTTCCAGAATCTGCCCCACGAAGTCTACTTTCATGATAAAGCACGAGGGACCTGCCAAAGTTAAACCATTTGGCCAGGAGAGCCCTTTTATGAAGGCATGTGCTCGATTTCGTCGCCAAATTTTTTTGTCGAATTTTACGACCTCTCATTTTTAAAAGTCGATTCCACAGCAACTATTAGAGCTTTGCGATCGCAATCACTTCCAGAATCTGCAAAAGATATTCTAGTTTCATAACAGACCAGCAGGTACCTGCCAAAGTTAAACCATTTGGCCAGGTGAGCCCTTTTATGCAGACTTTTGCCAGATTTCGATACCCAAAATTTTTGCGATTTTCACAGATTTTTTTTCAAAAGCCGATTCCAAAGCAGCTAATAGAGCTTTGCGATCGCAATCACTTCCAGAATCTGCCCCACGAAGTCTACTTTCATGATAAAGCACGAGGGACCTGCCAAAGTTAAACCATTTGGCCAGGAGAGCCCTTTTATGAAGGCATGTGCTCGATTTCGTCGCCAAATTTTTTTGTCGAATTTTACGACCTCTCATTTTTAAAAGTCGATTCCACAGCAACTATTAGAGCTTTGCGATCGCAATCACTTCCAGAATCTGCAAAAGATATTCTAGTTTCATAACAGACCAGCAGGTACCTGCCAAAGTTAAACCATTTGGCCAGGTGAGCCCTTTTATGCAGACTTTTGCCAGATTTCGATACCCAAAATTTTTGCGATTTTCACAGATTTTTTTTCAAAAGCCGATTCCAAAGCAGCTAATAGAGCTTTGCGATCGCAATCACTTCCAGAATCTGCCCCACGAAGTCTACTTTCATGATAAAGCACGAGGGACCTGCCAAAGTTAAACCATTTGGCCAGGAGAGCCCTTTTATGAAGGCATGTGCTCGATTTCGTCGCCAAATTTTTTTGTCGAATTTTACGACCTCTCATTTTTAAAAGTCGATTCCACAGCAACTATTAGAGCTTTGCGATCGCAATCACTTCCAGAATCTGCAAAAGATATTCTAGTTTCATAACAGACCAGCAGGTACCTGCCAAAGTTAAACCATTTGGCCAGGTGAGCCCTTTTATGCAGACTTTTGCCAGATTTCGATACCCAAAATTTTTGCGATTTTCACAGATTTTTTTTCAAAAGCCGATTCCAAAGCAGCTAATAGAGCTTTGCGATCGCAATCACTTCCAGAATCTGCCCCACGAAGTCTACTTTCATGATAAAGCACGAGGGACCTGCCAAAGTTAAACCATTTGGCCAGGAGAGCCCTTTTATGAAGGCATGTGCTCGATTTCGTCGCCAAATTTTTTTGTCGAATTTTACGACCTCTCATTTTTAAAAGTCGATTCCACAGCAACTATTAGAGCTTTGCGATCGCAATCACTTCCAGAATCTGCAAAAGATATTCTAGTTTCATAACAGACCAGCAGGTACCTGCCAAAGTTAAACCATTTGGCCAGGTGAGCCCTTTTATGCAGACTTTTGCCAGATTTCGATACCCAAAATTTTTGCGATTTTCACAGATTTTTTTTCAAAAGCCGATTCCAAAGCAGCTAATAGAGCTTTGCGATCGCAATCACTTCCAGAATCTGCCCCACGAAGTCTACTTTCATGATAAAGCACGAGGGACCTGCCAAAGTTAAACCATTTGGCCAGGAGAGCCCTTTTATGAAGGCATGTGCTCGATTTCGTCGCCAAATTTTTTTGTCGAATTTTACGACCTCTCATTTTTAAAAGTCGATTCCACAGCAACTATTAGAGCTTTGCGATCGCAATCACTTCCAGAATCTGCAAAAGATATTCTAGTTTCATAACAGACCAGCAGGTACCTGCCAAAGTTAAACCATTTGGCCAGGTGAGCCCTTTTATGCAGACTTTTGCCAGATTTCGATACCCAAAATTTTTGCGATTTTCACAGATTTTTTTTCAAAAGCCGATTCCAAAGCAGCTAATAGAGCTTTGCGATCGCAATCACTTCCAGAATCTGCCCCACGAAGTCTACTTTCATGATAAAGCACGAGGGACCTGCCAAAGTTAAACCATTTGGCCAGGAGAGCCCTTTTATGAAGGCATGTGCTCGATTTCGTCGCCAAATTTTTTTGTCGAATTTTACGACCTCTCATTTTTAAAAGTCGATTCCACAGCAACTATTAGAGCTTTGCGATCGCAATCACTTCCAGAATCTGCAAAAGATATTCTAGTTTCATAACAGACCAGCAGGTACCTGCCAAAGTTAAACCATTTGGCCAGGTGAGCCCTTTTATGCAGACTTTTGCCAGATTTCGATACCCAAAATTTTTGCGATTTTCACAGATTTTTTTTCAAAAGCCGATTCCAAAGCAGCTAATAGAGCTTTGCGATCGCAATCACTTCCAGAATCTGCCCCACGAAGTCTACTTTCATGATAAAGCACGAGGGACCTGCCAAAGTTAAACCATTTGGCCAGGAGAGCCCTTTTATGAAGGCATGTGCTCGATTTCGTCGCCAAATTTTTTTGTCGAATTTTACGACCTCTCATTTTTAAAAGTCGATTCCACAGCAACTATTAGAGCTTTGCGATCGCAATCACTTCCAGAATCTGCAAAAGATATTCTAGTTTCATAACAGACCAGCAGGTACCTGCCAAAGTTAAACCATTTGGCCAGGTGAGCCCTTTTATGCAGACTTTTGCCAGATTTCGATACCCAAAATTTTTGCGATTTTCACAGATTTTTTTTCAAAAGCCGATTCCAAAGCAGCTAATAGAGCTTTGCGATCGCAATCACTTCCAGAATCTGCCCCACGAAGTCTACTTTCATGATAAAGCACGAGGGACCTGCCAAAGTTAAACCATTTGGCCAGGAGAGCCCTTTTATGAAGGCATGTGCTCGATTTCGTCGCCAAATTTTTTTGTCGAATTTTACGACCTCTCATTTTTAAAAGTCGATTCCACAGCAACTATTAGAGCTTTGCGATCGCAATCACTTCCAGAATCTGCAAAAGATATTCTAGTTTCATAACAGACCAGCAGGTACCTGCCAAAGTTAAACCATTTGGCCAGGTGAGCCCTTTTATGCAGACTTTTGCCAGATTTCGATACCCAAAATTTTTGCGATTTTCACAGATTTTTTTTCAAAAGCCGATTCCAAAGCAGCTAATAGAGCTTTGCGATCGCAATCACTTCCAGAATCTGCCCCACGAAGTCTACTTTCATGATAAAGCACGAGGGACCTGCCAAAGTTAAACCATTTGGCCAGGAGAGCCCTTTTATGAAGGCATGTGCTCGATTTCGTCGCCAAATTTTTTTGTCGAATTTTACGACCTCTCATTTTTAAAAGTCGATTCCACAGCAACTATTAGAGCTTTGCGATCGCAATCACTTCCAGAATCTGCAAAAGATATTCTAGTTTCATAACAGACCAGCAGGTACCTGCCAAAGTTAAACCATTTGGCCAGGTGAGCCCTTTTATGCAGACTTTTGCCAGATTTCGATACCCAAAATTTTTGCGATTTTCACAGATTTTTTTTCAAAAGCCGATTCCAAAGCAGCTAATAGAGCTTTGCGATCGCAATCACTTCCAGAATCTGCCCCACGAAGTCTACTTTCATGATAAAGCACGAGGGACCTGCCAAAGTTAAACCATTTGGCCAGGAGAGCCCTTTTATGAAGGCATGTGCTCGATTTCGTCGCCAAATTTTTTTGTCGAATTTTACGACCTCTCATTTTTAAAAGTCGATTCCACAGCAACTATTAGAGCTTTGCGATCGCAATCACTTCCAGAATCTGCAAAAGATATTCTAGTTTCATAACAGACCAGCAGGTACCTGCCAAAGTTAAACCATTTGGCCAGGTGAGCCCTTTTATGCAGACTTTTGCCAGATTTCGATACCCAAAATTTTTGCGATTTTCACAGATTTTTTTTCAAAAGCCGATTCCAAAGCAGCTAATAGAGCTTTGCGATCGCAATCACTTCCAGAATCTGCCCCACGAAGTCTACTTTCATGATAAAGCACGAGGGACCTGCCAAAGTTAAACCATTTGGCCAGGAGAGCCCTTTTATGAAGGCATGTGCTCGATTTCGTCGCCAAATTTTTTTGTCGAATTTTACGACCTCTCATTTTTAAAAGTCGATTCCACAGCAACTATTAGAGCTTTGCGATCGCAATCACTTCCAGAATCTGCAAAAGATATTCTAGTTTCATAACAGACCAGCAGGTACCTGCCAAAGTTAAACCATTTGGCCAGGTGAGCCCTTTTATGCAGACTTTTGCCAGATTTCGATACCCAAAATTTTTGCGATTTTCACAGATTTTTTTTCAAAAGCCGATTCCAAAGCAGCTAATAGAGCTTTGCGATCGCAATCACTTCCAGAATCTGCCCCACGAAGTCTACTTTCATGATAAAGCACGAGGGACCTGCCAAAGTTAAACCATTTGGCCAGGAGAGCCCTTTTATGAAGGCATGTGCTCGATTTCGTCGCCAAATTTTTTTGTCGAATTTTACGACCTCTCATTTTTAAAAGTCGATTCCACAGCAACTATTAGAGCTTTGCGATCGCAATCACTTCCAGAATCTGCAAAAGATATTCTAGTTTCATAACAGACCAGCAGGTACCTGCCAAAGTTAAACCATTTGGCCAGGTGAGCCCTTTTATGCAGACTTTTGCCAGATTTCGATACCCAAAATTTTTGCGATTTTCACAGATTTTTTTTCAAAAGCCGATTCCAAAGCAGCTAATAGAGCTTTGCGATCGCAATCACTTCCAGAATCTGCCCCACGAAGTCTACTTTCATGATAAAGCACGAGGGACCTGCCAAAGTTAAACCATTTGGCCAGGAGAGCCCTTTTATGAAGGCATGTGCTCGATTTCGTCGCCAAATTTTTTTGTCGAATTTTACGACCTCTCATTTTTAAAAGTCGATTCCACAGCAACTATTAGAGCTTTGCGATCGCAATCACTTCCAGAATCTGCAAAAGATATTCTAGTTTCATAACAGACCAGCAGGTACCTGCCAAAGTTAAACCATTTGGCCAGGTGAGCCCTTTTATGCAGACTTTTGCCAGATTTCGATACCCAAAATTTTTGCGATTTTCACAGATTTTTTTTCAAAAGCCGATTCCAAAGCAGCTAATAGAGCTTTGCGATCGCAATCACTTCCAGAATCTGCCCCACGAAGTCTACTTTCATGATAAAGCACGAGGGACCTGCCAAAGTTAAACCATTTGGCCAGGAGAGCCCTTTTATGAAGGCATGTGCTCGATTTCGTCGCCAAATTTTTTTGTCGAATTTTACGACCTCTCATTTTTAAAAGTCGATTCCACAGCAACTATTAGAGCTTTGCGATCGCAATCACTTCCAGAATCTGCAAAAGATATTCTAGTTTCATAACAGACCAGCAGGTACCTGCCAAAGTTAAACCATTTGGCCAGGTGAGCCCTTTTATGCAGACTTTTGCCAGATTTCGATACCCAAAATTTTTGCGATTTTCACAGATTTTTTTTCAAAAGCCGATTCCAAAGCAGCTAATAGAGCTTTGCGATCGCAATCACTTCCAGAATCTGCCCCACGAAGTCTACTTTCATGATAAAGCACGAGGGACCTGCCAAAGTTAAACCATTTGGCCAGGAGAGCCCTTTTATGAAGGCATGTGCTCGATTTCGTCGCCAAATTTTTTTGTCGAATTTTACGACCTCTCATTTTTAAAAGTCGATTCCACAGCAACTATTAGAGCTTTGCGATCGCAATCACTTCCAGAATCTGCAAAAGATATTCTAGTTTCATAACAGACCAGCAGGTACCTGCCAAAGTTAAACCATTTGGCCAGGTGAGCCCTTTTATGCAGACTTTTGCCAGATTTCGATACCCAAAATTTTTGCGATTTTCACAGATTTTTTTTCAAAAGCCGATTCCAAAGCAGCTAATAGAGCTTTGCGATCGCAATCACTTCCAGAATCTGCCCCACGAAGTCTACTTTCATGATAAAGCACGAGGGACCTGCCAAAGTTAAACCATTTGGCCAGGAGAGCCCTTTTATGAAGGCATGTGCTCGATTTCGTCGCCAAATTTTTTTGTCGAATTTTACGACCTCTCATTTTTAAAAGTCGATTCCACAGCAACTATTAGAGCTTTGCGATCGCAATCACTTCCAGAATCTGCAAAAGATATTCTAGTTTCATAACAGACCAGCAGGTACCTGCCAAAGTTAAACCATTTGGCCAGGTGAGCCCTTTTATGCAGACTTTTGCCAGATTTCGATACCCAAAATTTTTGCGATTTTCACAGATTTTTTTTCAAAAGCCGATTCCAAAGCAGCTAATAGAGCTTTGCGATCGCAATCACTTCCAGAATCTGCCCCACGAAGTCTACTTTCATGATAAAGCACGAGGGACCTGCCAAAGTTAAACCATTTGGCCAGGAGAGCCCTTTTATGAAGGCATGTGCTCGATTTCGTCGCCAAATTTTTTTGTCGAATTTTACGACCTCTCATTTTTAAAAGTCGATTCCACAGCAACTATTAGAGCTTTGCGATCGCAATCACTTCCAGAATCTGCAAAAGATATTCTAGTTTCATAACAGACCAGCAGGTACCTGCCAAAGTTAAACCATTTGGCCAGGTGAGCCCTTTTATGCAGACTTTTGCCAGATTTCGATACCCAAAATTTTTGCGATTTTCACAGATTTTTTTTCAAAAGCCGATTCCAAAGCAGCTAATAGAGCTTTGCGATCGCAATCACTTCCAGAATCTGCCCCACGAAGTCTACTTTCATGATAAAGCACGAGGGACCTGCCAAAGTTAAACCATTTGGCCAGGAGAGCCCTTTTATGAAGGCATGTGCTCGATTTCGTCGCCAAATTTTTTTGTCGAATTTTACGACCTCTCATTTTTAAAAGTCGATTCCACAGCAACTATTAGAGCTTTGCGATCGCAATCACTTCCAGAATCTGCAAAAGATATTCTAGTTTCATAACAGACCAGCAGGTACCTGCCAAAGTTAAACCATTTGGCCAGGTGAGCCCTTTTATGCAGACTTTTGCCAGATTTCGATACCCAAAATTTTTGCGATTTTCACAGATTTTTTTTCAAAAGCCGATTCCAAAGCAGCTAATAGAGCTTTGCGATCGCAATCACTTCCAGAATCTGCCCCACGAAGTCTACTTTCATGATAAAGCACGAGGGACCTGCCAAAGTTAAACCATTTGGCCAGGAGAGCCCTTTTATGAAGGCATGTGCTCGATTTCGTCGCCAAATTTTTTTGTCGAATTTTACGACCTCTCATTTTTAAAAGTCGATTCCACAGCAACTATTAGAGCTTTGCGATCGCAATCACTTCCAGAATCTGCAAAAGATATTCTAGTTTCATAACAGACCAGCAGGTACCTGCCAAAGTTAAACCATTTGGCCAGGTGAGCCCTTTTATGCAGACTTTTGCCAGATTTCGATACCCAAAATTTTTGCGATTTTCACAGATTTTTTTTCAAAAGCCGATTCCAAAGCAGCTAATAGAGCTTTGCGATCGCAATCACTTCCAGAATCTGCCCCACGAAGTCTACTTTCATGATAAAGCACGAGGGACCTGCCAAAGTTAAACCATTTGGCCAGGAGAGCCCTTTTATGAAGGCATGTGCTCGATTTCGTCGCCAAATTTTTTTGTCGAATTTTACGACCTCTCATTTTTAAAAGTCGATTCCACAGCAACTATTAGAGCTTTGCGATCGCAATCACTTCCAGAATCTGCAAAAGATATTCTAGTTTCATAACAGACCAGCAGGTACCTGCCAAAGTTAAACCATTTGGCCAGGTGAGCCCTTTTATGCAGACTTTTGCCAGATTTCGATACCCAAAATTTTTGCGATTTTCACAGATTTTTTTTCAAAAGCCGATTCCAAAGCAGCTAATAGAGCTTTGCGATCGCAATCACTTCCAGAATCTGCCCCACGAAGTCTACTTTCATGATAAAGCACGAGGGACCTGCCAAAGTTAAACCATTTGGCCAGGAGAGCCCTTTTATGAAGGCATGTGCTCGATTTCGTCGCCAAATTTTTTTGTCGAATTTTACGACCTCTCATTTTTAAAAGTCGATTCCACAGCAACTATTAGAGCTTTGCGATCGCAATCACTTCCAGAATCTGCAAAAGATATTCTAGTTTCATAACAGACCAGCAGGTACCTGCCAAAGTTAAACCATTTGGCCAGGTGAGCCCTTTTATGCAGACTTTTGCCAGATTTCGATACCCAAAATTTTTGCGATTTTCACAGATTTTTTTTCAAAAGCCGATTCCAAAGCAGCTAATAGAGCTTTGCGATCGCAATCACTTCCAGAATCTGCCCCACGAAGTCTACTTTCATGATAAAGCACGAGGGACCTGCCAAAGTTAAACCATTTGGCCAGGAGAGCCCTTTTATGAAGGCATGTGCTCGATTTCGTCGCCAAATTTTTTTGTCGAATTTTACGACCTCTCATTTTTAAAAGTCGATTCCACAGCAACTATTAGAGCTTTGCGATCGCAATCACTTCCAGAATCTGCAAAAGATATTCTAGTTTCATAACAGACCAGCAGGTACCTGCCAAAGTTAAACCATTTGGCCAGGTGAGCCCTTTTATGCAGACTTTTGCCAGATTTCGATACCCAAAATTTTTGCGATTTTCACAGATTTTTTTTCAAAAGCCGATTCCAAAGCAGCTAATAGAGCTTTGCGATCGCAATCACTTCCAGAATCTGCCCCACGAAGTCTACTTTCATGATAAAGCACGAGGGACCTGCCAAAGTTAAACCATTTGGCCAGGAGAGCCCTTTTATGAAGGCATGTGCTCGATTTCGTCGCCAAATTTTTTTGTCGAATTTTACGACCTCTCATTTTTAAAAGTCGATTCCACAGCAACTATTAGAGCTTTGCGATCGCAATCACTTCCAGAATCTGCAAAAGATATTCTAGTTTCATAACAGACCAGCAGGTACCTGCCAAAGTTAAACCATTTGGCCAGGTGAGCCCTTTTATGCAGACTTTTGCCAGATTTCGATACCCAAAATTTTTGCGATTTTCACAGATTTTTTTTCAAAAGCCGATTCCAAAGCAGCTAATAGAGCTTTGCGATCGCAATCACTTCCAGAATCTGCCCCACGAAGTCTACTTTCATGATAAAGCACGAGGGACCTGCCAAAGTTAAACCATTTGGCCAGGAGAGCCCTTTTATGAAGGCATGTGCTCGATTTCGTCGCCAAATTTTTTTGTCGAATTTTACGACCTCTCATTTTTAAAAGTCGATTCCACAGCAACTATTAGAGCTTTGCGATCGCAATCACTTCCAGAATCTGCAAAAGATATTCTAGTTTCATAACAGACCAGCAGGTACCTGCCAAAGTTAAACCATTTGGCCAGGTGAGCCCTTTTATGCAGACTTTTGCCAGATTTCGATACCCAAAATTTTTGCGATTTTCACAGATTTTTTTTCAAAAGCCGATTCCAAAGCAGCTAATAGAGCTTTGCGATCGCAATCACTTCCAGAATCTGCCCCACGAAGTCTACTTTCATGATAAAGCACGAGGGACCTGCCAAAGTTAAACCATTTGGCCAGGAGAGCCCTTTTATGAAGGCATGTGCTCGATTTCGTCGCCAAATTTTTTTGTCGAATTTTACGACCTCTCATTTTTAAAAGTCGATTCCACAGCAACTATTAGAGCTTTGCGATCGCAATCACTTCCAGAATCTGCAAAAGATATTCTAGTTTCATAACAGACCAGCAGGTACCTGCCAAAGTTAAACCATTTGGCCAGGTGAGCCCTTTTATGCAGACTTTTGCCAGATTTCGATACCCAAAATTTTTGCGATTTTCACAGATTTTTTTTCAAAAGCCGATTCCAAAGCAGCTAATAGAGCTTTGCGATCGCAATCACTTCCAGAATCTGCCCCACGAAGTCTACTTTCATGATAAAGCACGAGGGACCTGCCAAAGTTAAACCATTTGGCCAGGAGAGCCCTTTTATGAAGGCATGTGCTCGATTTCGTCGCCAAATTTTTTTGTCGAATTTTACGACCTCTCATTTTTAAAAGTCGATTCCACAGCAACTATTAGAGCTTTGCGATCGCAATCACTTCCAGAATCTGCAAAAGATATTCTAGTTTCATAACAGACCAGCAGGTACCTGCCAAAGTTAAACCATTTGGCCAGGTGAGCCCTTTTATGCAGACTTTTGCCAGATTTCGATACCCAAAATTTTTGCGATTTTCACAGATTTTTTTTCAAAAGCCGATTCCAAAGCAGCTAATAGAGCTTTGCGATCGCAATCACTTCCAGAATCTGCCCCACGAAGTCTACTTTCATGATAAAGCACGAGGGACCTGCCAAAGTTAAACCATTTGGCCAGGAGAGCCCTTTTATGAAGGCATGTGCTCGATTTCGTCGCCAAATTTTTTTGTCGAATTTTACGACCTCTCATTTTTAAAAGTCGATTCCACAGCAACTATTAGAGCTTTGCGATCGCAATCACTTCCAGAATCTGCAAAAGATATTCTAGTTTCATAACAGACCAGCAGGTACCTGCCAAAGTTAAACCATTTGGCCAGGTGAGCCCTTTTATGCAGACTTTTGCCAGATTTCGATACCCAAAATTTTTGCGATTTTCACAGATTTTTTTTCAAAAGCCGATTCCAAAGCAGCTAATAGAGCTTTGCGATCGCAATCACTTCCAGAATCTGCCCCACGAAGTCTACTTTCATGATAAAGCACGAGGGACCTGCCAAAGTTAAACCATTTGGCCAGGAGAGCCCTTTTATGAAGGCATGTGCTCGATTTCGTCGCCAAATTTTTTTGTCGAATTTTACGACCTCTCATTTTTAAAAGTCGATTCCACAGCAACTATTAGAGCTTTGCGATCGCAATCACTTCCAGAATCTGCAAAAGATATTCTAGTTTCATAACAGACCAGCAGGTACCTGCCAAAGTTAAACCATTTGGCCAGGTGAGCCCTTTTATGCAGACTTTTGCCAGATTTCGATACCCAAAATTTTTGCGATTTTCACAGATTTTTTTTCAAAAGCCGATTCCAAAGCAGCTAATAGAGCTTTGCGATCGCAATCACTTCCAGAATCTGCCCCACGAAGTCTACTTTCATGATAAAGCACGAGGGACCTGCCAAAGTTAAACCATTTGGCCAGGAGAGCCCTTTTATGAAGGCATGTGCTCGATTTCGTCGCCAAATTTTTTTGTCGAATTTTACGACCTCTCATTTTTAAAAGTCGATTCCACAGGCAACTATTAGAGCTTTGCGATCGCAATCACTTCCAGAATCTGCAAAAGATATTCTAGTTTCATAACAGACCAGCAGGTACCTGCCAAAGTTAAACCATTTGGCCAGGTGAGCCCTTTTATGCAGACTTTTGCCAGATTTCGATACCCAAAATTTTTGCGATTTTCACAGATTTTTTTTCAAAAGCCGATTCCAAAGCAGCTAATAGAGCTTTGCGATCGCAATCACTTCCAGAATCTGCCCCACGAAGTCTACTTTCATGATAAAGCACGAGGGACCTGCCAAAGTTAAACCATTTGGCCAGGAGAGCCCTTTTATGAAGGCATGTGCTCGATTTCGTCGCCAAATTTTTTTGTCGAATTTTACGACCTCTCATTTTTAAAAGTCGATTCCACAGCAACTATTAGAGCTTTGCGATCGCAATCACTTCCAGAATCTGCAAAAGATATTCTAGTTTCATAACAGACCAGCAGGTACCTGCCAAAGTTAAACCATTTGGCCAGGTGAGCCCTTTTATGCAGACTTTTGCCAGATTTCGATACCCAAAATTTTTGCGATTTTCACAGATTTTTTTTCAAAAGCCGATTCCAAAGCAGCTAATAGAGCTTTGCGATCGCAATCACTTCCAGAATCTGCCCCACGAAGTCTACTTTCATGATAAAGCACGAGGGACCTGCCAAAGTTAAACCATTTGGCCAGGAGAGCCCTTTTATGAAGGCATGTGCTCGATTTCGTCGCCAAATTTTTTTGTCGAATTTTACGACCTCTCATTTTTAAAAGTCGATTCCACAGCAACTATTAGAGCTTTGCGATCGCAATCACTTCCAGAATCTGCAAAAGATATTCTAGTTTCATAACAGACCAGCAGGTACCTGCCAAAGTTAAACCATTTGGCCAGGTGAGCCCTTTTATGCAGACTTTTGCCAGATTTCGATACCCAAAATTTTTGCGATTTTCACAGATTTTTTTTCAAAAGCCGATTCCAAAGCAGCTAATAGAGCTTTGCGATCGCAATCACTTCCAGAATCTGCCCCACGAAGTCTACTTTCATGATAAAGCACGAGGGACCTGCCAAAGTTAAACCATTTGGCCAGGAGAGCCCTTTTATGAAGGCATGTGCTCGATTTCGTCGCCAAATTTTTTTGTCGAATTTTACGACCTCTCATTTTTAAAAGTCGATTCCACAGCAACTATTAGAGCTTTGCGATCGCAATCACTTCCAGAATCTGCAAAAGATATTCTAGTTTCATAACAGACCAGCAGGTACCTGCCAAAGTTAAACCATTTGGCCAGGTGAGCCCTTTTATGCAGACTTTTGCCAGATTTCGATACCCAAAATTTTTGCGATTTTCACAGATTTTTTTTCAAAAGCCGATTCCAAAGCAGCTAATAGAGCTTTGCGATCGCAATCACTTCCAGAATCTGCCCCACGAAGTCTACTTTCATGATAAAGCACGAGGGACCTGCCAAAGTTAAACCATTTGGCCAGGAGAGCCCTTTTATGAAGGCATGTGCTCGATTTCGTCGCCAAATTTTTTTGTCGAATTTTACGACCTCTCATTTTTAAAAGTCGATTCCACAGCAACTATTAGAGCTTTGCGATCGCAATCACTTCCAGAATCTGCAAAAGATATTCTAGTTTCATAACAGACCAGCAGGTACCTGCCAAAGTTAAACCATTTGGCCAGGTGAGCCCTTTTATGCAGACTTTTGCCAGATTTCGATACCCAAAATTTTTTCGATTTTCACAGATTTTTTTTCAAAAGCCGATTCCAAAGCAGCTAATAGAGCTTTGCGATCGCAATCACTTCCAGAATCTGCCCCACGAAGTCTACTTTCATGATAAAGCACGAGGGACCTGCCAAAGTTAAACCATTTGGCCAGGAGAGCCCTTTTATGAAGGCATGTGCTCGATTTCGTCGCCAAATTTTTTTGTCGAATTTTACGACCTCTCATTTTTAAAAGTCGATTCCACAGCAACTATTAGAGCTTTGCGATCGCAATCACTTCCAGAATCTGCAAAAGATATTCTAGTTTCATAACAGACCAGCAGGTACCTGCCAAAGTTAAACCATTTGGCCAGGTGAGCCCTTTTATGCAGACTTTTGCCAGATTTCGATACCCAAAATTTTTGCGATTTTCACAGATTTTTTTTCAAAAGCCGATTCCAAAGCAGCTAATAGAGCTTTGCGATCGCAATCACTTCCAGAATCTGCCCCACGAAGTCTACTTTCATGATAAAGCACGAGGGACCTGCCAAAGTTAAACCATTTGGCCAGGAGAGCCCTTTTATGAAGGCATGTGCTCGATTTCGTCGCCAAATTTTTTTGTCGAATTTTACGACCTCTCATTTTTAAAAGTCGATTCCACAGCAACTATTAGAGCTTTGCGATCGCAATCACTTCCAGAATCTGCAAAAGATATTCTAGTTTCATAACAGACCAGCAGGTACCTGCCAAAGTTAAACCATTTGGCCAGGTGAGCCCTTTTATGCAGACTTTTGCCAGATTTCGATACCCAAAATTTTTGCGATTTTCACAGATTTTTTTTCAAAAGCCGATTCCAAAGCAGCTAATAGAGCTTTGCGATCGCAATCACTTCCAGAATCTGCCCCACGAAGTCTACTTTCATGATAAAGCACGAGGGACCTGCCAAAGTTAAACCATTTGGCCAGGAGAGCCCTTTTATGAAGGCATGTGCTCGATTTCGTCGCCAAATTTTTTTGTCGAATTTTACGACCTCTCATTTTTAAAAGTCGATTCCACAGCAACTATTAGAGCTTTGCGATCGCAATCACTTCCAGAATCTGCAAAAGATATTCTAGTTTCATAACAGACCAGCAGGTACCTGCCAAAGTTAAACCATTTGGCCAGGTGAGCCCTTTTATGCAGACTTTTGCCAGATTTCGATACCCAAAATTTTTGCGATTTTCACAGATTTTTTTTCAAAAGCCGATTCCAAAGCAGCTAATAGAGCTTTGCGATCGCAATCACTTCCAGAATCTGCCCCACGAAGTCTACTTTCATGATAAAGCACGAGGGACCTGCCAAAGTTAAACCATTTGGCCAGGAGAGCCCTTTTATGAAGGCATGTGCTCGATTTCGTCGCCAAATTTTTTTGTCGAATTTTACGACCTCTCATTTTTAAAAGTCGATTCCACAGCAACTATTAGAGCTTTGCGATCGCAATCACTTCCAGAATCTGCAAAAGATATTCTAGTTTCATAACAGACCAGCAGGTACCTGCCAAAGTTAAACCATTTGGCCAGGTGAGCCCTTTTATGCAGACTTTTGCCAGATTTCGATACCCAAAATTTTTGCGATTTTCACAGATTTTTTTTCAAAAGCCGATTCCAAAGCAGCTAATAGAGCTTTGCGATCGCAATCACTTCCAGAATCTGCCCCACGAAGTCTACTTTCATGATAAAGCACGAGGGACCTGCCAAAGTTAAACCATTTGGCCAGGAGAGCCCTTTTATGAAGGCATGTGCTCGATTTCGTCGCCAAATTTTTTTGTCGAATTTTACGACCTCTCATTTTTAAAAGTCGATTCCACAGCAACTATTAGAGCTTTGCGATCGCAATCACTTCCAGAATCTGCAAAAGATATTCTAGTTTCATAACAGACCAGCAGGTACCTGCCAAAGTTAAACCATTTGGCCAGGTGAGCCCTTTTATGCAGACTTTTGCCAGATTTCGATACCCAAAATTTTTGCGATTTTCACAGATTTTTTTTCAAAAGCCGATTCCAAAGCAGCTAATAGAGCTTTGCGATCGCAATCACTTCCAGAATCTGCCCCACGAAGTCTACTTTCATGATAAAGCACGAGGGACCTGCCAAAGTTAAACCATTTGGCCAGGAGAGCCCTTTTATGAAGGCATGTGCTCGATTTCGTCGCCAAATTTTTTTGTCGAATTTTACGACCTCTCATTTTTAAAAGTCGATTCCACAGCAACTATTAGAGCTTTGCGATCGCAATCACTTCCAGAATCTGCAAAAGATATTCTAGTTTCATAACAGACCAGCAGGTACCTGCCAAAGTTAAACCATTTGGCCAGGTGAGCCCTTTTATGCAGACTTTTGCCAGATTTCGATACCCAAAATTTTTGCGATTTTCACAGATTTTTTTTCAAAAGCCGATTCCAAAGCAGCTAATAGAGCTTTGCGATCGCAATCACTTCCAGAATCTGCCCCACGAAGTCTACTTTCATGATAAAGCACGAGGGACCTGCCAAAGTTAAACCATTTGGCCAGGAGAGCCCTTTTATGAAGGCATGTGCTCGATTTCGTCGCCAAATTTTTTTGTCGAATTTTACGACCTCTCATTTTTAAAAGTCGATTCCACAGCAACTATTAGAGCTTTGCGATCGCAATCACTTCCAGAATCTGCAAAAGATATTCTAGTTTCATAACAGACCAGCAGGTACCTGCCAAAGTTAAACCATTTGGCCAGGTGAGCCCTTTTATGCAGACTTTTGCCAGATTTCGATACCCAAAATTTTTGCGATTTTCACAGATTTTTTTTCAAAAGCCGATTCCAAAGCAGCTAATAGAGCTTTGCGATCGCAATCACTTCCAGAATCTGCCCCACGAAGTCTACTTTCATGATAAAGCACGAGGGACCTGCCAAAGTTAAACCATTTGGCCAGGAGAGCCCTTTTATGAAGGCATGTGCTCGATTTCGTCGCCAAATTTTTTTGTCGAATTTTACGACCTCTCATTTTTAAAAGTCGATTCCACAGCAACTATTAGAGCTTTGCGATCGCAATCACTTCCAGAATCTGCAAAAGATATTCTAGTTTCATAACAGACCAGCAGGTACCTGCCAAAGTTAAACCATTTGGCCAGGTGAGCCCTTTTATGCAGACTTTTGCCAGATTTCGATACCCAAAATTTTTGCGATTTTCACAGATTTTTTTTCAAAAGCCGATTCCAAAGCAGCTAATAGAGCTTTGCGATCGCAATCACTTCCAGAATCTGCCCCACGAAGTCTACTTTCATGATAAAGCACGAGGGACCTGCCAAAGTTAAACCATTTGGCCAGGAGAGCCCTTTTATGAAGGCATGTGCTCGATTTCGTCGCCAAATTTTTTTGTCGAATTTTACGACCTCTCATTTTTAAAAGTCGATTCCACAGCAACTATTAGAGCTTTGCGATCGCAATCACTTCCAGAATCTGCAAAAGATATTCTAGTTTCATAACAGACCAGCAGGTACCTGCCAAAGTTAAACCATTTGGCCAGGTGAGCCCTTTTATGCAGACTTTTGCCAGATTTCGATACCCAAAATTTTTGCGATTTTCACAGATTTTTTTTCAAAAGCCGATTCCAAAGCAGCTAATAGAGCTTTGCGATCGCAATCACTTCCAGAATCTGCCCCACGAAGTCTACTTTCATGATAAAGCACGAGGGACCTGCCAAAGTTAAACCATTTGGCCAGGAGAGCCCTTTTATGAAGGCATGTGCTCGATTTCGTCGCCAAATTTTTTTGTCGAATTTTACGACCTCTCATTTTTAAAAGTCGATTCCACAGCAACTATTAGAGCTTTGCGATCGCAATCACTTCCAGAATCTGCAAAAGATATTCTAGTTTCATAACAGACCAGCAGGTACCTGCCAAAGTTAAACCATTTGGCCAGGTGAGCCCTTTTATGCAGACTTTTGCCAGATTTCGATACCCAAAATTTTTGCGATTTTCACAGATTTTTTTTCAAAAGCCGATTCCAAAGCAGCTAATAGAGCTTTGCGATCGCAATCACTTCCAGAATCTGCCCCACGAAGTCTACTTTCATGATAAAGCACGAGGGACCTGCCAAAGTTAAACCATTTGGCCAGGAGAGCCCTTTTATGAAGGCATGTGCTCGATTTCGTCGCCAAATTTTTTTGTCGAATTTTACGACCTCTCATTTTTAAAAGTCGATTCCACAGCAACTATTAGAGCTTTGCGATCGCAATCACTTCCAGAATCTGCAAAAGATATTCTAGTTTCATAACAGACCAGCAGGTACCTGCCAAAGTTAAACCATTTGGCCAGGTGAGCCCTTTTATGCAGACTTTTGCCAGATTTCGATACCCAAAATTTTTGCGATTTTCACAGATTTTTTTTCAAAAGCCGATTCCAAAGCAGCTAATAGAGCTTTGCGATCGCAATCACTTCCAGAATCTGCCCCACGAAGTCTACTTTCATGATAAAGCACGAGGGACCTGCCAAAGTTAAACCATTTGGCCAGGAGAGCCCTTTTATGAAGGCATGTGCTCGATTTCGTCGCCAAATTTTTTTGTCGAATTTTACGACCTCTCATTTTTAAAAGTCGATTCCACAGCAACTATTAGAGCTTTGCGATCGCAATCACTTCCAGAATCTGCAAAAGATATTCTAGTTTCATAACAGACCAGCAGGTACCTGCCAAAGTTAAACCATTTGGCCAGGTGAGCCCTTTTATGCAGACTTTTGCCAGATTTCGATACCCAAAATTTTTGCGATTTTCACAGATTTTTTTTCAAAAGCCGATTCCAAAGCAGCTAATAGAGCTTTGCGATCGCAATCACTTCCAGAATCTGCCCCACGAAGTCTACTTTCATGATAAAGCACGAGGGACCTGCCAAAGTTAAACCATTTGGCCAGGAGAGCCCTTTTATGAAGGCATGTGCTCGATTTCGTCGCCAAATTTTTTTGTCGAATTTTACGACCTCTCATTTTTAAAAGTCGATTCCACAGCAACTATTAGAGCTTTGCGATCGCAATCACTTCCAGAATCTGCAAAAGATATTCTAGTTTCATAACAGACCAGCAGGTACCTGCCAAAGTTAAACCATTTGGCCAGGTGAGCCCTTTTATGCAGACTTTTGCCAGATTTCGATACCCAAAATTTTTGCGATTTTCACAGATTTTTTTTCAAAAGCCGATTCCAAAGCAGCTAATAGAGCTTTGCGATCGCAATCACTTCCAGAATCTGCCCCACGAAGTCTACTTTCATGATAAAGCACGAGGGACCTGCCAAAGTTAAACCATTTGGCCAGGAGAGCCCTTTTATGAAGGCATGTGCTCGATTTCGTCGCCAAATTTTTTTGTCGAATTTTACGACCTCTCATTTTTAAAAGTCGATTCCACAGCAACTATTAGAGCTTTGCGATCGCAATCACTTCCAGAATCTGCAAAAGATATTCTAGTTTCATAACAGACCAGCAGGTACCTGCCAAAGTTAAACCATTTGGCCAGGTGAGCCCTTTTATGCAGACTTTTGCCAGATTTCGATACCCAAAATTTTTGCGATTTTCACAGATTTTTTTTCAAAAGCCGATTCCAAAGCAGCTAATAGAGCTTTGCGATCGCAATCACTTCCAGAATCTGCCCCACGAAGTCTACTTTCATGATAAAGCACGAGGGACCTGCCAAAGTTAAACCATTTGGCCAGGAGAGCCCTTTTATGAAGGCATGTGCTCGATTTCGTCGCCAAATTTTTTTGTCGAATTTTACGACCTCTCATTTTTAAAAGTCGATTCCACAGCAACTATTAGAGCTTTGCGATCGCAATCACTTCCAGAATCTGCAAAAGATATTCTAGTTTCATAACAGACCAGCAGGTACCTGCCAAAGTTAAACCATTTGGCCAGGTGAGCCCTTTTATGCAGACTTTTGCCAGATTTCGATACCCAAAATTTTTGCGATTTTCACAGATTTTTTTTCAAAAGCCGATTCCAAAGCAGCTAATAGAGCTTTGCGATCGCAATCACTTCCAGAATCTGCCCCACGAAGTCTACTTTCATGATAAAGCACGAGGGACCTGCCAAAGTTAAACCATTTGGCCAGGAGAGCCCTTTTATGAAGGCATGTGCTCGATTTCGTCGCCAAATTTTTTTGTCGAATTTTACGACCTCTCATTTTTAAAAGTCGATTCCACAGCAACTATTAGAGCTTTGCGATCGCAATCACTTCCAGAATCTGCAAAAGATATTCTAGTTTCATAACAGACCAGCAGGTACCTGCCAAAGTTAAACCATTTGGCCAGGTGAGCCCTTTTATGCAGACTTTTGCCAGATTTCGATACCCAAAATTTTTGCGATTTTCACAGATTTTTTTTCAAAAGCCGATTCCAAAGCAGCTAATAGAGCTTTGCGATCGCAATCACTTCCAGAATCTGCCCCACGAAGTCTACTTTCATGATAAAGCACGAGGGACCTGCCAAAGTTAAACCATTTGGCCAGGAGAGCCCTTTTATGAAGGCATGTGCTCGATTTCGTCGCCAAATTTTTTTGTCGAATTTTACGACCTCTCATTTTTAAAAGTCGATTCCACAGCAACTATTAGAGCTTTGCGATCGCAATCACTTCCAGAATCTGCAAAAGATATTCTAGTTTCATAACAGACCAGCAGGTACCTGCCAAAGTTAAACCATTTGGCCAGGTGAGCCCTTTTATGCAGACTTTTGCCAGATTTCGATACCCAAAATTTTTGCGATTTTCACAGATTTTTTTTCAAAAGCCGATTCCAAAGCAGCTAATAGAGCTTTGCGATCGCAATCACTTCCAGAATCTGCCCCACGAAGTCTACTTTCATGATAAAGCACGAGGGACCTGCCAAAGTTAAACCATTTGGCCAGGAGAGCCCTTTTATGAAGGCATGTGCTCGATTTCGTCGCCAAATTTTTTTGTCGAATTTTACGACCTCTCATTTTTAAAAGTCGATTCCACAGCAACTATTAGAGCTTTGCGATCGCAATCACTTCCAGAATCTGCAAAAGATATTCTAGTTTCATAACAGACCAGCAGGTACCTGCCAAAGTTAAACCATTTGGCCAGGTGAGCCCTTTTATGCAGACTTTTGCCAGATTTCGATACCCAAAATTTTTGCGATTTTCACAGATTTTTTTTCAAAAGCCGATTCCAAAGCAGCTAATAGAGCTTTGCGATCGCAATCACTTCCAGAATCTGCCCCACGAAGTCTACTTTCATGATAAAGCACGAGGGACCTGCCAAAGTTAAACCATTTGGCCAGGAGAGCCCTTTTATGAAGGCATGTGCTCGATTTCGTCGCCAAATTTTTTTGTCGAATTTTACGACCTCTCATTTTTAAAAGTCGATTCCACAGCAACTATTAGAGCTTTGCGATCGCAATCACTTCCAGAATCTGCAAAAGATATTCTAGTTTCATAACAGACCAGCAGGTACCTGCCAAAGTTAAACCATTTGGCCAGGTGAGCCCTTTTATGCAGACTTTTGCCAGATTTCGATACCCAAAATTTTTGCGATTTTCACAGATTTTTTTTCAAAAGCCGATTCCAAAGCAGCTAATAGAGCTTTGCGATCGCAATCACTTCCAGAATCTGCCCCACGAAGTCTACTTTCATGATAAAGCACGAGGGACCTGCCAAAGTTAAACCATTTGGCCAGGAGAGCCCTTTTATGAAGGCATGTGCTCGATTTCGTCGCCAAATTTTTTTGTCGAATTTTACGACCTCTCATTTTTAAAAGTCGATTCCACAGCAACTATTAGAGCTTTGCGATCGCAATCACTTCCAGAATCTGCAAAAGATATTCTAGTTTCATAACAGACCAGCAGGTACCTGCCAAAGTTAAACCATTTGGCCAGGTGAGCCCTTTTATGCAGACTTTTGCCAGATTTCGATACCCAAAATTTTTGCGATTTTCACAGATTTTTTTTCAAAAGCCGATTCCAAAGCAGCTAATAGAGCTTTGCGATCGCAATCACTTCCAGAATCTGCCCCACGAAGTCTACTTTCATGATAAAGCACGAGGGACCTGCCAAAGTTAAACCATTTGGCCAGGAGAGCCCTTTTATGAAGGCATGTGCTCGATTTCGTCGCCAAATTTTTTTGTCGAATTTTACGACCTCTCATTTTTAAAAGTCGATTCCACAGCAACTATTAGAGCTTTGCGATCGCAATCACTTCCAGAATCTGCAAAAGATATTCTAGTTTCATAACAGACCAGCAGGTACCTGCCAAAGTTAAACCATTTGGCCAGGTGAGCCCTTTTATGCAGACTTTTGCCAGATTTCGATACCCAAAATTTTTGCGATTTTCACAGATTTTTTTTCAAAAGCCGATTCCAAAGCAGCTAATAGAGCTTTGCGATCGCAATCACTTCCAGAATCTGCCCCACGAAGTCTACTTTCATGATAAAGCACGAGGGACCTGCCAAAGTTAAACCATTTGGCCAGGAGAGCCCTTTTATGAAGGCATGTGCTCGATTTCGTCGCCAAATTTTTTTGTCGAATTTTACGACCTCTCATTTTTAAAAGTCGATTCCACAGCAACTATTAGAGCTTTGCGATCGCAATCACTTCCAGAATCTGCAAAAGATATTCTAGTTTCATAACAGACCAGCAGGTACCTGCCAAAGTTAAACCATTTGGCCAGGTGAGCCCTTTTATGCAGACTTTTGCCAGATTTCGATACCCAAAATTTTTGCGATTTTCACAGATTTTTTTTCAAAAGCCGATTCCAAAGCAGCTAATAGAGCTTTGCGATCGCAATCACTTCCAGAATCTGCCCCACGAAGTCTACTTTCATGATAAAGCACGAGGGACCTGCCAAAGTTAAACCATTTGGCCAGGAGAGCCCTTTTATGAAGGCATGTGCTCGATTTCGTCGCCAAATTTTTTTGTCGAATTTTACGACCTCTCATTTTTAAAAGTCGATTCCACAGCAACTATTAGAGCTTTGCGATCGCAATCACTTCCAGAATCTGCAAAAGATATTCTAGTTTCATAACAGACCAGCAGGTACCTGCCAAAGTTAAACCATTTGGCCAGGTGAGCCCTTTTATGCAGACTTTTGCCAGATTTCGATACCCAAAATTTTTGCGATTTTCACAGATTTTTTTTCAAAAGCCGATTCCAAAGCAGCTAATAGAGCTTTGCGATCGCAATCACTTCCAGAATCTGCCCCACGAAGTCTACTTTCATGATAAAGCACGAGGGACCTGCCAAAGTTAAACCATTTGGCCAGGAGAGCCCTTTTATGAAGGCATGTGCTCGATTTCGTCGCCAAATTTTTTTGTCGAATTTTACGACCTCTCATTTTTAAAAGTCGATTCCACAGCAACTATTAGAGCTTTGCGATCGCAATCACTTCCAGAATCTGCAAAAGATATTCTAGTTTCATAACAGACCAGCAGGTACCTGCCAAAGTTAAACCATTTGGCCAGGTGAGCCCTTTTATGCAGACTTTTGCCAGATTTCGATACCCAAAATTTTTGCGATTTTCACAGATTTTTTTTCAAAAGCCGATTCCAAAGCAGCTAATAGAGCTTTGCGATCGCAATCACTTCCAGAATCTGCCCCACGAAGTCTACTTTCATGATAAAGCACGAGGGACCTGCCAAAGTTAAACCATTTGGCCAGGAGAGCCCTTTTATGAAGGCATGTGCTCGATTTCGTCGCCAAATTTTTTTGTCGAATTTTACGACCTCTCATTTTTAAAAGTCGATTCCACAGCAACTATTAGAGCTTTGCGATCGCAATCACTTCCAGAATCTGCAAAAGATATTCTAGTTTCATAACAGACCAGCAGGTACCTGCCAAAGTTAAACCATTTGGCCAGGTGAGCCCTTTTATGCAGACTTTTGCCAGATTTCGATACCCAAAATTTTTGCGATTTTCACAGATTTTTTTTCAAAAGCCGATTCCAAAGCAGCTAATAGAGCTTTGCGATCGCAATCACTTCCAGAATCTGCCCCACGAAGTCTACTTTCATGATAAAGCACGAGGGACCTGCCAAAGTTAAACCATTTGGCCAGGAGAGCCCTTTTATGAAGGCATGTGCTCGATTTCGTCGCCAAATTTTTTTGTCGAATTTTACGACCTCTCATTTTTAAAAGTCGATTCCACAGCAACTATTAGAGCTTTGCGATCGCAATCACTTCCAGAATCTGCAAAAGATATTCTAGTTTCATAACAGACCAGCAGGTACCTGCCAAAGTTAAACCATTTGGCCAGGTGAGCCCTTTTATGCAGACTTTTGCCAGATTTCGATACCCAAAATTTTTGCGATTTTCACAGATTTTTTTTCAAAAGCCGATTCCAAAGCAGCTAATAGAGCTTTGCGATCGCAATCACTTCCAGAATCTGCCCCACGAAGTCTACTTTCATGATAAAGCACGAGGGACCTGCCAAAGTTAAACCATTTGGCCAGGAGAGCCCTTTTATGAAGGCATGTGCTCGATTTCGTCGCCAAATTTTTTTGTCGAATTTTACGACCTCTCATTTTTAAAAGTCGATTCCACAGCAACTATTAGAGCTTTGCGATCGCAATCACTTCCAGAATCTGCAAAAGATATTCTAGTTTCATAACAGACCAGCAGGTACCTGCCAAAGTTAAACCATTTGGCCAGGTGAGCCCTTTTATGCAGACTTTTGCCAGATTTCGATACCCAAGAATTTTTGCGATTTTCACAGATTTTTTTTCAAAAGCCGATTCCAAAGCAGCTAATAGAGCTTTGCGATCGCAATCACTTCCAGAATCTGCCCCACGAAGTCTACTTTCATGATAAAGCACGAGGGACCTGCCAAAGTTAAACCATTTGGCCAGGAGAGCCCTTTTATGAAGGCATGTGCTCGATTTCGTCGCCAAATTTTTTTGTCGAATTTTACGACCTCTCATTTTTAAAAGTCGATTCCACAGCAACTATTAGAGCTTTGCGATCGCAATCACTTCCAGAATCTGCAAAAGATATTCTAGTTTCATAACAGACCAGCAGGTACCTGCCAAAGTTAAACCATTTGGCCAGGTGAGCCCTTTTATGCAGACTTTTGCCAGATTTCGATACCCAAAATTTTTGCGATTTTCACAGATTTTTTTTCAAAAGCCGATTCCAAAGCAGCTAATAGAGCTTTGCGATCGCAATCACTTCCAGAATCTGCCCCACGAAGTCTACTTTCATGATAAAGCACGAGGGACCTGCCAAAGTTAAACCATTTGGCCAGGAGAGCCCTTTTATGAAGGCATGTGCTCGATTTCGTCGCCAAATTTTTTTGTCGAATTTTACGACCTCTCATTTTTAAAAGTCGATTCCACAGCAACTATTAGAGCTTTGCGATCGCAATCACTTCCAGAATCTGCAAAAGATATTCTAGTTTCATAACAGACCAGCAGGTACCTGCCAAAGTTAAACCATTTGGCCAGGTGAGCCCTTTTATGCAGACTTTTGCCAGATTTCGATACCCAAAATTTTTGCGATTTTCACAGATTTTTTTTCAAAAGCCGATTCCAAAGCAGCTAATAGAGCTTTGCGATCGCAATCACTTCCAGAATCTGCCCCACGAAGTCTACTTTCATGATAAAGCACGAGGGACCTGCCAAAGTTAAACCATTTGGCCAGGAGAGCCCTTTTATGAAGGCATGTGCTCGATTTCGTCGCCAAATTTTTTTGTCGAATTTTACGACCTCTCATTTTTAAAAGTCGATTCCACAGCAACTATTAGAGCTTTGCGATCGCAATCACTTCCAGAATCTGCAAAAGATATTCTAGTTTCATAACAGACCAGCAGGTACCTGCCAAAGTTAAACCATTTGGCCAGGTGAGCCCTTTTATGCAGACTTTTGCCAGATTTCGATACCCAAAATTTTTGCGATTTTCACAGATTTTTTTTCAAAAGCCGATTCCAAAGCAGCTAATAGAGCTTTGCGATCGCAATCACTTCCAGAATCTGCCCCACGAAGTCTACTTTCATGATAAAGCACGAGGGACCTGCCAAAGTTAAACCATTTGGCCAGGAGAGCCCTTTTATGAAGGCATGTGCTCGATTTCGTCGCCAAATTTTTTTGTCGAATTTTACGACCTCTCATTTTTAAAAGTCGATTCCACAGCAACTATTAGAGCTTTGCGATCGCAATCACTTCCAGAATCTGCAAAAGATATTCTAGTTTCATAACAGACCAGCAGGTACCTGCCAAAGTTAAACCATTTGGCCAGGTGAGCCCTTTTATGCAGACTTTTGCCAGATTTCGATACCCAAAATTTTTGCGATTTTCACAGATTTTTTTTCAAAAGCCGATTCCAAAGCAGCTAATAGAGCTTTGCGATCGCAATCACTTCCAGAATCTGCCCCACGAAGTCTACTTTCATGATAAAGCACGAGGGACCTGCCAAAGTTAAACCATTTGGCCAGGAGAGCCCTTTTATGAAGGCATGTGCTCGATTTCGTCGCCAAATTTTTTTGTCGAATTTTACGACCTCTCATTTTTAAAAGTCGATTCCACAGCAACTATTAGAGCTTTGCGATCGCAATCACTTCCAGAATCTGCAAAAGATATTCTAGTTTCATAACAGACCAGCAGGTACCTGCCAAAGTTAAACCATTTGGCCAGGTGAGCCCTTTTATGCAGACTTTTGCCAGATTTCGATACCCAAAATTTTTGCGATTTTCACAGATTTTTTTTCAAAAGCCGATTCCAAAGCAGCTAATAGAGCTTTGCGATCGCAATCACTTCCAGAATCTGCCCCACGAAGTCTACTTTCATGATAAAGCACGAGGGACCTGCCAAAGTTAAACCATTTGGCCAGGAGAGCCCTTTTATGAAGGCATGTGCTCGATTTCGTCGCCAAATTTTTTTGTCGAATTTTACGACCTCTCATTTTTAAAAGTCGATTCCACAGCAACTATTAGAGCTTTGCGATCGCAATCACTTCCAGAATCTGCAAAAGATATTCTAGTTTCATAACAGACCAGCAGGTACCTGCCAAAGTTAAACCATTTGGCCAGGTGAGCCCTTTTATGCAGACTTTTGCCAGATTTCGATACCCAAAATTTTTGCGATTTTCACAGATTTTTTTTCAAAAGCCGATTCCAAAGCAGCTAATAGAGCTTTGCGATCGCAATCACTTCCAGAATCTGCCCCACGAAGTCTACTTTCATGATAAAGCACGAGGGACCTGCCAAAGTTAAACCATTTGGCCAGGAGAGCCCTTTTATGAAGGCATGTGCTCGATTTCGTCGCCAAATTTTTTTGTCGAATTTTACGACCTCTCATTTTTAAAAGTCGATTCCACAGCAACTATTAGAGCTTTGCGATCGCAATCACTTCCAGAATCTGCAAAAGATATTCTAGTTTCATAACAGACCAGCAGGTACCTGCCAAAGTTAAACCATTTGGCCAGGTGAGCCCTTTTATGCAGACTTTTGCCAGATTTCGATACCCAAAATTTTTGCGATTTTCACAGATTTTTTTTCAAAAGCCGATTCCAAAGCAGCTAATAGAGCTTTGCGATCGCAATCACTTCCAGAATCTGCCCCACGAAGTCTACTTTCATGATAAAGCACGAGGGACCTGCCAAAGTTAAACCATTTGGCCAGGAGAGCCCTTTTATGAAGGCATGTGCTCGATTTCGTCGCCAAATTTTTTTGTCGAATTTTACGACCTCTCATTTTTAAAAGTCGATTCCACAGCAACTATTAGAGCTTTGCGATCGCAATCACTTCCAGAATCTGCAAAAGATATTCTAGTTTCATAACAGACCAGCAGGTACCTGCCAAAGTTAAACCATTTGGCCAGGTGAGCCCTTTTATGCAGACTTTTGCCAGATTTCGATACCCAAAATTTTTGCGATTTTCACAGATTTTTTTTCAAAAGCCGATTCCAAAGCAGCTAATAGAGCTTTGCGATCGCAATCACTTCCAGAATCTGCCCCACGAAGTCTACTTTCATGATAAAGCACGAGGGACCTGCCAAAGTTAAACCATTTGGCCAGGAGAGCCCTTTTATGAAGGCATGTGCTCGATTTCGTCGCCAAATTTTTTTGTCGAATTTTACGACCTCTCATTTTTAAAAGTCGATTCCACAGCAACTATTAGAGCTTTGCGATCGCAATCACTTCCAGAATCTGCAAAAGATATTCTAGTTTCATAACAGACCAGCAGGTACCTGCCAAAGTTAAACCATTTGGCCAGGTGAGCCCTTTTATGCAGACTTTTGCCAGATTTCGATACCCAAAATTTTTGCGATTTTCACAGATTTTTTTTCAAAAGCCGATTCCAAAGCAGCTAATAGAGCTTTGCGATCGCAATCACTTCCAGAATCTGCCCCACGAAGTCTACTTTCATGATAAAGCACGAGGGACCTGCCAAAGTTAAACCATTTGGCCAGGAGAGCCCTTTTATGAAGGCATGTGCTCGATTTCGTCGCCAAATTTTTTTGTCGAATTTTACGACCTCTCATTTTTAAAAGTCGATTCCACAGCAACTATTAGAGCTTTGCGATCGCAATCACTTCCAGAATCTGCAAAAGATATTCTAGTTTCATAACAGACCAGCAGGTACCTGCCAAAGTTAAACCATTTGGCCAGGTGAGCCCTTTTATGCAGACTTTTGCCAGATTTCGATACCCAAAATTTTTGCGATTTTCACAGATTTTTTTTCAAAAGCCGATTCCAAAGCAGCTAATAGAGCTTTGCGATCGCAATCACTTCCAGAATCTGCCCCACGAAGTCTACTTTCATGATAAAGCACGAGGGACCTGCCAAAGTTAAACCATTTGGCCAGGAGAGCCCTTTTATGAAGGCATGTGCTCGATTTCGTCGCCAAATTTTTTTGTCGAATTTTACGACCTCTCATTTTTAAAAGTCGATTCCACAGCAACTATTAGAGCTTTGCGATCGCAATCACTTCCAGAATCTGCAAAAGATATTCTAGTTTCATAACAGACCAGCAGGTACCTGCCAAAGTTAAACCATTTGGCCAGGTGAGCCCTTTTATGCAGACTTTTGCCAGATTTCGATACCCAAAATTTTTGCGATTTTCACAGATTTTTTTTCAAAAGCCGATTCCAAAGCAGCTAATAGAGCTTTGCGATCGCAATCACTTCCAGAATCTGCCCCACGAAGTCTACTTTCATGATAAAGCACGAGGGACCTGCCAAAGTTAAACCATTTGGCCAGGAGAGCCCTTTTATGAAGGCATGTGCTCGATTTCGTCGCCAAATTTTTTTGTCGAATTTTACGACCTCTCATTTTTAAAAGTCGATTCCACAGCAACTATTAGAGCTTTGCGATCGCAATCACTTCCAGAATCTGCAAAAGATATTCTAGTTTCATAACAGACCAGCAGGTACCTGCCAAAGTTAAACCATTTGGCCAGGTGAGCCCTTTTATGCAGACTTTTGCCAGATTTCGATACCCAAAATTTTTGCGATTTTCACAGATTTTTTTTCAAAAGCCGATTCCAAAGCAGCTAATAGAGCTTTGCGATCGCAATCACTTCCAGAATCTGCCCCACGAAGTCTACTTTCATGATAAAGCACGAGGGACCTGCCAAAGTTAAACCATTTGGCCAGGAGAGCCCTTTTATGAAGGCATGTGCTCGATTTCGTCGCCAAATTTTTTTGTCGAATTTTACGACCTCTCATTTTTAAAAGTCGATTCCACAGCAACTATTAGAGCTTTGCGATCGCAATCACTTCCAGAATCTGCAAAAGATATTCTAGTTTCATAACAGACCAGCAGGTACCTGCCAAAGTTAAACCATTTGGCCAGGTGAGCCCTTTTATGCAGACTTTTGCCAGATTTCGATACCCAAAATTTTTGCGATTTTCACAGATTTTTTTTCAAAAGCCGATTCCAAAGCAGCTAATAGAGCTTTGCGATCGCAATCACTTCCAGAATCTGCCCCACGAAGTCTACTTTCATGATAAAGCACGAGGGACCTGCCAAAGTTAAACCATTTGGCCAGGAGAGCCCTTTTATGAAGGCATGTGCTCGATTTCGTCGCCAAATTTTTTTGTCGAATTTTACGACCTCTCATTTTTAAAAGTCGATTCCACAGCAACTATTAGAGCTTTGCGATCGCAATCACTTCCAGAATCTGCAAAAGATATTCTAGTTTCATAACAGACCAGCAGGTACCTGCCAAAGTTAAACCATTTGGCCAGGTGAGCCCTTTTATGCAGACTTTTGCCAGATTTCGATACCCAAAATTTTTGCGATTTTCACAGATTTTTTTTCAAAAGCCGATTCCAAAGCAGCTAATAGAGCTTTGCGATCGCAATCACTTCCAGAATCTGCCCCACGAAGTCTACTTTCATGATAAAGCACGAGGGACCTGCCAAAGTTAAACCATTTGGCCAGGAGAGCCCTTTTATGAAGGCATGTGCTCGATTTCGTCGCCAAATTTTTTTGTCGAATTTTACGACCTCTCATTTTTAAAAGTCGATTCCACAGCAACTATTAGAGCTTTGCGATCGCAATCACTTCCAGAATCTGCAAAAGATATTCTAGTTTCATAACAGACCAGCAGGTACCTGCCAAAGTTAAACCATTTGGCCAGGTGAGCCCTTTTATGCAGACTTTTGCCAGATTTCGATACCCAAAATTTTTGCGATTTTCACAGATTTTTTTTCAAAAGCCGATTCCAAAGCAGCTAATAGAGCTTTGCGATCGCAATCACTTCCAGAATCTGCCCCACGAAGTCTACTTTCATGATAAAGCACGAGGGACCTGCCAAAGTTAAACCATTTGGCCAGGAGAGCCCTTTTATGAAGGCATGTGCTCGATTTCGTCGCCAAATTTTTTTGTCGAATTTTACGACCTCTCATTTTTAAAAGTCGATTCCACAGCAACTATTAGAGCTTTGCGATCGCAATCACTTCCAGAATCTGCAAAAGATATTCTAGTTTCATAACAGACCAGCAGGTACCTGCCAAAGTTAAACCATTTGGCCAGGTGAGCCCTTTTATGCAGACTTTTGCCAGATTTCGATACCCAAAATTTTTGCGATTTTCACAGATTTTTTTTCAAAAGCCGATTCCAAAGCAGCTAATAGAGCTTTGCGATCGCAATCACTTCCAGAATCTGCCCCACGAAGTCTACTTTCATGATAAAGCACGAGGGACCTGCCAAAGTTAAACCATTTGGCCAGGAGAGCCCTTTTATGAAGGCATGTGCTCGATTTCGTCGCCAAATTTTTTTGTCGAATTTTACGACCTCTCATTTTTAAAAGTCGATTCCACAGCAACTATTAGAGCTTTGCGATCGCAATCACTTCCAGAATCTGCAAAAGATATTCTAGTTTCATAACAGACCAGCAGGTACCTGCCAAAGTTAAACCATTTGGCCAGGTGAGCCCTTTTATGCAGACTTTTGCCAGATTTCGATACCCAAAATTTTTGCGATTTTCACAGATTTTTTTTCAAAAGCCGATTCCAAAGCAGCTAATAGAGCTTTGCGATCGCAATCACTTCCAGAATCTGCCCCACGAAGTCTACTTTCATGATAAAGCACGAGGGACCTGCCAAAGTTAAACCATTTGGCCAGGAGAGCCCTTTTATGAAGGCATGTGCTCGATTTCGTCGCCAAATTTTTTTGTCGAATTTTACGACCTCTCATTTTTAAAAGTCGATTCCACAGCAACTATTAGAGCTTTGCGATCGCAATCACTTCCAGAATCTGCAAAAGATATTCTAGTTTCATAACAGACCAGCAGGTACCTGCCAAAGTTAAACCATTTGGCCAGGTGAGCCCTTTTATGCAGACTTTTGCCAGATTTCGATACCCAAAATTTTTGCGATTTTCACAGATTTTTTTTCAAAAGCCGATTCCAAAGCAGCTAATAGAGCTTTGCGATCGCAATCACTTCCAGAATCTGCCCCACGAAGTCTACTTTCATGATAAAGCACGAGGGACCTGCCAAAGTTAAACCATTTGGCCAGGAGAGCCCTTTTATGAAGGCATGTGCTCGATTTCGTCGCCAAATTTTTTTGTCGAATTTTACGACCTCTCATTTTTAAAAGTCGATTCCACAGCAACTATTAGAGCTTTGCGATCGCAATCACTTCCAGAATCTGCAAAAGATATTCTAGTTTCATAACAGACCAGCAGGTACCTGCCAAAGTTAAACCATTTGGCCAGGTGAGCCCTTTTATGCAGACTTTTGCCAGATTTCGATACCCAAAATTTTTGCGATTTTCACAGATTTTTTTTCAAAAGCCGATTCCAAAGCAGCTAATAGAGCTTTGCGATCGCAATCACTTCCAGAATCTGCCCCACGAAGTCTACTTTCATGATAAAGCACGAGGGACCTGCCAAAGTTAAACCATTTGGCCAGGAGAGCCCTTTTATGAAGGCATGTGCTCGATTTCGTCGCCAAATTTTTTTGTCGAATTTTACGACCTCTCATTTTTAAAAGTCGATTCCACAGCAACTATTAGAGCTTTGCGATCGCAATCACTTCCAGAATCTGCAAAAGATATTCTAGTTTCATAACAGACCAGCAGGTACCTGCCAAAGTTAAACCATTTGGCCAGGTGAGCCCTTTTATGCAGACTTTTGCCAGATTTCGATACCCAAAATTTTTGCGATTTTCACAGATTTTTTTTCAAAAGCCGATTCCAAAGCAGCTAATAGAGCTTTGCGATCGCAATCACTTCCAGAATCTGCCCCACGAAGTCTACTTTCATGATAAAGCACGAGGGACCTGCCAAAGTTAAACCATTTGGCCAGGAGAGCCCTTTTATGAAGGCATGTGCTCGATTTCGTCGCCAAATTTTTTTGTCGAATTTTACGACCTCTCATTTTTAAAAGTCGATTCCACAGCAACTATTAGAGCTTTGCGATCGCAATCACTTCCAGAATCTGCAAAAGATATTCTAGTTTCATAACAGACCAGCAGGTACCTGCCAAAGTTAAACCATTTGGCCAGGTGAGCCCTTTTATGCAGACTTTTGCCAGATTTCGATACCCAAAATTTTTGCGATTTTCACAGATTTTTTTTCAAAAGCCGATTCCAAAGCAGCTAATAGAGCTTTGCGATCGCAATCACTTCCAGAATCTGCCCCACGAAGTCTACTTTCATGATAAAGCACGAGGGACCTGCCAAAGTTAAACCATTTGGCCAGGAGAGCCCTTTTATGAAGGCATGTGCTCGATTTCGTCGCCAAATTTTTTTGTCGAATTTTACGACCTCTCATTTTTAAAAGTCGATTCCACAGCAACTATTAGAGCTTTGCGATCGCAATCACTTCCAGAATCTGCAAAAGATATTCTAGTTTCATAACAGACCAGCAGGTACCTGCCAAAGTTAAACCATTTGGCCAGGTGAGCCCTTTTATGCAGACTTTTGCCAGATTTCGATACCCAAAATTTTTGCGATTTTCACAGATTTTTTTTCAAAAGCCGATTCCAAAGCAGCTAATAGAGCTTTGCGATCGCAATCACTTCCAGAATCTGCCCCACGAAGTCTACTTTCATGATAAAGCACGAGGGACCTGCCAAAGTTAAACCATTTGGCCAGGAGAGCCCTTTTATGAAGGCATGTGCTCGATTTCGTCGCCAAATTTTTTTGTCGAATTTTACGACCTCTCATTTTTAAAAGTCGATTCCACAGCAACTATTAGAGCTTTGCGATCGCAATCACTTCCAGAATCTGCAAAAGATATTCTAGTTTCATAACAGACCAGCAGGTACCTGCCAAAGTTAAACCATTTGGCCAGGTGAGCCCTTTTATGCAGACTTTTGCCAGATTTCGATACCCAAAATTTTTGCGATTTTCACAGATTTTTTTTCAAAAGCCGATTCCAAAGCAGCTAATAGAGCTTTGCGATCGCAATCACTTCCAGAATCTGCCCCACGAAGTCTACTTTCATGATAAAGCACGAGGGACCTGCCAAAGTTAAACCATTTGGCCAGGAGAGCCCTTTTATGAAGGCATGTGCTCGATTTCGTCGCCAAATTTTTTTGTCGAATTTTACGACCTCTCATTTTTAAAAGTCGATTCCACAGCAACTATTAGAGCTTTGCGATCGCAATCACTTCCAGAATCTGCAAAAGATATTCTAGTTTCATAACAGACCAGCAGGTACCTGCCAAAGTTAAACCATTTGGCCAGGTGAGCCCTTTTATGCAGACTTTTGCCAGATTTCGATACCCAAAATTTTTGCGATTTTCACAGATTTTTTTTCAAAAGCCGATTCCAAAGCAGCTAATAGAGCTTTGCGATCGCAATCACTTCCAGAATCTGCCCCACGAAGTCTACTTTCATGATAAAGCACGAGGGACCTGCCAAAGTTAAACCATTTGGCCAGGAGAGCCCTTTTATGAAGGCATGTGCTCGATTTCGTCGCCAAATTTTTTTGTCGAATTTTACGACCTCTCATTTTTAAAAGTCGATTCCACAGCAACTATTAGAGCTTTGCGATCGCAATCACTTCCAGAATCTGCAAAAGATATTCTAGTTTCATAACAGACCAGCAGGTACCTGCCAAAGTTAAACCATTTGGCCAGGTGAGCCCTTTTATGCAGACTTTTGCCAGATTTCGATACCCAAAATTTTTGCGATTTTCACAGATTTTTTTTCAAAAGCCGATTCCAAAGCAGCTAATAGAGCTTTGCGATCGCAATCACTTCCAGAATCTGCCCCACGAAGTCTACTTTCATGATAAAGCACGAGGGACCTGCCAAAGTTAAACCATTTGGCCAGGAGAGCCCTTTTATGAAGGCATGTGCTC
>CAWVNO010000487.1:0-14000 GCA_963930645.1 Salticus scenicus
CCATCTTTGAAATGGTAGACGTGGATCTAACCGGTTCTCTTCCTCTTTCTGATGGATCAAAAGCGTGGATAGCTTTATTTACTTGCGCTGTCTACTGAGTCATACATCCTGAAGCCATTACGTCTCTGTCTACAGAAAGTTTTCTCCAGTCTCTGAGAAGGTTCATAGCAAGGAGAGGCAGACCATACATCATCTATTCAGACAACGGGAAGAACTTCCTTGGAACCAGCAATGCTTTTTCGAGTGTAGATTGGGAAACCATCTGCAAGGTAGCTTCCACCCAGAAGAATAGATGGAAATTCAACCCTCCTTCAGCACCGTGGTGGGGAGGTTGGTGAGAGAGGCTTGTTGGAATGGTTAAAGGAATCCTGAAAAGAAATTTAGGTCGTGCATCTTTGAATTACGAAGAGCTTTACACCATACTGTGTGACTGTGAACAAGTGATTAATTCACGGCCTATAGCATATGTTTCCGAAGATAACAGAGATCCCTTACCTTTAACCACATTGATGTTCCTAAGAGAAATACCAACATCAGGAGTACCAGAACTAGATGCTTTAGATTCTAAAGATCTTAACCGCAGAGCCAGATATAGGCAAATAATTAGAGAAAATTTAAGAAACAGATTCAGAGCTGAATATTTAGGACAATTACGTCAACATGCATCTCAGACCAAAAGATTCAAACAATTGAAAGTCGGCGATGTTGTCCTACTAGAAGATTTCAATAAGAAACGTGTTCACTGGCCTTTGGCAAAAGTGATCAAACTTTACCCAGGCAAGGATAATGTGATACGCATAGCTAAGGTGAAGACCGAAAATGGACTTTTTCTGCTTCCATTACAAAGATTGTTTCCTTTAGAAATTGACAGTACCGAACTTAAGAATCACCCCACTTCCCAAGCAGCACCGAAACGTTCTCTGAACGTTCAAAAATTGTTCTACAAACACGTTCTAAGAACGTTCACATTGAACGTGTTATAGACGTCTATTTGTCCATCTTGAAGCCGTACAATAGTACGGTTCAGAGAACGTTTAATGAACGTGTAACTATCACCATCGGTGTTATAGAAACGTTCTGAGAACGTTCTACGTATACGGTCTCAGAACGTTCTAAACGTTTTTAGAACGTTTTCAAAACGTTATACACATTTTCAGAACGTTCTAGAAAACGTACTGTAAACGTTCTAAAATAGTGTAGAAAAAAAAAAAAATCTGTGACGTCATTATAAAAAAAAACACCACGGTACGGGCGTTTAAAAGTACAAAGTACATATTATTACTTACAGACATTGAATAAACACCATAAAATGCAATAAACTCGCAACAATTGTTTCGGGTCGAAAAAACACACGACCCTTCATCAGGCGAATAAAGTAAGCACGAGTGCTGCAGTCAAAGCGGCAACGCAATTGGTGCGTTGCCGCTTTGACTGCAGCACTCGTGCTTATTTTATTCGCCTGATGAAGGGTCGTGTGTTTTTTCGACCCGAAACAATTGTTGCGAGTTTATTGCATTTTATGGTGTTTATTCAAAGTCTGTAAGTAATAATTTTTACAAAGTCAGTTTTGTGGTGCTTTTTTATTAAAAAGTACATAGCTGATGACGAATAATGATGCAACACATGAACAGAAATATAAATTACTTTTTTTTTTTTTTTTAAATTCAAATAATGTTTGAGAAATTTTAACATACTTACTATTCTTTTAATTTCAACGTATATGCATCAAAAATGCTATATTCTATGACAGTTTTCCGAAAAAAGTGCCATTACGTCTCTTTATCCCTTAAAAAATTTCTTAAATTTTTCTTTTTTTTTTTTTTTTTTCATTCCTTTTTTTCCCCTGATCTGAAGATAATGAAGTTATAGTATTAATTACAAAAGTTTGAATAAACACCATAAAATGCAAGAACTCGAAACAATTGTTTCGGGTTAAAAGAAGACACAACCCTTCATCAGGCGAACAATGTAAGCGCGAGAGCTGCAAACAAGCATGTTGAGTGTGTTGAATGCGTTGCCTTTTTTTTTTTTTTTTTTTTTTTTTTTTTTTTTGTAGCAGCTGCGAGTTCTTGCCTTTTGCGGTGTTTATTAAAGTTTCGTAATTAATACTATAACGTCATTATCTTCAGATTAGGGGAAAAAAGAAGTTTTTTTTAAATGCAAAAATTTAAGGAATTTTTTAAGGGATATAGAGTTGACATCCACGTTATGAAAATTTTTGGGAATTACTGTCGGATAATATGGAATTTCTCATGCATATACGTTGAAATTAAGTATGTTAAAATTTCTCAAACATTATTTGAATTTAAAAAAAAGTAATTCATATCCTTGTTGCTGTGTTGTACCATTCTTCATCTGCTATGTACAACTAAACTCTTGAATTATTTTGCTTGTTTTAATCCTTGGGATTCCGAATGCATCATCCTGTGAGTAATGTTTGTTTTTTATAGTTGTTTTCTGTTTGATTCTCTGATTTCTTGAATTAATAGTTTATTCCAGGGGTGTAGAAAATGTTCAGACCTCGGAAATTTCCCCCAAACACAGTATAAACTTCCCTCAATAAAGCAAAAATCTACTTTGGTATAAAAAGTCATTTGTTCTATGTAATAAATCTTTAAGAGAATAAACATACAGTGTAATATAAAAATATCGCTGTTAGTGTATAAGCACTTTAAAGTAGCAAATTGTTATTTTTGATTTACATTTTTATTTTCTCTTAAAAAAATATTCAAAATTTCCCCCGAACCTGAGCCCTGGTTCTGCACCCCTGGTTTATTCCACTTTATTCTTCATTTTTAACTTCAATTAATTTCTTGTACGATTGGGTGTCCGCTGGCAATTTGCTATTATAGCTGCTAACGAACGAAATCGTACATTGGTGCTCAACGGTGAAAAAGGTCACCCCTGACGAGTTTTTTTTTTTTTTTTTTTTTTTTTTTTTCTTCTTCTTCTTTTTCACCGTTCTGAGATTTTCCTCTAAAAAAAAAAAATGCTGTTTTTTTTTTTTTTTTCTCGTTGCTTGTTTGTATCTTTTGATTTGAGTTTCATGTCGTTTTTACGCACCGGCAAAATTATTAAAATTGCAACGAATAATCTAGGAATAAATGTATGATTAGATTGAAGTTAAATAAAATAAAAATCAATAAACAAAAAATAAATGTTTCAATAAATCACAATCAGTCTCCACAGGTTATTTAAATTTGTTGTAATTTCCTTCTCATTGTTCTATGTGGTTTCAGTGATCTTATATCGGTTGCCTGGTTTTAACTACGATTAAAAATTCATTTATGCATATATATATATATATATATTAATTTTTTTAAATACAGGGTGCAAAGATAGTCACGAGAATGTCTTTATCTCCGCAACTATTGGTCACAAACATATAGTTTCAGTTACAAAATGTTTTAAAAAATATGAGCATTTGCGGTATGACATGTTTAAATTTAAAATATCTATTTTTTCAAAATTACAAAAACTAAATTTTTATACAGTCCCAGATCCCTATAGATCCCTTTAGAAAAATTGACACTCATCCTAACAAAAAGTTTCATTTATATTCTCCCAAAATGGAACAAGATATTTAAAGTTTAGATTTTCTAACATATTTCGGCCTTCAATAAGGGATCGGTTTAAAAGTCCTATTTGGAATTTGTTTGCTTTTTTCCGGGCTTTATTAAAGAATTTTTCATTGACTTTTTAATAAAGCCCGAGAAAATGCGGAATAATCCTAAATTTTGAAATTAACTATCTCAGACAATTTTGGGCGCACAAAAGTGAAACTTTTCGTGTTATATTTTTTAAGTTGAAAGTCAACTTTTACTATTAGCGTCCTGAAAACTGTGTAAAAATTATCAATTTTTATGATTTTTAATAAATTGATTTTTTTAATTTAAACATGCCATATAATGAATGCTTACATTTTTTTAAAATACATTTTGTAATTGGAGGACGTCTGAGACCAATTGTTGCGCAAATAAAGGCCTGCTCTCGACTTTGCACCCTGTATATTCTAAACATTTCTGGGTACTACTTTGTAAGTCCATGGATAGTTTAAAAATATATTTGAATGCTGAAGTTCATAGAAAGTTTTAATATTCCAACATAAAAAATATTTTCGAAAATTAATGCACCAATACACCGCTAAAATTATATGCAATTGAGTTTAGAATATATTGTTAATTTATAATAATAAGAAATTGAAACGAATATTTAAAAATTAGTTAGAAGGAAGAAATTTAAAAAATTTCCAAATACTTAAATATAATTTTTTTTAAATCAAAATATATAACATACTTCATATTTTTAAATTTCAGTGCATGTGTGTATTCATATTTTCAGTTTACAGCAGCAGTTTACAAAAATGATGTTTACAGATATTTAAACTTATTCCACATGGCAATGTAATTGGTAATCATTAAATGTTTAAATTTCTTTAAAATGAGTCAACGTAATTTTTACTCATTTGATGTAATTACGCTATCATGGCATATTAAATAATAAACAAGTGTAATTATTATTATTATTTTTAATAAAAAATATAGGAAGCATTTATAGTATAGGATATTTATAGTATAGGAAGTATTTATTTATAATTAACATATCATTTCTTAGTATATTATTTATTTACTTATTAAATATAATATTTATTGTTTATTAATAATAATTATAATAAATAGTATAATAATAACAAATACATATAAATAAATAAAAACAATTGCGTAACAATTTATTTGTTTTCATTTTTTCCCTGTTGTTTTCATGTTTCCTTTATTTTACTAAATCTGGATAAAAATAACCCACCAGAGTTGTGCTTTAAAATTGATAACGTTTTCACTTTTCCGTTTTTATATTATGTTAGACATAAGTAAAAGGAAAGAACGCCGTCCTCACCCAATCTCTGTCTATGATTATGCTAAAAACATAATTTTTACTTATTGGACGCCATTATTTTCTGGTTCAGAAGGTTAGTATAAAAAAAAAAAGAAAGAAAGAAAGAAAGAAAACATATAGAAATAGCTTTTGTATAAATACTTTATAAATAAAACTATTGCTCTTTTGTGTATATATATATATATATATATATATATATAATTATATTTCACAACATTTTTATCGTGTTGTATCCATTAATATAAATAGTTTTTATTCCAGAGAATGCTTGAATTCCAAACTTTAAAAGTCAATTTTTAGCCATTTTCATGACATACAGACGAGTGGCAAAATAATGTGTAATTTTCCGATTTAGCCTTTTTGTCAAATACCTAGAGAAATCTTGATAAAGTGCATAGAACTTCATGGGTATAAAAAACATGTTATTCCACATATATTTATGTAAAGATTTTGTCCAGAAAGAAAAGAAGGGATCTTAACGGGGGAGGGGGGATGTTATTTTATTTATAAAAATTTGCACTTGAAATGCGTTGTAGCTGTAGCATTTATTCTTGTATGTGGCTTCTTTAATTTATGTGTATTCATAATTTTGTCAGTATCACGCGCATTCATTGAGAATAAAGTTTTTTTTTTTTTTTTTTACTTTATTGAAAATTTGCGAAACATTTTTTGCTTATATAACATAAAGGGTTTTCAGATCAATTTAATGCCATTTCTAGAAAATTTGACATAGTGCATTATACATAACATAATACAAATATAATATAAAAATATTAATATAAGATGAAATATGAGTATTTTTACTAAATAAGTTTTAACTTTGCATCCACAAATGGTGACAAAGTTTTTTTTACAAAATTTATTATCCAAACACATAAATACTCTGAAAAAATAACCAAAGCAATATCAGGGAAATTTAGAAACATATCATCGATAGAATTAGTTAAATTTAAAGCAGTATGAAAGAGAAGCGAATGGTAAGTGGTTTTATAAAGATTTAAATTTAATTAACTTACAGTGTATTCCCAAGGATTTATTAAAAATAAAAATATGCATTACATACTTATACTTTTGCTTGTCTTTCATAGTGCTTAAATTTCAACTAATTCTGTTGACGATATCTTTTTGATTTTTCACAATGTTTGCATGAGTTCTATACATTTCACTAAATAATACCTAAAAAATTTTTTTCGTTAAATCTTGTGCATGCGCAGATAAATATCTTTTAGTAAAAATGCTCATTTTTTTGCATAAATTTAATGTTCTTACTCTCTGATTACAGAATGTTGTGTCTAATATACTATGTCAAGTTTTCTAAAAATGACTTATAATAAATTAAAAACCGTGCTTATTATAAATAAAAAACACTCGAAAGTCTTTAATTTCGTTAAAGAAATTTTCTGTGATGGTGAATTATTAATGATAATTAAAAAGAGCGTCATAAAAATATGTTAAAGCTACAATAAATTTCAAGCATTATTAATTACAAGATGCTGCCAAATATGTAAAAATATAATTTTATTAGTGGTTCTTTTGTTATCTTTGGGACATTTTTTTTAAACATATGTGATATAACATGTTATTTACACCCACAAAGTATCCATCAAATTTTTCTCAATATTTCCGACAAAATGTTTAAATTCGAAAGTGTCGCTTTTTTTCTTATTTGGTCCCCCATCATCTGTATACGTATATAAAGATGCACAATAATTATTCTGTGGATTACATATGCGCTTATACTTGTGGGTATTCAGACTAGCTTTATCTAAATTACTATTTGATTATTAATCATAAAATTGACAGATTCATTAATTACATACAGTTCAATATACTCTTTATAAATATACGGCATTGTAGTTCTTAGATACGGTACAACGTATGTCTACTATGTACATATTTAATATTTATGAGTTTTGTACGTTATACACCAAAAATGATAAATTCGGAACAATAGTTTAAATTTTTCATGCATACGAAAATAAAACTTTAAAAGATTAAATTAAAACAATATTGTGCATTGTGTTTTTACATAATGCCCAATGTTACATAATGTTTTTACGCAACCAGATACCCCCCCCCCCCCAAAAAAAAAAAAAAAAAAAAAAAAGGATTATATCAACCAAGAGTGTTGTTTGTAACATTAATGTTCAGGTTCACTTAATTATATTTTTGTAGATCTCTATATAATTCAGATGAAAGAAAAATATAAAGCTACGCAGACTTATATATTTTTATTTATTTAAATTCGTTTAACCCTTTCAAAGGCTTTGGAATACATTATATCAAACCTAATTTTAATTCCCAACTATAAAAACGTGTCCAAGAATTTTTTTTACAAAGTTTTACTTTAATAATATAGAAGAAAAACTCCATTTTTTTTTTTTTTTTAATCTCTTATATTTGTTTGTACGTACTGGTGGCAGTTAATTTTAAATGATCAAAATTATCTTGTCCCTCAAAGGGTTAAGTGAGAATAACCTTTACACACTTAACATAAACATATTTGGTTACAAGAAGAAATATTTTTAGAAATTTCTTTATTAGCTATATATTGAAGAATGTTAAATATTGAACGTAGCAGACATATTTTCGTAATCAATTAATTAAAGAGGTATAATAAAAACGCTTTAAAGATTAAATTGAAATATATGTATGCAAACATTCAGATGCATTAAACTTGTCTATCACAGTTGACTTAAGCAAATTATTACAGTAAAATTCACGTCTGAAAAAGATGCATTAAATCTGAAAATGGAATATGAGAAAAATAAAGGGAAAAAAATATGAAATTGTATTCCATATTTTATGATGTGTTTTTATTCCAAACTTTATAACAATACTCTGTACTTTAAGAATTTAAATTTGTACATTTTTTACTTTTTTTTTCTCTGATACAATATATATATAGTCGAATCTAATTAACGTAAACCGCTTAACGTGAATAGTTTCCACAATCCCCGCTAAAACAAAGGTCAGTTTCTGAGTTACTGACAATATAAACTACTGATAACATGAACAATTTTTTTTATTCCCCATGAGATTCCCGTAAACGAGGTTCGACTAATATATATATATATATATATATATATATATATATATATATATTATATATAATGTATGTTGCTTGGTAAAAAATCAGTAAGTAAGCTTTAAAAAAAAAAAAAAAAAAAAAATGCATCTAAATATCTCATGATAAAATGAGTATTTATCAACAACAGGTGGATCTGTTATTATTTAAGAACTACAATGTTAAAGATGACTGTACCTCTTTAGATTTTGAAGCATGTATTTTATAGCCCCTGCTCTTTCCATTATATTACCATTTGATTTCGATGAATATAATAAAACGAAAAAGTACATTTTCCTTTAGAAAGAACTGAATGAATAAAAAAAAAAAAAAAAAAAATTAATTTTAATTAAATTTTAATTTTAATAAGTTTAATCTTTTCAGCTATATACTACCATTGTTTCCAATAAATACTACAAATAAATAAATAAATAAATAAATAAATAATAAAGATTTCTCTTTTAAAGAAATTATTTAAAATAAACAAAAGTAAAAAGCTGTTATACTATGAAATTTATACATTATGCATAAACATAACGGTTATAAATAATATTTTATTTAGAATTTAATGCACTTTTTTTTTCCTTTACTTCATTACCATTTGATTTGAAGGTAACAAATATAAATTGAAAATAAAAGAAACGCAATAGCTGTTTCAGGTCAAATTATCAGTCCGACTCTTCTTCAAGTGAAAAAAGAAAGCACCGAAATATTATTAAAGCAACTACGCATTCGTAAATTTTAAGTGAATTTCGGAGTAGTGCTGCTATATATTAGTATTTTACAAGAAAGATATCTTACGAACTGTTATATAGTTAAACGCAACTTATCTTAATTTCAAACTATATATATATGTGTATGTATATTTTGTCAAAAATATAAAAAGATGAAACTGCATACAATATTTTAAATAGCTAAATGTGAAATAAACTTTTTTACTTTAAAAAATATACGAATTTAAAATAAATGTTGGATAAGAAATTAATAATCTCAAGAAATTCTGCCATAAAATGGAAATTTTAGAAACTGTTGTTATAAAAATTTCTTGTAAAATTTCTGTTTTTATTTCTTAATAAATTTCTGTTTTTAAACATGTTCACTTAATATTTACCGTAACTGACTGTAAACATTTACAACATTAAATTAAATTAGCATTTTTATAAGCAGGCTTTTACTCACATCTCTTGAGAAAATCGATGCTATTGAATTTAAGAAAACTAATACATAATCTCTTTTTTAGCATCTATTACATGGATATTGAAACTGAAATATAATTTTCTGTCTGACCAGTAGAATCACACGTACATGGTCATAAACGGTTATAAAAATTAAAAGAATAAAATTCATAATATTTAAAAAAAAAAAAATAATCTACGTTATTTAATTTTTGAAAATTCTCCTTGATTTTGCGCTAATATTGTTTATTAGTATAATCTGAATACATTTGTGCTTTACTTTGTGCATCGATTGATGAGTTAATTTTTATTTTTGTAATAACTGTGGAATTTTCATGCAATTATTTTTTTTTCTAATTCAAACATTATATATATACACACACACACACACATATATATATATATATATATATATATATATATATATATATATATATATATTTATAAATAAATCCACGAAATAAATGTACAGATGCATTTAGAGTATATTTATAAACTATAATATTATAAGATCGAAGTAAAAACTTAAGACTAAAGCATTTTAAACAATTTAAAAAAAGATTAAAATTTGTAATTTTAATTTTTTAAACTTTGGTAGTATTCAGGAAATTTTAATATATTTAATATTCATACATTTCAACTCATATAGAGACACTGTGAAACATACGCTGTGAAATAGGTGTAAACTCCATATTTTTTAAATATGAATATTTTTACTTAATTTTACCACATTTAGTTACATCTTTCATTATAAAAGTGAAAAACCTCTTATTGCATTAAAATCCCATAAATGGCCTTACATTGTTTTTTCAGAAAACTAAAACTTCTAAATAATTATAAAAATGAAATTTCTAAGATTTTTCACATAATTTATAAATTCTTACTACTCTGATTTGTTTTAAACGCTAAAAATAAATAATGCTTACAAAATCTGAAATTGTTTTCCTACATGTAAATTTGCAAAAAGTTCGTTATTTCAAAATCTGTTTAGAAAGAAATAATTCACTTTACATTGAACGACCCATTATATGCAATGCAAACAATTCTAAGACAATAATTTCAAAGAAAGATTTTCAACGTCCACCATACCCTTATTAAGACTGACAAAATAACACAAGCACACATACCTTAAAATTAGATTTATAAGAAATTAATATATGTTTTTTTCTCTTGATGAGAAATTTAAATTATGTTTATTTTTTACACAAAAATCCCGCTTATTTATGACAGAAAAAATATTTGATGTCATAATACTATTATGACATATAAGTTTTGCTTGTAAAATTTATTCATTGGTAATACTAATATTCAAATGCTGTTAGAAAACAAATTAGTAGTTAGATTTACTTTAACAGCATTTTTCAATTTCTCGAGCTAAAAAAAAAAACTTAAAAATAATAAGTCAAGCTTTTTAGCATCTGATTAATAATTATATACAAACTTTTATTATAAGTATGAATCAAGTATTAATAATGTATCAAAATATATGTATGTAAGATATATAAAGTAAATTCACTCTTACGTCTCTCTTTGATAATCAGAAAGTCATCAACATGAGAAAATTGATATGAAATCATTTGGTTTTCGCGCCTGAAAATTATGGAACTGGCAACCCTTGTTGGTAATTTGGCGGTCAAGTCAAATTTGGCAGCTTTCTATTTTGAGATAAAACAACACAAGTAGTCCTTTTCATTTTGTGGCATAGTCATTATTTAATTATTAGGGGGGAAAAAAACTATTTTTGTTTTATGTAGTTACTTTAATGAAAAATACAGAACTCAACAATTGTATTAAAAAAATGTTACAGAGTTTGTATTTAACAATATTTTGTTAAGAAGTTTATTTTTATGACGAGGCAAGATATAAAAATTCGTCGTGTATTTAAAATGTTGCATGCTTGTTTTATTGAATTACATAAAATGCCACTTCAAGGAAAGCTTATCTAACTAAACAGGATGATAATTACAAAATCAAGCTAGTACGTCGTGGCCATTACAAAACTGTATTTTATATTTTCTTAAACAAATCCACGTTGTTCAATTAAAAGCAGTTATTTCTGCATTTTACATTTATGAAAAAAATGAGAGAAAGAAAAAAAGCCAATAATGGAAAAAAATATTATTTATTTATTCGTTTATATATATATATATATATATATATATATATATATATATATATATATATATATATATATATATATATATAAATTGAATTATTTCAAATTATTACAGAAGCTTGATTCAATTATTCATTTTAAAAATGGTGAGCTATTTCAAAAAATATTTAAAAAATTTTGCCGGCACGAAAGAGCGGGTGTGAATGATGCTACTCCATATACTGTCGGCAGAATTATTATTGAAGCTCTAGTAAATCAAAATATTTGCACCTAAACTGTTTTGTTGAATAAATATTTATCGAGTCATAATCTTAGTCTTAAGCTGTTTATAAAAAAGTAGATTGATGATAAAAATTAGTGATCAAACTAATATCTATATAATATTTCTCTAACGTGGTCCAATTTCAATTATTATTATTTTTTTTTTTTTGAAACGATACGATAGTGGTAAAATTAATAAAATACGTCAGGATAAAAAATAATATTTAAAAATGAACAATATTTAAGCACGCGCATTCAGTTCAATGGTCTAATAAAGAAAACATGACGATATTTGTTTGAGGACATTATTTTATGAGAAATGTATTTTTGAAAGTTATTTCTGCAAAATCTTTGCAAGAGTCAGTATAAACCTAGCAATATTTCAAAGATATAAACAGAATATGATATATTATCATAAATTGGCTACAAAACGCAATCATAAAAAATGTAATAAAAATAAGTTTTTTTTTTTTTTTTACAAAAAATTACGCCAAAATAAATAAAATGCCATTGCATACTTGGCGATTAAAATTTAAAAGGCGTCACAGGGGTCTTTTACTAAAACCATACTGCCTGCGGAAGTATGAAAACTGAGTCATAAACCATGAATTTTATTTTGAAGCTTTTCTTTGAATAATACTGGTTTCACTATTGCACAATATTTATTTGGATCTAATAATAATTTGGCTTCTGGTAAATTAAAATTTTAATTAAGGGGTGAAATTGATATAATATTTATAAGTTTCAAATTTTAAATGTAAATAAGAAAAGAAATAAAGTGCGAAAATGCCGCACGGGTTTGCTAGTATATATAAAACGTGGATGTGTGGCTTCAGTAATTTTTCTGCCGAATGCACAAAAAGTTTTTTTGAATAATTATCAGTATTGTATATATATATATATATATATATATATATAATCATTTCACAACCATTAGTTAAAAATAATCTGTGTATTTTTATACCAAACGTTATTCTAGATAACTGCACGGGTCGAAATTTTATATTTTAAACCTTTAATTTAATCCTTTGCCGGTCCTATTGAATTTCCCTCTCCTTTTTTGAATGTTGTCAAATTTAAGGATTTTTTTGTTCAATATCCACCAATAAATTTCTACTGCATCGGTTGTCTAATCACTTCGAAGTTTATTCGTCCATTATGTATAGCAAATATCACTCCTCAAAATTATTGGTGTTCGTTAAATAGAAGAGTCCCTCAATTTGGCAATACTATGTACAGCGGTTTAGAGCATTAGGTCCGGCAAAGGGTTAATATAGGAGAAAATAAATAAATAAATAAAACATTTTTTTAGCTGTTTTTAATTATTTCAACCTCAAGATTTGATCAAGCGTATGATTACCGATTATTATTATTATTATTATTTTACTTACATCTGTCAAGAAGAAAGTATTGGATTCGTGAAAATTTCCGACTTTCGATTTTCGATGAATTCACACAGTTTGTGATTTTGGAATATGATTTGACTATTGTTAGAAAATGTCTTTGTATGTGTGTCAGAAAGAAAATTTTGGACTCTGTTTCTCACGAGCCAGTGGACAGCATTTAACCAAACTTTGTATTTGGCTAGACTTAAATTACTGCTAATTAGATTTTAATATGTGGCTTTCATAACATATTGCTTCTATATTGCAATCCTACTGGACAGGCTCTATCTAATCATCTATAGTTATAAATACACTAAGCTTGTACATGTGATGGAAATCATGTAAATCTGTACTGATTTTATTTGGGTACAAAAAGCCAACAGATGACAATTTAATTTCGTTTCTGATAAGGTAAAACCTTGCTTCTAAAGTATACATATTTCGTATGTTATTTATTGTTATTTAAATCCACCAAAATTGGTATATGATATTTATATTATTAAAAGGTATGCTGATTCAATTCGGATGTAAACTATCCACAATGTGGCGTTGCTGTTAGTGTCTGAGTTTTTCCAGTTGCCTATACAGCAGCACCTATTGGTGAAAATTGTACGAAATTATGTGTATGGAAAGGTAATTGTGAGAAGCTAAGTTTCTTGAAATTTTGTGCGTATTAATCGTTGGTGACGCTATTATATAGAATGGAATAAAAGGAACTTTTATAGCCGTCACAGTATAACTAGTTTTGTTTTGTTTCTGTTTTACTAATGCGCAAGATATTTATATTTTTATTGAAATATTACAGAAATTGCTACATTTTTACTAAATTTAGTAATAAACAAAAGAGAAAAATCAAGCGGACCACTTAGTTTATAAAACACCTACACCCTACACCTAAACATGCACTTTTGTACGTCTAAAATTTTAGTGAGTCCCCATATCAAACCTCTTACGGTATACCCATACTTTCAATAAAAAATGCGCACGGTTACGATGTAACTGAGGAATTATAAAATATATTTTTGAAATTAGAGAACGGATAGTCAGACAATGGTGTTGACAAACTTAAATTTTAAGCATACTTTTAACTTGTTGGAAAGTTG